>OW386285.2:410046546-410616383 GCA_936432065.2 Rutpela maculata
AAAGACGAATTAATTGGATCTATATTGTTTATTATACATATAAGTATCGCTGCACCTTTCACCGAAGTTTGCCATACAACTCTTAAATGGGCTCATTTAGTGATTATAATTTATTTTTGCATTTCCGTAAGTATTTAACCTTTTAAGTATATAGTAACATATTTGAAACGGCCGACGGCGCGGATGATGTCACATCACTCCACTGGTTCTATGAATTATGCGTTAAATTCAGTTTAAGAGCTTTCGTTGTACACTGTGCGGGTGTGATATTATTTTACGCTATTTAACTAATCTGATTCTGTTATTTCTTATGCATAAAAATATGTGTTCTCTAGAAAATTGATAAGTTAAGGCTGATTTCAACATTTTGCCATGTGTACATTTTTATGGTTATGGAATATTTTAATAATAATAAAGATTACATAAGTGCTGAAATGAGGGATGTCAAATTACAGAGGTGGGTTAACTAGATACATATCTACTTTAATAAAGCCTACCGAATTTATCTGAGTTTTAGGTCAGCCAAACAAAATTACGGGGATAACGCTGTTGATTATGTGCAAATAAAAGGTATTTTATGATATATATATTTTTCCATATCCTCTTCAAGCTTATTATTGTACAATTTGGAGCTGAAAAAAAATCTAATATTTTGCGTATTTACTAACTACAAGGCGTTACTTTCGAAATATGGATTTTAAAAAAATGCAAATAAGCCCATTACCCTGTACAGTTTTTTATATATCTACGACATTAAATTGATAATTCAACAACAATTAGACTTAACTATTTTATTTGCCTATGTAGCACTATCACCTTTTGGCACATTTACGATGCTGTCATACAGAGATTCCACTGAAAATATCGTCGTCAAAATATAAGACTCCTGTAACATATAATCCTTTTACCAAAAGACAAATTAAAAATGACAGAGTCAACACCATATATCTTCGTTTTTCGTAGTCAAATACTTATCCACACTGTTTACTTAAAAATATCTAATAAAATGTTGTAACAAAAATAAATACATACTCTTAACTAGGCTATTAAAGATACAGAAACAATTAAGATAAAAGTTAATGTGTGTTTTTAAGTTATGAAACAAAGTACTATTTAAATTGCGTTCTAATCATATGCCTACCCCGCCTACCCCTACGGTACGCCCCGTCAGTATATTTATTAACTATGCATGTAGAAAAACAAAGAAAAGATAATAAATAATAATTATAGCGAATTACTAATTAATTCTAAGTATAATTATGTAGTTTATTTCTCTTATTTATGACCTGTTATCTATTAATATATTTTGCTTAAATAGCC
Organism: Rutpela maculata; assembly: GCA_936432065.2. Taxonomy (NCBI): domain Eukaryota; kingdom Metazoa; phylum Arthropoda; class Insecta; order Coleoptera; family Cerambycidae; genus Rutpela; species Rutpela maculata. The sequence goes on from OW386285.2 coordinate 410,047,867, forward strand.
GCAGTAATTCATATCAGTGTGTAGAAAAAGGCTGTTAATAACCAGATGTAGTTTTTACTTTGTTAAATAATTGCCATGTTTGATTTATATCGGCAATTTATTCATTAAAAAATGCAATTAAATCTAATATCGGTATTAGTTCCATTATAATTACATTTACGTTATCGATATGTTGCCGTTTTCCATAATAGTTGGAATTTTTAAACGGTTTTATTAGTAGACTAAAACTAAGAGTCTAAAAACTATAGCAATTTCTTTGCCGGAACTTGTCGTAACCAGGAGTGACAAGAATGCATATATTTTTGCAAAGCTTGCATACTGGCGGAAAATTTTTCTTTTAGGTTTTATTAAAGGACTATTGTGAACCAATTAGCTCTTTGTGACAATTTGGCGATATAGACACGCCCTAAGAATGTTCTCACAACATAATTATAAAACTATTTTATTAGAGCTCTATTATCCCCTTGTAAATGTCCCTGGTATATCTGTTATAGAGCTTCAAGTAATTATGTGAACCTTTTTATTTTATAACGATTACATAAATATTGCCCAAGTAGCAAAATAGAATCCTAAAGGAACTAAATTATTTTATAGTTATCGTCTAGCGCCGTTTGAAGAACAGTTTTATTTCTTAGAGTATCAAATTAATACAATTTTATCGTATAAGAGAACGTTTCTATAATATTGTTGTGTAAATGTTCTTATAGCTCATATTATAGAACAAAATCTTATTGTACTACTCACAAATTTTATAACATTTGTATAACATTTTATACAACCATCTATAAAAATATTTTAAAAGAATCGTATAAAAATTATATTACAATTGTATACCTATTCTAACAACTTTTAATTTCTATATTAAAAAATAGTTGTATGGAAGTTGTATAAAAAGCTGTATTAAAGTTCTTTAAGCTTATTTATGAAACTGTTCTTACAGTAGCAGTGTACAATAAGCATAAAATCATTTTATAATTAACCTATAAGTACATCAGTTTACTCTATTATAAATATCTTATAGAACAAAAATGTAGTCCTCAAAGATAAAGTTATCGGAAATTCTGCGTTATAAAATCTGTTTACACATAACCCCATTTTGTCATAAAAATTAGACTAATTTTAATACTCAGTTTTAAAAAATATATCGAGCAGTATCTCAGTGGATGAAAATTAAAGAAGTGGATTTTTTAAAAGAACAGTTAAAAAAAATTACCATCGAATTCTTGCGAGTTACAATTCTGGTCGACCTTTACAAACTGCAACTAATAATTCATCTAACTGCAACCATGGGGCTAATTTGGAAATAAAAACAGTATTATCTACCACTGCCAGGCATCATAAAAATGATACTCCAGTAGAAGAGCTGCTAATAGACATGGTAGAAGATTTTCTTGCTGGGTTTTGCCTAATAATGTTTATCAACATTTTCTCTTGTTATTTTGTGCAATTACAATATGCTCCTCAAAAATGTATACATTTGTTTTTGCTTTTATCCGCATCGATTTTTGAAAACGATGTTGAGATGTACAGAGATTTTTATGGTGAAGATATAACAAGTAATGTACACCTACACAATCTCTCACACTTAACTCACGAAGTAAAAAAAAATTGGAGTGCTATCAACATTTAATGCATATCCTTTTGAAAACAGACTTTCTTATATTAAAAATTTACTTATAAATAATTTCCATTTAATGGAAATTAATCAAATGCATAACAATATATTGGATAGCATTTCAATCAGCTGTTAATATGCTAAAATTTCACTATAAAAAATATTGACTATGATTTTTTTAATTGGTAGCAAACTCCATTTTCATAAAATAATGGCTAATTCGTATACTATAAACTCGAAATTAGAGGAACATAAATTTGTCTATATCTCTGCAATTACTTAAATTGTCGTAGGTACTCTATGAAAAATGTGTGAGAAAATAGTTTAATATATTTTGAAATCTGGCAACCTTTAAAGTTCAACTTGTTGGTTTATTTCGAGAATATTTTTATAGCGCCTATAGAAACAACATTATAGGATTTTAATATCGTATAGAGTTTCGAATAACACAAAAGCGTTGTATAACGTTTCATATGGGACAAAATTATCGTATTATATTACGCCATATTTACTTACGGATTTAGCGGTTCATCAATTGCCGCCATTATGCAGAATTCTCATAGAAATGTAAAAACGCCTATTAAAAATTAATTTTTCAGAAAGGCAAAGATTATTTTCTTATCAATTTAATAAATGTTTTGTTTAAACTGTTTTATTGCACAATTTTACAAATGTAATGAAATAGCAATAAAACAAAATTGTTGCAGAAATGACAATTATAAAACAAATTTGTTTATTGGGAGACATAATGAAAATGTTAGTGAATATCTAGAGAGCTCAACGATGATAATTTGTGCTGTACCTCACGTAATTTCAACTGAAATAAATATACAAGAAACATTTTGAAACAACTTGACTGTTTAGTGGAAATATTGAAATTCACCTGCTTTCACTAGTCACCCTAGACAGCTATATCATGCGTACCTATATAATTACCGACAAACTAACCAAAGAACTATATGAATTGCTCTATAAGAAAACCCACTGTACTACTACATGAACATCGTGGTTGTATAATAGGTGCGTAAAAAGCTAAGTTGTTCTCTAAACTAAACCGCAGCCTATCTCTATAAACTAAGGGTGCTTGAAGTTGTATAGTTATTGCGAGAGTTATTGCTGAATTGTTTTATAGCAAAACCCGAGGCAGTCTTTGTACAATAAAAAAGAACATGTAGCTATATAATAACTGTATAGCGTGTTGAATTGTTCTATATGATAATCCGCTGTAGCTTCTATACTCATAAAAACTTTGTCGCTATATAATAGTTAAATAACAAGTTAAATAGTTATATAAAACAATCTGTCACGGTATTTATATGACAAAAAATTGAAATATGTATAATTACCGTCAATTGAACCAAATTATTGTTTAAGACACTTCGCAACTGTCTCTATGCAACTAAAAGAGCTCCGTAACAGCTGTTATAAAACAAGTGTTGTAAAAGCTGTTTAACTGGACTTGAAATTATATTATTTCAGACACAATATTTTCGGTAATGTTTTGGATGCGGCATCCATCTTTAAAAATATATATATATATATATATATATATATATATATATATATATATATATATATATATATATATATATATATATATATATATATATATATATATATATATATATATATATATATATATATATATATATATATATATATATATATATATATATATATATATATATATATATAAGAAAATTAAATGTTCCCTTTTTAAAATACTGCACATGTACTTTTAATTACGTATTATGTTTTAAGTAATTAATTTATGGAAATGAACAACAGTTTTAGTTACACAGAAGTCAATATTTTGAAGAACTATTTTCCATAAATCTTGATCGGTCACTTAATTTGAAGAATTTGGTGGCGCATTGTTAATTTATGGAATATCGTATCATATTTCGACAGTAAAATTTCAATCGCAAGTTAATTTCAGCTTTAGTAATCTCACAAAATTAAAATTTCAATGTACATGTATTTAGTCACAAAACAAATAAGCCGAAACAACTATTGAACGTTTCCATATTTTATAAGTTCGTATATACAACTGTTATAAAACGAGAAAGTTCTTTATACTATTCAACCAAGAACAGTTATAGAGTAATAATGCATCAGCAATGAAAATCTGCAACAAAATTTCTTATTTGGGAACCTTTATAAAATAGCTTGCTTTTTAAGAGCTTCTTAAGATATTTTATAGATTCTCTAAGAATGTTACTAAGGGGTGCTAAATAGTTGAATAATTATTGTTTTTGTGGCCTTTAAACAATAAAATGGCATGCTTATTGTGGGTATATAATGGTTGCATAGATGTTCTCAGACTGTAATTATAAAGCTTTTATTCTCGTACAATGGTGATATAGATGTTCTTATAGCTATTATAAATTAATTAGTGTTAGTTGCATGGATAGTGATATTATATACGAATATTATTTCATTGACTTGAAAATAAAACGACAATCGAAATGGTTGTATAAAATAATACTTGGTGGTCATTATATACATTGTACGCTTATAAAAACGGCTCACTCATTTACGTACATAACGATATAGAGTTCCCAGTAATAAAGGGAAACGTCTAAAAAACCATGACCGCGTTCTTATTGCACCTAACCAATATTTATTCTACGTTATCGCCTCAACCATAATGAATTAAAATAACAATGTTTGGTTATCGCAGATACATGGAAATAACATATAATTTTTAAGAAGGCACTAAAGTTCAATTTGCAGTTAATACAATAATAATAAGGCACGATAGATTGGATATAAGTTGCGAGCACCGTTTCTCACATAATGAACACGTATCCAGGTACATATACCGACCGAGAGCGCTGCTATATCACCTCACTATCACAGCAATCGCTCGAGCTCTAACTCTAATGGCGCGCGATCACGCAACAGCCCTAATTGACTTGTGAAAGCACCAACACCACAAACACAAGCATCGTTTACACCCCGCTGAAATATGCTTATTGTTTCTTAAGGTATACCACTGAGGCCCTAAGTGTTAAATTACTCCTTCTCTCATCATGACTGTTATTTCTTACAGTTTGCTCATGGCTTCGGAATTATGCTCACGATATCGCAAGTACCGAGGGATATATTATGTTTTAATTTGGGAGATTAGTGCGAGTGCTTAATTGGAGTAGTTTTACGTACATTTCGGCAAATTTTATATTCTGTGGGCGTCATAGGTGGGCGTGGGCGACGTTTACTGCCATGTAGGAATAGTTTAATATCAACTATTATTTTACCGACTTAAAAAAAGGGAGAGGTTCTCAATTCGACTCGTACGTATGTGAAAATTATAGAGTGATAGCACTTTTATCAGTATTTTCCAAAATCTTTGAAAAGGCATTTGCAATAAGATATTTAAGATTGAATGTACAATCTTAAATACACACTATATATGAACACCAAGGCAATATGGATTATACAAGAATAAATCAACGCAGATGCTGTTCTCTCCTTTTATGAAAAGTCCTATTTATTGGAGAGAACACAGATTGTTAAAATTAATCAAGAGAGGGAGAATGTTTTTCAGATGGTGTTAATGTGTCAGGGGTACCACAAAGTAGCGTATTGGACCCATTTTTGTTCATAATATTCGTTAACGACCTAGTAGCAAGCATAAATAATTACTTTTTAACTCTTTTTGCAGATGACCTCCTCTATCATAACTGCTGCTAATGTGGATTAATTAAGTGTAAATTCTACTATGTGTATGGATAAAATGTCATAGTGGTGTCAAACAAATGGCCTAATACTAAACCAACAAAAAAACGGTATTTTTATTGTTTTCTGCAATTGGTACAAAGTTGGATTTTGGTCTTATGATTAGAGGTAGTCATAACCTCCATCAAAATAATTGTGTTAAATTCTTAAGCATACAGATGGATAGGAATATGTAATGGGGAAGTCATATCGATCCTTTAAGAAACAGATTAGCTAGTCTAAACTTTGCACTTCTGCAAATGCTAGACTCTGTTGACACTAACACCATGAAAACATTTTATTACGGTTGTGTTTACTCAGCCTTGCAATATTGCGTATTATGCTGGGGAAACAGCTCAGCAATGAAAAATGTGTTCATTTTGCAGAGAAGAAAGTCAGAAGCATGTTTAAACTCACATACAACACATCCTGTAGAAATTATTTTAGCCAACATGACATACTCACAATTTGTTGTATATACATTTTGCAGTTTGTATATTTGGTGAGAAGAAATATTAACGATCTTTTAAAATGTGGTGATATTAATAAATACAACACTCGTTCCGCAAATAACATCTTTGTACCGTCTCATAGATTAGAACAAATTAAAAAAGAACCCTTTATTACTGCACTCAAAGAAATAGTAGGGGTTAATTCAACAAAAAAAAAATGGTTAACTAACAATATCGTTAATTTTGTTAAACCAAACTATATTGATGGTATTTTTAAACAAGAGGTGATTGTTATTTTAATTAATAAAAAGTTGTCGTACAACAAAACAAACATTAACTTAAAAAATAGATGAATATGACTATTATTTTGTTCGTCTGACTATTATTTTGTTGAATTCTGTCAAATTAAACTAGATAATAGTATATTTTATTTTTAACTATTATCGAATTGTAATTCTATCCCAGTATTAGTTCGCTGTATTATTATACTAGGTAGACAAACCAATATTATTGTCGTCTTCTAGAAGAATTACCATAAACTTGCCTAGAAGAATTACCATAAAATTGCCATAATATTACCATAAAATTTGCTTGCTTGCCACGTAGTCCATTACAGAAATTATTCCCAGATGACGCCACATACAAATCACTGACAATAATCAATCATGCATTATCTTATACTCTTATGAATTTATAGAAAATTAATAACATGATTGCAATGTTCAAATTCACTCAGGAATCATCGATATATTTGGATAGATCTTATAAACAATCTCTAATCTTTGGTTTGGGTGGTCTGGTGTCTCAATACTGAGATTTTGGCTAACCAAAAAAAACTTCACCATACAATAAAGTGTAGATCAACCTAAAAATTAGTTGGTGAACAAAAAACAAAGTCGTTGTACTATTTAATTGTAGACCAAATTGAAAATGGTTAGTGAACATAAAAAAATGTCATTGTACTATTTAATTTGTTGATTATTAAACTACTATTTGTTTACGAAAACAAATAAAGTTGTATAACTATTCTTTTCTGATTGATTTAACTATGAAACTAGATAGGCGCGATTTCATATGCTCTTTTTGGTTGAATTTACCTATCATTTTCTTTGAGTGTGGAACTAAATTATATAACCATCTCCCACAAGCTGTAAAAGACGCTAGCAATTTTGCATTATTCAAAAAACTTGTTAATAGACATTTAGTTGAGCACTGTTTTTATTCTTACGAGGAATACTATCTGCTACCTTGTCGTAGTTGTAAATGTTTTGATTGCTTATCGTATGACAGGTATTTGTATTTTACTCTTAACTGTTTGTACCTATATATGTGTGTTTTGTGTATGTAATATTATGTACATATTTTAGTAACACTTTGATTATTTAAGAAAATTATATTTATTGTTGAATGAATTCCAATACTGTAATAGTCTTATGGAAATAAATACATTATTATTATTATTATTAAAAACTGTTTTCTTTTGCAAATATCTCAAAAACTACTGTTTTCGGCAAAAAACTTTGCAGAGATCCTTAAATCTTATAAAAAATTTTTCCCTTCCTTGTACGATAAAAATTCACCGAGATGGAATTTTTTTCACTCTTTTCGAAGAAGCGTTTTTTCTTGCACGGTTTTCGCAATTTTACTCAAATACGCTGGGTTCTACCTAAAAGTTAGGCCATATACGATCGAAAGGTTATTTAATTTCCTGCCATTTTTTGCGATAAGATGAAAATTGCCCTAATAATAAGGACCAAATGGTGTTTTTCTAAATAATTTTAAAATAATGTACTTTGAGACGGATCATTAAAAATAATAATAATCGAATTTTTATTTGTATTAAATAATACAATGTTAAACAATATTAATTTTTTTTAGTGCCCTGCCCTCTTAAAGAAAGTTTGTATTCTGACGGTGAAAAAACTACGTTGTCAATGATATATAGGCTTGGATGTGACCATACATAAAATTTTTTTCGATAGTCACATTGAAAATATTGTTCAGTCCCTCAAAAATCTTGGATTAGTGTTAATGCTATTCGTTATAGATGTCATAAATATTGGCATAATTTTCCTCATAATAGTACTTTTCTTTCTTTAATATGGAATAGTTCGGTCTTAATAGTGACTTTTCTGATATCTATTTTATCTATTCTAGTCGATCTCCTTTCGCCGTATGACATGTCTAACAGTGGTAATTTCCTTGTTTGGAATAGTGTGGAGTAAGGTTTCTAGATCTCCTTAGCTCCTCCTCTTCACCAACAGTTGGAGGTGTGTAACAAATTCACTGTTGTTTCTTTGACGTTGGTCGTTGGAGAAATTATATGATCGCTGACAGCTCTTTATCCGAGCACCGATCGACATACTTTTTTAGAGATCCAAAATTATACTCCATTCTGGCTGATGTCATTATTTAGGAAGAAGCATATCATGCTTCTTGTGGATCTAAAACGTCCCTAGTGCCTATACTCTATCTTGCTTTGATTTTTACTATAAGTTCTTTTTCTCCCCAGCTGCAAGATTCCTCTGACATTTCCAGTTGCAGGAATTTCTTGCCGAGTTTTCATTGTATCCACACTAGTAGTCCCTTTCGCCCAAAAGGCCTGGCGAGCTAACTCCTTATGCCCAGTAGGGAGTTCAACTTGATGAATTTTCATGTGAATACATTGAGTGTAGTAGTTTCCCATTGCTTCCTGTATTTTTAGGAATAGCCAACCACTCTGAGTCAGACGATGGTTGTAGCTGCCCACTCTGGGTCAGACAGTGGTGTTAGTTCGCAGACAAAAAAAAAACGTTAATTCTACAACTGCGCTCTTGGGTATTTGGCATCGAGCCTTTAAAGAGGCTCTTCTTCAATAACGTCGATACAACAATGATAGCACTGCTATACACTGACATTTACCGTAATCCTGGTAAAGGTACCCTTACAGATTGGCACCTCCGGGTCAACGTGACCCCGCAGAGTTCGCGTGAGCATAGTTACTCATTTTCCTGAAGTAGGAGTTCTTAAGAAAGCTTCCACAAGCTAAATCCATCAATTTTTTTAAATATTTTATCTATGAACTATTTAATAACACAGGCACACAAGAAATAAAAAGGGTCATGTACTTTTTTATCGACTATCATATCTATACGTATTTCGGGGTGCCGAAACCGAATACGAGGTCAGAATTGTCGAATCTAGGAAAAAAAAGCCGTGGAAAAAAAATCGTCGGAAAAAAAAATCCTGGAAAAAAAAGCCGAAGGAAAAAAAGCCGGGGAAAAAAATCCGCGGATAAAAAAGCCACTTTACACAAAACATATTGACACAAAAAAAATATCAAATATGTAAACAGATGCGACCCTGGGAAAGGAAAAAAAGCCGCGGAAATAAAATCCGAGGAAAAAAAAGCCGCGGAAAAAAAAGCCGCGTAGAAAACTGCTTATGGCAAAGCTACGTTAAAAACTTGTGAAAGATGAGACAAGATATGCAAAAATAGAATTATGGCAAAGGTAAAGACTCGTACAAGGAGCTTCTTTAAGAGAGTGATTTTTTAACTCCCATTCCAAATGCTTAATTCGCTCGTGAGGGGTTGTGGGAGCTAAGATTCGATTCCACCCTAGTTTTCAGTTAATAACACCAAAATGCCTCTATCTATACTATTCCTAACATTTGAAATACATATTAACGCGTATTTTTCAAATTTTGTGAAAAAATCGAAAGAAAATATTGAGAAAATTGCAAATATTAGTACTTTGTAATTATTGATATATTTCGCCTAGGTTTGGTTTCTGCATTCCAAATGCTAATTTTCTTGACTACTTAATACCATATCAATAGTCGATATAGTGAAGGACGTAGGAATTAGTTTTTGGCAAGCAACAAGGACATAAATATTGTTTTCATCGTACAAGAACAAATATTTAAAATTAATGTATATGTAAGGAAATTTTTAAATAAAAAAACATGTATTAGTGGATTCTCTAACTTCATTTTTTGGTGGTCCGTGCGCAAGTTCATGAGAGAGTATTGTGATTGTAATTTTATTCCATATGCTGTACAGAATGTGTAAAGTCATAGGTTAGAGGTTAATATTTATAATTGTTAATTATGTGAAAAAAAATCGTCGTTTTTAGAAAGTTTAGTTAGTTTCCACACTTGCTATAACAAATAACATTTCACAGTGTTCATTCAATAAAATCAGGTGAAATGAATGCCATATTGAATCCAAAATGGCGAAAAACTGTATTATACATTACAAATTAGACATGGGCAACAAATAAAAGCTAATTATGTATGAGGAATAACTAATATATTTGTTTTATTTCTTTATCGGTAACATAACATATTTCTTTCATTTTAGAATAAATATCTTTGATGGAAACACATTCAGACTTAAAGATTCAGTTCAAATTATTAGCTAATATTCATCTTCATCATCAATATCATATTCTACATCACTATAAGAATCTCTAATATTTTCAGACTTCTCATTGTCTGCTAAAAACATTTGCATGGTGGTAAAAATTTCGATGTACTGTTATGAACACCTCACTCTGGTGAGCACCTCCCCAGGATCACAAGGAATATCGCCAGGCCGATAACATCCAATTTCAGTAACTTTCCAACCAAAATCGGTCACTGCTGCTGTAAGATATGTACTTGTTTTCATATCTTTTCTTAATGGTGCGCTTTTCTAAAACCTTGCCGAAGCGCAGCTCGAGTCAGTCACTGCATTTAAAAAGAAGGCACTTGATCCTGTAATTTCGTTTTGGCTCGCCCTGTATATTCGAAAATAATTTGTTTTTGACTTGTTTTTTTTTTATTTAGTTTACTTGTATTTTTTTTTTAAATAGTTAACAATTCGAAATGTTAACCCACTCCCCACCAGTCGCGGATCTCATCACTTTTCACATACTGTACAGTATACCGAACATACGCCAATCACAATGCTCTATCACAAACTTGCAGACGAGATGTAGTTAGAAAACTCGCTACTCCGTTTTGTGGCAGAGTTTAGGTTTTTTTTTCCTCGGCTTTTTTTTCCGCGGCTTTTTTTTCCTAGATTCGTCGAAGTGAAAGAAACCTTGTTTTCTGTAAAGCAGCCTTTTCTTCCGCGGCTTTATTTTCCTCGGCTTTTTTTTCCGCGGCTTTTATTTCCTTCGGCTTTTTTCCCAGGATTTTATTTCCGCGGATTCTTTTTCGGCGGCTTTTTTTTTCGTTTACCAGATATGATAGTTGGTGAAAAAGTACATGACCTTTCTTATTTTTTATGTGCCTGTGTAATCTTACTGCCACTCCATATTGAACAGACTTTATTAATTTAAACTTTTGACGCACTCTATAGACCCTATTATATCCGAAACAGACACATTTTCAACAGTCGAAGTTTTACTACAATCGTGTCCCCCAAATTCTCCTTAATAAAATGCCTACAATCCATCAATACTTGATTTGTACGGCACGAGATGGGTTTATTCTAGAAACAAATTTATCACTTCCATGTTCCTGTTTGAAATTTAAATTTGATTACGTCAATTAGCGATCAAATTGAATAAAACACTCATCATGAATACTTAGGCAATTCGTCAATCGCATATTAACGACTCAGATAACAATGTTTAAAGTAAATTAACCATTTCTAAAACAAGAATTAAAAATAAATGTAAATTTCACACAAGAAGCTTGCAATATGTTACTGATCATTTAATGATTTGTTTATTAATTCAATTTTAGTTAAAAGCGTTAATTTCAATTTTTTAACTGATTTTTTTAACACATCTTGGCGCCTGACATAGACATCCAAAGGACCCCGCACCAAATGCATGGGTAATTTGTTGTGGACAGAATAGTGTGGACAGCAAATTCAAGGCATAGAATCCTTAGGTCATTCTCAATGAAAACTGTTATGGATAAAGTTTCATAATATCTTTATTTTAAAAATATAGCAGGTCGAAAAAATCAAAATTTTGAAGAAAAATCACAACGGAATGGAGAATAATCATACATAACAACTAACCCATTATGTTAATTTTGCTCCTCCCATTTGAATTATAGAGTTACTTTATCCCCCCCTGCATGTCAGAAACCAAGAAGGCTTTGGTGATTCCGCTTGGGGTGAGACATTTTAAAACAATAAAGAAAGACTCATGTCGAATATTAGTTTTATCCAACAAGATTCTATGGGTGGTACTGAAGGAATTAAAAGAAGATTATTTTTATCTTTTTAAAGCCCCCGCCTAGTTTAAAATGAGAAAACTTCTATAAAAAATTTAATTTTACTTTATGTTTGGAAGAAATAATCTGCGAACCTTTCCTAAAAATTTAAATTCAAGTGGTGAGTGGTGAGTCATTTAAAAAAAAAATTGTCAATATGTCGACTAATGTCTAAAGACGACAAATGTCAACGCATTTTTTGTAGCTAAATATGTCCTAAAACATTCAGAAGTTAAGCAAACCTTCAATGGAGAAAGCGCATCTGCCACACTTTCAACTCATACTCCATACACAACAATAAATAGAATTATTAAGTGATCGCTGTTTTTAAAAATTGAAGATACCCGAAATCAAGAAATGTAACTTATATTTTAAAAAATACATTGATTACAACAAATTTAAAAAAATATTTAAAAATCAATTAAAACATTATACAGAAAAATGTACGAAGACAATTAAAATTAAAAAATCGGAAGTAAAAAAATCCGTGGGTTACTGCAGCAATAATGAAATCATTTGAAACAAAAAACAGGCTTTATAAAAAGCTAAAATTAAATCCAGATAAAGAACTATAGAATGGCTACAAAAGGTATCGTAACACATTAAATTTAATCATAAAAAACACTAAAATAGATTACTATAAAAACCAAATAAACCAAAATAAAAATTCCTCAAAAAAACTGTGGGCGTCAGTTAAAAATGTATGCAATGAAAATAGAAAATTACACTACATAAACAAAATCAAATTGGAAGTTGGCACCATAACGTAATAAACAAATCTGTTTTATAATTGTCATTTCCACAACTATTTTGTTTTATTGCTATCTTATTACATTTATAAAATTGCAATAAAACAAAATAGTTGTATGACGTTTAAATTTTGCTTGTTGGGAATATCAGATAAGGTTAAAATAGTAACTAACTTGTGAAGCACTGTACTAATGTAGGCAGAGATTTAGCCAAGAAAATAAAAAATACAACAAACCCAAATTTGAATGTGGACGGTAATAGTAGGTCAATTTATTTACCTCCGAGCAACCCATTTGAAATTAAGGAAATCATTATGCAATTAAAATCGGGAAAAGCACCAGGTAAAGATAGAATCACTGCAGACATGCTCAAAAAAATCAGAGATGTGATATCCGAAACTTGAGCTCACTTAATTAATTTGATAATAGAAAAAGAAGAATGTCCCAATGCATTTAAAATTATTAACACCTCTCTTTAAAATGGTGATAAGACTAAAGTAATAAACTATAGACCAATATCTTTGATTTCTACAGTAGCAAAGGTCTTCGAGAAAATTATTAAAATAAGATTCCTCGACAAATATAAAAATATTATCTAACATGCAATTCGGATTTAGAAATAAAATGTCAGCAGAAAATGCTAGTCTGGAGCTGCTTAGTCTCGAGCTATTATTAGAAAAACTAAAAAATATTGGTATATAGAGGTAATGCATTTAAACTAATGGAAAGTTACTTAATGAATCGAAGGCAGCACGTAAAAATAGATGGTACTATAAGCGGCTCGAGAAAGGCTGAATATGTCGTTCCCCAAGGTACGGTCCCGGGCCCATTATTATTTATATAAACTATATCTTAAAATTATCATCTAAGGGGAAGATACTTAGTTTTGCTGACGATAGTGTAGTTATTTATGTAGCCGATACTTGGAATAAGTTAAAAACTACGACAGAGACAGGCTTTAAATTAATCAAGCAATGGTTCGACTACAACATACTCACCATAAATAAAGGCAAAACTAAAAATCCCCCTTTTACATCCTATCATAACAAACTACCCAATCTTGATTCACTAAATATAATATTAGATAGTAATAATAGCAGTATGATGATTGAGAAGGCTGATTTTGTTAAATATTTGGGAATAATTATAGACAAACATTTTACAGGTAAATTTATATTGTAAAAAAGTTAAGAACTCTGCTCTCTGCATTTAAATATCTTAAACAATTTCCAAACCTAAAAGAACTTATACTATACTATTCCCTAGTTCGGTCACAGCTAATATATGTTATAATTGGTTGGGGAGGTAAGTAATCATTTCCGAAAAAACCTAAATATAATTCGAAAATGGCTACAGTACCTATAAACTATACCAAGAAACAAAAAAAATGGACAACTTTTTGTGAAAAAATATTAATGCAGCTATATGAAAACAAAGATCATGTCACATAATACAGGCCACACTTACAATACACGAAATAAAAATACATTGACTAAACCTAAAATTAACGAAACAGTTGGTCAAAGGAATCACAAATTCAATGGCTTGAAAATTTATGATACCCTACCACCCGAAATAAAAAGCATAACATCATTATCATTACACAGGAAAAAAGTTAAATTATGGATTCAAAATACTTCTAGGTTAGTAATACATCAAGTAATAGACCTTAAAAATACATATTAGTAGACAAATTAGTCAAAAAAATAAACAAAATAAGACAGAAGAAAGCAAATATAGTTATATGGGAATAGATGCATATTTATATATACTATATACGATTTTTCTTCTCGCTTTCTTCTTCCATATCTTTTTGTTAAAGTAAAGAAACCCATTTTTTTTCTTTCTACTGCAACTGATTAATCTTGAACAGTTATATTTGGTTGGATATTACTATCGCGAGGTAAAGGGAGTGATCTTAAGCAGAGGCAGTTTAAAGTATACTTATTCTAAATAGCAAGTAAATCAATAAAATAAAATAAAATAAAATAATCTTGAACTTATAGTAAACATACTGGTGTTATAAAATTATATAAAGTCTAAATAATATAAAACAATAGTGAATGAGTAAGATGGCTATTTGCAATACGTGTACCAAGTCCCTAAATGATAAATCGACTGGACTTCAATGCGGTTTTTGCCAAGTACCCTATCATTATAAGTGTGTCGATCTGCAAAAACATAAAATACCAGAAGGTTTTTATTGGAAATGTCCCAAGTGCCAACAAGAGGGATCTCCTTTAAGTGGTACAGGTAATCTCGAAACAAACAATCACAACTACTTATTAAAAGCAATCGAGGATCTTACGAAAACAGTTGTCAACTTGAATAAGGAAATTCAAAGCCTTAAAGAAAATAGAAAATTTGATCCAGAAATTAATATGGAGATGGTAATTAGCGAGATTTCCGAAAGAAGAAAACGGGAGAATAATATCATAATATTTAAACTTAATGAAGAGAAGACAATGAAAGCCTCAGAAATAATTCACAAAATTGCACCTGATGTGGATCTGACCGGGATAAAAACAATAAGGTTGGGTAAAACAGAGAGAGGTGAAGGTCCGAGGCCACTGAAGGTATGTCTGAACTCCCGGGAAGATGCACTAAAAATAATTAAAAATAAAAGCAAACTAAAAAATCTAAACCTAGGAGTCAATATATCTCCAGACTGCACAGTACAACAGCGAACATATTATAAAAAGATAAGAACAGACCTGGAAGCAAGAGTGAGAAATGGAGAAGACAATTTATATATTAAATATGTTAATGGTACTCCAGTTATAGCAAAGTCAACCGAGGTGCACAATAATCAGGAAAATGTTGCAAAAAACTAAAAAGACTAACAATTTCGCATATTAATATAAGGTCACTTCATTCTAATTTTGGTTTATTTAAAGACTTAATTTTAAGAGAAAATTATGATATTATATGTGTATCTGAAACTTGGTTAACGCCAGATGACTCAGACAACAGTTTCTTCCTACCAAATTATACACTCATTAGAGCAGATCGCAATACTAGAGGTGGTGGTGTAGCCATATATCTTGAAGCTAATTTAAAATTTGAAGTTGTCTATTCACAACTCTCAGTTAGCTATGACCTAGAACAACTGTGGGTTAAAGTTCAAATTCAAAATAAAAGAATTGGTGTTGGTGTCGTATACAAACCCCCAAGAGTATCAGTGTCTAGTTTGGAGAAGGTTAGTGCAGTGCTTGAAGAATTAAGCTTAGTAGTGGATTCAATAATTCTAACAGGTGACATTAATATTAATTTATTAGATAAAAATGCATATAATACAAAAATATTCGACTCATTTATGTCTAATTTTAAACTAAAACAACTAATTAGTTCGCCAACTAGAATTACTAACACAACAGAATCATTAATAGACGTTATTTGTGTAAGTGATAATTTAATTGTACTAGAATCTGATACTTTAGACCTAAGCAATATAACAGATCACTTATTGGTATATAGCTGCTTAGACATAGATACTAAAAAATATAAAAGTGAACCGTTTTATTGTAGATCGTATAAATATTTTAATGTAGAAGAGTTTGCACGAGATGCCACTAGCATCGACTGGAATTTAATTTTGGAAATAGAGGACATAAACGACAAAGTTGAAATTTTAAATAATTATATAACGGAACTGTTTGACAAGCATGCACCGTTAATATTAGTTAAACCTAGAAAACATAATCCGCCCTATATTACTTATAATATGAAAGAAATGATCAAGACAAAAAACAAAGCGCATAAAAAATATTTACAGACAAAAACAGAGAGAGATCGAGCTTATTATATAGATTTAAGAAATTATGTCAATAGTGCTATTCGTCGAGAAAAGAAAGCATATTATAATTATATATTAAAGAGAAATGAAAAAAATCCGCGTGATATCTGGAAAACTTTTAGGGATATGGGTGTCGGAGATTTAAAAAATAAAAAAGATTTGCATGAATGCCTGCAAAATTCGCAACTGACAGCTGTTGACGAAGACCTGTTAGAGCTTTATGAAAATAACAAAATAAACAATTCAAGTTTTCAATTTAATGAGGTAACAGAAAGCGATATTTGTAGAGCGATTTCATCAATAAAATCAAGAGCGTATGGAGTGGATAATATTAATGCTGAGACGTTAAAAATGATTTTGCCGTACTGCATACATATTTTAACTCATCTGGTCAATTATTCTTTAAACACCGGTACAGTCCCGAACATATGGAAAACAGCAGCCGTGCTACCGATTCAAAAAAATAATAGGCCTCTAACATGTGACGACCTACGTCCTATAAATATTTTACCCTCCTTATCTAAAGTTATGGAAAAAATTGTAAGTTTTCAGTTTAAAATTTATCTAAAAAATTTTAACATTCTTCCTTCAATTCAATCAGGGTTTCGACAAAAGCGTAGTACCAATACAGCAATGTTAAAGGTTGTAAATGATATTGGCGGTGCAATGGATAATTCCATGCTTACTGTTCTCATTTTACTTGATCAGAGCAAAGCTTTTGATCTGGTCAATACAAATTTACTGATTGCGAAATTAAAATATATTGGAGTGGAGAATATTGCTTTGCAATGGTTTGGAGATTATTTGAGAAATAGAAAACAATTTGTTAAAATAGGTACAGATAATTTCTCGTCCATGCAGCAGGTGTTAAGTGGTGTACCTCAAGGCAGTGTACTGGGGCCTATTTTGTTTTCAGTATTTACGTTTGATCTTCCAGATGTTGCCTCAGGTTGCCACTTGCACTTGTATGCAGATGATATCCAATTATATAAAGTCGTCAAAACTCGATGAATTTCCAAATTTAGTGAAAGATGTAAATGAAAATTTAAATTGTATTTGTACATGGTGCAAAAAAAATGGACTTAAACTTAATCCAAAAAAATCACAAGCACTTTGCATCGGAAATGAAAGGATAAGGTCTAATCTCCATCTAGATAATTTTGATATCACAGCAAATAATACTAAAATACAGTGGGTAAATAAAGCTAAAAGTTTAGGAGTAACAATAGACGAGAATCTTAGCTTTGATCACCACACTAGTAATATATTCAGAAGCTCATATGCTACATTAAAATCAATTTACAAGTTGAAACATGAAATAGATGAAAAAACAAAACTAAAACTAGTAAAATCAATTATTTATCCAAGAATCTAATATTGCAGTTCAGTATATTACTTTCAGCTAACAGAGTACAATAAATATAAAATACAGAAAATACAAAACGCTTGCTTAAGATTTGTTTGTAAAATATCATATGGTGAGCATGTAACACCATACTTGCAAAATTTAGGTGAATTGAATGTTAAGCAGCGTACTAATTACCTTTATAGTATATTTTTGTACAAACTTGTTAAAAATAAACAACCACAATATCTCTCAGATTTGTTAAGATTAAGATCAGATATACACGATGTGAATGTTAGAGTGGATAGTTATACCACACCTAGACATAGAACTGCGAAATTTGAGGGGAGCTTTGCATACAAAGCACCAACAATATTAAATTATGTCCTACAATTTTTAGATAAGTCGATAGGTACATTTAAGAAAGAGTCGAAACTGTTATTCTTAGAGAATGATATAAGTGTATAAACTACATAAATATAACATTTATTAAATTTGGTGCACATTGATAAACTATTTATTTTGTACAATTTAATACTATTTTTTTTATAAATATTTTTTTTAAGTGTAATTAAGTCAGTAAGTAATTAACTAAGTAACAAGCATTGTTTTTCATTATTGGATAAAATTATTGTATTTAGTGTAAGTATTTATATAAACTAATTAATATTTTGTACGTTTTAATATTAATCTAGTGCATTTTATAAATGCATAGCTAAGTGTAATTAATTAAGTAACGAATATTATTATTCTTTATGGGAAAGTGGAAGAGCGGCTATGCCGAACTATCTCCCATTTCTGTACGTCTCAATGTTCACAATAAGCGTTATTATTATTATTATTATTATTATTATTATTATTATTATTATTATTATTATTATTATAAATGCTCCACCGTCAAGTACTTAGTACTTTTACGGAATAATCTGATTAACTTATTCTCGATCCATGTTAAGTTATCCAATATGTATGTATATCATTTATTTAATTCTCTATCTCTTTTGTGTTAAATATTTATTAATTTAATACCTATCTCGCATTCAAGTACCCGGTACTTCTGCGAGTCCCCATATTGTTTATTTACAATGTTTGTCCGTTGTCATCTATTATATTTTATTTTGTATTATATTTTTCTGTATTTGTCCTATATTGTAATGGATTTAAATGGTAAATAAACTATATTATTATTATTATTACTATTAATAAAGGCCATAAAGGGGACAACAGTAGGATAATAAAATTTAATGTCATAACCTGACCTACAAATTAGCTTAATAATTTCTAAAGTGATATACCGCGCAGTGTTTCACAAGAATAACTCGTATTAAACATAAAATTGATACGTTAAAAAGTGCTTAATATGCCAAGTTTCTTTATCGAGAGATAGTTAAAAGAATTATCGCACGTTAAGTGCCGTAATAAATGGTAAAATTTAGCGAAGGTCGCTGTGTGTAACAAAAATGTACCAGAATAAAAATACCGTTTGATGTCCTGCCGCCATATTGCGCAATACGCGTCAAAGGTTGGCTGTTATTTTTTAGAAATCAACTCGATCCTCTTTTCGCCCTTACGAACAGTCGCACCCTAACAAGATCATGATTGACTCTTGAATTGTTTAATTTAATAATAGACCTTAACAATAGCCTTAATCTAGTTTCACGCCCCTTAACACAGCCAGTTGTTACGTATTCGCTAGACCGTAAATTTGACATATAAAAAGAGGATAATGCAATAAGCTTTTTTATAAATCTAAGTATAATGGAGTCATTCGCGCTTTGTTAAAATGCTCTCTTTTATAGTGGTAGCACTAGTGTCGTAGGTTCATATCGATTTTTTACCAAATTATCTAATAGTCAGCGGGTACGGGTGTGAAAATTGGGAGAATTACAACAACTCACCCTGCACGTGCTTTACACATTTTTCTTTTTTTGGCGTTTTTAAATGTATTATAGGCGTGCGTGCAGATCACCCCCGTTTTAACCAACTAACCGGTTAGGTTGAGGTAACCACTTCTAACCTGGTTTTTCATTAAGCTGACATCGAAGAGTACTTACAGTAAAAAATTAGCCAAAGTTAGTTGATCGGAACATATAAATAATTGCAAAAAAACTATAATTTTTTTATATCATGAATTTTGTCAAATTTCATCTTCAACTCGTGATATCTCGGCAAATAATGAATATTTTTAGATGATATTTCAGCACGATATTGTTCAAGTTATTCTTTAAGACATTGAATTGGTCAGAACCCTCATTTATTTCACAGATGAATTTAGTGATTTTTCAAAAAATTTCTTTTGTCAAGCCTAATTTTTTTTTCAAACACAAAAGTTTTGTGACGAATTTTTAACACGATAATTTTTGACAAACTTATATTAAAGTACAATATTTAAGGAAGTTTTCTGTAAAATTTCACGTATTCATATTGTATATACAAAAAGTTATCGCACTTTGAAGTAGCAAGATTTTGTTTGCGAACGATTAGAAAAAACTAATAAACCCGCAAATTTGTATGATACATTAAAACGCTCGAAATTGAAAACTTTTACAAATATGATAAAAAAAAGTTCCATAAAAAGAGCAGATAATAGCACAAGTAAAGAATATGTTTCTCCAGAAAAAGTGTACCAAAGAGCTCTGATTCTATCCAAGCAAAGAGCCTTGAAAAAGTTCTTAGTGTCCCACTGAACGAAATACCTTCTGCTCTATTTAAGGAGGATAGTAAAAGGCGAATATCGTCAAAATCTGATTTGTTACATGCGACATAAAAAAATATTGTAACATCTGTGATTACAGAACCTTGCTGGACAGAACCACATGATAGAGTAATAGATATGGTGGCAGATTTGCAGTGTTTAAATACGAAATATGTGAAATGTTTCGAAGATGTTGGACAATATTTTTTGAAGTATTTTCGGAAACCATTTGAAACTTTTTCTGAGATTCACGTCATTTTCGATCGCTATGACATTAGTATGAATCCTAAATCGCAAGAGAGGTCAAAAAGGTATAAACTAAATTCTAATACTTACGATATTAGTGCTAGTCGACCTATACCAGATTGGGATAAAGTTATGTCTACAGATGCAAATAAAAATGCTTTGAACCTATTTTTATGCGACTACATCGAAAAATATATTGAAATCCCTCAGACTTCTGATTAAATTATTAATAAAAAATTATATTTGGCTGGTGGATACAAAAATCATCTTGTAGCTAAAGAAATCACTAATTCACTTAAACGTGAGGTTACAGATTTATTTTCGAATCATGCTGAAGCTGACTTTCGAATAATTTGTCATCTGATCTACATTTCTAAACAATACTTAGACACTCAGAACATGATAGTGATCGTTAAGTCCCCAGATACAGATGTGTTTATTCTTTTAATCGCACATTATTTTAAAATAAATACAAAGATTCAAGTATGGTTTCAATCTGAAAAAAAATAGCATCAAAACGGATTTGCGGCGCTTTATACCAATACATATTATATGTTAAGAACTAGGAAGTAGTATTGGTTTAGCATTACCAATAATTCATGCATTAACCGGATGCGATACTATTTCCGCTTTCTATAGAATTGGTAAGAAAAAAGCTCTCAACGTAGCATAAAAAATGAGCACAGAACATTTAGTCCAGATGTCTCAAATTGAGAATAAATTAACACCTGAAATTGTAATGCTTGGACAAAATTTGTGATTGGAATTTATGACTTCAAAAGTAAACAAGACAACATTAACGACGTGAGAGTAATCTTAGCTCGAAAAAAAAAAAACTCGTCCGTTAAAAAATTACCTCCATCGTACCCAGCTCTTCTTCAACACATGAAACGCTGTTTTTGGCAAGTGCACGTATGGTATAATACTCACATACCCATTTTTGAAGCACTTAATCTGACTGATTTTGGCTGGAAATCTGAAAATGAAAAACTTTTGCCAATTTTGAAGAACCAACAAGTTTGGAGCTGCTTCAAAAGTATATTTGTAATTGCAGATTAAAAAACAAACATCTTGAGATAAAGAATTTTGTTCGTGCTACGCTGCTGGTATAAAATGCTGTCTCATTTGTAACTTTACATCAAATTGCTCGTTGCAGTCCATGGATGTTGATTCAGATTAAAAATATTAAAAACAACCCAATGTATTATGTATTGTTTAATTTATCAACAATTAATTTAGTATTACTTATTTCCACTTTACAGTAACCTGTAAAAAGGGAATATGTAACAAAACATTGCATTGCATTGATATGATAATAAACACCTGAACTACGGCAAGCACCACAATGAAACATGCCGCGCGTAAACAGCATGTCTGCTGCGCGCGGAGACGCTATTTCAAAATGCGATAACTTTATACAATATGAATACATGAAACTTAATAGAAAACTTCTTTAAATATTGTACTTTAATATAAGTTTGTCAAAAATTATCGTATTAAAAGTTCGTCACACAATTTTTGTGTTTGAAAAAAATAATTAGGCTTGACAAAAGAAATTTTTTGAAAAATCACTATTTTCATCTGTGAAATAAATAAGGGTTCGGACCGATTCAATATCTTAACGAATAACTTGAACAATGTCGTGCTGAAATGTCATCTAAAAATATTCATTATTTTCCGAGATATTGCGAGTTGAAGATGAAATTCGGCAAAATTCGGATATAAAAAAATTATAGTTTTTTGCAATTATTTATATGTTCCGATCAACTAACTTTGGCTAATTTTTTACTGTAAGTACTCTTCGATGTCAACTTGAAGAAAAACAAAGTTAAAAGTGGTTACCTCGCACAAATCGGTTACTCAGTTTCTAGAGCACTTATTGGGGGTGATCTCACGCCCATTAAACGTCAACGCAACTGTTCTTAAATGTATGAGAAATATCATGATTTTGAATTTACTGTATTAGCTTACTTTTTTGAGAAGATCAGAGTCTTACGTATTAATTATATTACTTTTCAATGCTAGTTTTGATGTATTGTTACAGGCTTGTTACAGGCTTCTTAAATCTTCAACATTGTGACCAGTTTATCCCATGCTGAAGATTGCGTTACAAATTAACGAATATTTAGTAGATATTTTAGGTTAAAAAAGGTTACCTGTATACCTAAAACGTCAAAATATGGCAAAGACTAGAAGGTTTTGACAATGAATAAATAATTAATAGTATATTACATACCGAGGTGGAAACTGTTTCATTGTTGTCCACAGATGAGAATTAATTTTCGAGACAGCAATAAAACTTCGCACCAAGGTTTGTATACTATTTTATTCATAATAATCTCCCATAAGGTACCCATTCACATACAGTTCGCCTACAGTCCAGAACTGCCGATTTGCATATCGTCAGTTAAAATTTGTCAATACACATACAGGCCGCCGACAGATTTGAGCCCGCAGTTTAATTGAATCGTACGATAGATTGATGTGTATGGGCAAAAATCGACAGTTTGAATGTTAAGTTCCCAGCTTTAAACCTGTTGGAAGATTTGGTATTAATTTTGTAGCAAAATGACAGAATCGAGAAATACTACTGCGTTCTTTATGATGAAGTTTTTTTTGGTTAGCCAAAATCTCAGTATTGAGACATCAGACTACCCAAACCAAATATTAGAGATCGTTTATAAGATCCATCCAAATATATCGATGATCCCCGAGAGAATTTGAACATTGTAATCATGTTATTAATTTTCTATAAATTCATAAGAGTATAAGATAATGCATGATTGATTATTGTCAGTGATTTGTATGTGGCGTCATCTAGGAATAATTTTTGTAATAGACTACGTGGCAAGCAAGCAAATTTTATGGTAATTCTTTTAGAACTTCTAGAAGACGACAATAATATTGGTTTGTCTACCAAGTACAATAATACAGCGAACTAATACTGGGTTAGAATTACAATTCGATAATAGTTAAAAATAAAATATACTATTTTCTAGTTTAATTTGACAGAATTCAACAAAATAATAGTCAGACGAAAAAAATGATAGTCTTATTCATCTATTTTTTAAGTTAATGTTTGTTTTGTTGTACGACAACTTTTTATTAATTAAAACAACAATCACCTCTTGTTTAAAAATACCATCAATATAATTTAGTTTAACTAACGATATTGTTAGTTAACCATTTTTTTTTTTTTGTTGAATTTACCCATACTATTTCTTTGAGTGTAGTATAATCTAAACGGACCATATTTCTTTACCTAGAATTGCGAGAAAGAGAGAATAGACAGTTTGTGTCAGACTCAGATATACTACCTTGGACAATTTACTAGCCAGATAATCTACATGTTGATTCCAGCAAAGCTTAGCGTCCACAATTACTCCTAAAACTTGATATTATCGGGATTATCAAAATTATCTCATCTCCGGGTTGAGAAAATCATACTTTGTGTTTTCAATTCATTTAGGTTTAATTTGTTTGCTATAAACCAGTCAAGCCTCCAACTGCGAGCGCTATTGTAGTTTATTAAAATTTTTATTGATATTCATCATGGTCGTATCATCAGCACATAGTGTAGTTGGCGTAATAGATATATGATATTTTCTCTTAGTAAATATCAAAAGCGCCGGGTTTGCCGACAAAGGAATTAGCCGGCGCGTACAAAATGTTAACTAACGCGACATCGACTACTCTACAATGTAGTCAGGAAAATCATTTACGTAAATAAAAATAAAAGGGGTCCTAGTACGGAATCTTGTGGAACTCCAAATTTAACTTTTGCCGATGATGACGCCATTTGTTGTTTCCAGTTATTTGATCCCTGTCTTTCAGGTACAATTTTAAAAGAAGTGATAATCATGTTGCACATGTTGACAAGTCACAGAAAATACTTTCGCCAATACTTTTGTTTTCAAAAACGTCTATTATCCTTCCAACCACAATTGCCATCGTTGTAGATTTACCACAGAGGAAACTATACTGACATTTTGATAGAATATTTTTTTGTTGGATTATGTCCATAAGTTCTTGTTACTGTAAGTAGCCTGTAAAAAAAAAAATAAATCTCAAATACTCTTTTCTCGTTAATATGTAACATTACCCATATGCTAATTTTTTTGCTCTATATTGGAATGTTTTAATTTTTGACTAGATTCGTAATCGCGGCGTGCCAAAAAAACATAAATCTAAACATAAAGAGTAGTACTTCTTCTTAACTAATCTACTCAACTGATGTTTTAGTTGATATTTTTTTCTAACATCAAATTGATTATATATAACAAAAACAATGTTCACAGACATTGAACAGGTACACTTTCCTGTTCTTAATGTAAAAAATAAAACATAAACCAACATGAAACAATATATGAAGTGAAACTTGAAATTTAACAATGCTGGTTACTCCAATATTAAGTACCTAGTAACGATTTAATTTTGAGTAAAAATGTATGCAACAAAATTTGTCATATGTATTATATCGAACCTCGAAGTACGGCAGATTACATTCAATACACTCTGTACATATAAAAGCCGTTGCGAGCCGTTGGTAGATGTAGATACCAATAAATATATGAAGTTAAGTTGTGATTCCAGGATTGTAGCTAAAGGGAAATTCAATATATTCCTTCTGGCTTCACTAATATTGGTCATTAAAACTACTATTTGATACAGTTACTGGTTGAAACTTGTTGTTAAATAATATAAGTAGTTTATATGGACAATGCGGAATCGTGTTGCCTTCTGGGCATGTCGATTGCTTTGTTATTTTCACATATAAAAATGTAATTTGGTCTTTAAGCCTCGATGATATATATCATCGTCAACACTTGGCAAATTACAAAAAATATAGTGTTTAATTTAAAGAGATTAAATGATTTAATGCATTTTTCAGATTTACAATAGGTACTGCTAGATGAAAGAATGAATGGTTTGGATGATTATTATGGAAATTGGACGATAATTTACATTTTATACTGGAACCAAACTATAACAATTAATTAATTAACATAATTTTTTCAGATTAATAACACAAGGCCACAAAAACAAAAAAGCATCCTGGGTTAGCGACCAGACCCACATATTTCTATGTATTTTCATTCGCTGAACACGAATCTGGCATCAGAATAGTACCTTCCTGGGCGAATTTATGAGTTATGATGAAAAAGAAACTCGAAATTACATGTTTCATACATATTTCAAGATCATTAGCAGTATCCAGACAGCACTCGATAGCCCTAGGACAACCACTGGCCACGTCCTAAACTGGGTTAATCCCGATTTAGGACCTCCTGTGGATATCCTTTTGCTGCAAATCGGGTTTGCCCATTGATGTCTTCAATGGGATAGCCCATGGTCATCCATAGGAAGAAAAATGGACCAATTTAGGTTAAAATCGGGATACAGATGTATTCATTTGTACCTTAGGTGAATTTATCATGAATTTGGGACCTACATTAGCCCAACAAGTTGACCTATGGATGGCCCTAGGGATAGCCTTTGGTCATCCCTATATAGGTTTTAAATAGGATATCAATAACCCTAAAGGCTATCCTATAGATAGTCATGTAGGTTATCCAATGGATATCCCTGTTTTGGCTGTCATTAGGACCAAAGGATAACCAGTGGACTTCCTATCGACATCCCAAATGAACAATCCATTTATCGGATATATGAGATCATTTTAGGATATCCCGTGGCCATCATGTGCTGTGTGGGTAGCGTTGTCGTAAATTGAAGACAGCTCCAATACATACTTTCGAGGTGGTAATGATATAGCAAATAACAATAAGACTCATAACCCAACAATAACGCAACGGCCAAATAACCCAATGACTCAATAAATCAGCAATTCATATTACCAAAGTTCATAAATTTAAAAGAAAAATTTCTCGTTCAGTGATGCATTCGTACTCTTTTATCTTCAAAATATATACGTAATGACCATAAACCAACAATAACAACAACCTGTTGACTCAATAGATCAGCAATTCATATTATCAAGTTGTAAGTAAAACTAAAGAAAAAAAATACAACCTTTATGTTATTTGACCAGCAAAATCCGAATCTGTCATCGAAATTAGACGTCACAATTCTTTATTAGTCTATTTATAGTCGAAGAATGGACCAAATACGGAACAAAATAACAGCTTAATAAAATTTAGGTGGGAAAAAAACTATGACAAACAGTAGTACTAATGAATTTTAGTTTTTACTTATTTTTGACACCAAACTAAGTGTAAAACTACTCCTCATAAGAGGTAAAACCACCCTCAAGTGGGTCAAATCCCTAGTATACATATGAAAATATAAATCGCTTTTATTTTTCCTTGTACTAGGTCTATAGTTTATTGGTATTTATGGTTTTACTATTACGTGTACCGGATCCGAAACATAGTATGGAAATTGGGGATGTGATTCGACGGTTAAAGGATAGAAAGAGGTATCATGGATGGGATTAGGTCATTTTCTCACAAACGAAATTTGTTCAGAAGGATATAGTTACAACGTGTACAGAAATTTAAAAAAAAATTAAATTCATATTACAAAAATTTCGTAAACTTAAAACAAGAATTTCGTTGGTTCAGTGATTCTTTCGTACTTCTTTATCTCCAAATTGTGGATTTCTTGACAACGATTTCTTCTTGTCCAGAAAGTCAGCCATTATATTGATGTTCCTTCTACCTTGATACTGTCGTTCCATTTCATTAATATCTTGTTGATATGATTCGCCTTATACACTTCACTTAAGTCTTCTAAGTTTTCAGGGAAGCAGTCAATGTGTGAATAAAAGAAATGCAATTTCAAATTCATTAGATGGCCCATTTTGTGGTGAATCTGCATCATGTTGGCTACTATATTTTTGTACTTTCCACTTTTTTTGTTACCTAAAATTGTTCTACAACTTCTTTAAAACTAACCTGTGCAGCTTTTTCGATGTCAGTTATTTGAGTAGTGAAATTTTCATCCTTCAACAAAGTACGAATTTGTGGTCCATCAAATATTCCTTTCTTTAATTTAACTTCTATAACGACTGAACTTACGTGTTAAATACTCATAGCATTGTTCTTCTTTTTTAATAAAACGATTCAAATGAAATAATGGAATTGCTTATGAAACCACCGAAATTGCGTTTATCATAAATACTATTTCCAAAAATATTAAGAATAAAATAGATCATGACAGTGAAAGAACTTTGATTATAAAAATCGACTCTTAAAACATTCTCATTTTTGGAAAAGTACAAAGTAAAAATTGATATGCAATCTGGGAACGTAAAATCAATGACAGAGTCGAATCACATATCTAGTAATAATGATGATGATGATGATAAAACCATATCGAACGATGATGATGAAGAGTACGTTCATTCACAATGCCTACTTCCCTGAAAACTTAGGAGATTTCAGTGAAGAACAAGGCGCACGATTTCATCAAGATATTAATGAAATGGAAAGACAGTATCAAGGTAGATGGGACATCAATATGATGGCTGACTTTTGCTGTACAATGAAGAGGGAATCATTATTATTGTTATTATTATTATTATTATTATTATTATTATAATTCTTTCTTTAAGTTTACTAACTTTGGTAATATGAATTGCTGATTTAATAAATCAATGACCTAATATGTCATTGATTTTTGGACCGCTGGGTTATTGTTGGTTTATGGGTAATTACATACATCTTTTGAAGATAAAATAAAGCATCACCGAACGAGGAATTTTTCTTTTAAATTTACGAACTTTGGTAATATGAATTGCTGATCTATTGCGCCGTTGGGTTATTGGATCGTTGAGTTATTGGGCCGTTGGGTTATTATTGGGTCTTATTGTTTTGCTATATCATTATCATCTCAAGTATGTATTAGAGCTGTCTTCAATTCACGCCACCGCTACTGCTAATGATCTTTAAATATGTAAGGTTAATACGACAAATTAATGAATTTCGAGCTTTTTTCCATCATAACTCATAAATTCGTCCAGGAAGGTCCAATACTGATGCCAGATTCGTGTTCAGCGAGTGAAAATACATGGGAATATGTGGGTCTGGTCACTCGCCCACGATACTTTTTTGTTTTTGTGGGCCTGTGTAATCTACAAGATTACAATGTTATATTATTTTACTTTTCTGTTTGAATTTTGACGTTTACTGTGCACTTCTTGGTTGGTCCACAAAATAATGTTAATAAATAACTGATTTTACTGTCGATCTTCCTCTCTAATGATGAAGTAGTTTCCACAAACACAAAAATACTTGGCGCCAGTTTCGTCAACCACGTTCGCATTATATGGATATCATTAATACTCAAGACATATCTAGATGATGCTAATATGATTTTGTCACTTGTAACAATAAACTTAAACATTATAATCCACACACCTAACTTGGAACTAATGCGACCCTAGAACTATTCCAGATTCAATTTAAGTACCCGCAAAATACGTCGCAAAATATTTTAACATCCCCGCATGAAGAACACACCGTAGCAATCAAAATATATGTATATTTGTATATAATATTCATTCTGATATTTTTTCTCCTATATTCTCTATTTTGTATTTCACTTGTCTTTTACCATATATAAATTATTATGTAATTGCAAAATATTGGCTGTCGGACGATGTTCAATCGGTAATTTCTTAGTATACCAATAAAGAGATATTATTATTATTAATACACACATTTTATTGCTAATTATTCATCAGTCGACAAGGGAATATAAATAATAATATTATACAATGGAAAACAAATATATAACAATAAACAGAAAATGTAAATATATAACTTGTCGCATTAAACACCAGGTGCACATATTGTAAAGAACAATAAATAATGTTAAACATACATTTAGAAA
This sequence comes from Rutpela maculata, assembly GCA_936432065.2. Taxonomy (NCBI): domain Eukaryota; kingdom Metazoa; phylum Arthropoda; class Insecta; order Coleoptera; family Cerambycidae; genus Rutpela; species Rutpela maculata. The sequence goes on from OW386285.2 coordinate 410,077,536, forward strand.
AATATATTAAACGAGTCGTATCTGAAAATATATTATCATATAAAACGTTTAGTTTATATACTACCCCAAGAAATTGAGAGATATTGGCGGTTTTCCATTAGATCGTAGTTTTTTAATAAAAATGTCTGGTCTGGTTTGGATAATGGAATTAAAATTAATCAATATAGTCCAATCAATGAATGCCCAAAAGGTGATTGTAGAGAATATTGAGGAGGGGAGAATTTTCCTCTTCAGGAATGTGTTGGGGGTACTTAGGAGGTAAACAGACTAAAAGTTCCCGCCGCTTCAGGGGGGGGGGGGGTGGGGGGTGGAAAGGTTCCTTTTTTCGATTCTTCGCTTGGAACTCGGAAACCATGCGTGATCCGGAAAAAGTAATCTATGCAAAATTAAACATAATTAAATTTCCCACAAGAATGTCTATATGCATTTTCTTCCTGTGTCACACTGTATATTTAAGGAAATGTATAGATTTCGACAAAATATTACGTTAGTAAATACGTCGAGTATTGTAAAAAAAAGATTGTTTTGTGACTGTGATTTATTAGCAGACCACGGTAAACAGCATTGACAGAAATATTCAAGGTACATAATTGATTTTTTTTTAATTAATTATCGATTTTCGCTGGCGAATATCTCGTAAACTATAACACATAGGAAGAAAATTAATATAGACATTCTTGTAGGAAATTTAATTATGTCTATTTTGCGTAGATTACCTTTTTCCGTGTGACGCATGGTTTCCGAGTTCCAAGCGAAGAATCGAAAAAAAGGAACCTTTCTATAATATAATTATATATAATTCAGGCAAAATATTTTTCGGGACTGCTTATTTTCATCTGTTAATATATTTTTCTTTGCACTTGCGAAATGTATGATTTTTTCACACGTCGTCAAGTTGGTCTCAAAAACCGCTTGTCTGGCCGTATTGAAAGGGTTTCCCCTTAAATTATCCAAAAGGGCTTCGTCCTGCTCCGCGTTTGAAATTTTGGGTCTTCCCGAACACGGCCTTCTAGTCACGGTCCCTTCTTGTTCCCGCCTCTTCTTTACTCATAGAACAGTGCTTTTATCTAGTCCATAATGAGTAGCAACCCTTCTAATTTAGAAAGCATCAAAACTTTGTGTTGCTCTGTCAGTCGAGGCATTTTGACTTTTCAAAAGTTCAAATATCAGTGTTGATTAATTACAACCCCGATTTAATACAGCGAAAAATAGGTGTACGCGAAAGTTTTCAAAGCAGGTGTACCTCAAAGTCTCATTTAAACCACTCGATCTGTGTTTGAGAGAATTAATCCATGCTCTACCACTAGAAGCATAGGAAATATTTTTCTTCGGGCTACTGGAATACTTACAAAATGGAGTGCAGACTATAAGTGAATGAGATGGAGGAAAGGGGATTTGTGTTATTTACAAATAAAATCAGAAATGATAAGTATATCGTAGGTGCCCGGTATTTTTCTAATCCATTAATAAATATAACAATTATTAAACATTAGTTAAAAAAAGGTACGTGAAGATGATTATGATATTTGATGGGATTCTACAAAAATCAACACACTGCATAGTATACTGATGAACGTTTTACTAACCAAGATCTCTTCCAACAAACGCTATTCATCTATTGGCCCTTAAAAACTTGCAAGTTTAGTAGTTAATTTTTTGAACACTATTAAACCGTGGCTTTAATTAGGTTGGCTTGGTATTCCTTAATTGTCTTTCCTATTGTCATTGTCTTCCCGTGGTCTACCTGTGTAACGTTATAATTAAAAAAAATGTCCCGACAGGCCCTGGGGAAGAGAGTGTCCTTATGATATATTCTTTGTGTATTTTGTACTATCATGTTAGGTTTATTTAGGGAACTAATTAGGCAACAAATACACATTACGTAATTGGCTAATAGAGAAAATCCAATGCCACAAAAAAACCATCCTCAAGAAACTATTAAATATAAAAATATAGCATTAATGTGCAGAAAATCAACTAGTTTTTAAAAAACTGTGTAGACCTACAATATTGAAATCAACAATATAGAAACTTCAATCGGAAAAGTAGCGCAGCGAGCTAAAACGTGCTGTGCGGTGACACTGGGTTCGATATCAATCTTCGACACTGGCAGTGTCTATGAGTAATGGATGATGTCGGCGTTTTTTCAAATGTATAACCCCCTTCCTGACAGTATTGTTTTTGGATTTGGGTGTTGTTTAATATGTGGGTCGTGAGCAAAACAAAATAGGACAACTGTTTTTTTTCTAATGTAAATCTGTCTCTATTTGAATATGTAATGACAAATAACTGACAATGTCACAAAAGTTAGATGTACACAACTAGATTTTAGCAAAAATACGTTATAAGACTTGTCCCATTTTTTTACGTACGACAGTACAAGTATGTATAAATTAACAAATTCAAATTAAATAAATAATAAATGTGAATATACCTACATAACATTTATACTGCATAAATAATTTATTCTGTTTAATTATGTTATATATGCAAATTCTTGGTCTTTTTAGAAGCACTTTTTAAATTTTTTTTAATATATTAATTTTAGTTTAGTTATTTTTTTCACGAGGAATTTGTTCGTAGATCCTTGACCTCAGGTAAGTAGATGATGTTTGTTCCACTGTTCTTTCACTCCTTGGTTTTAGTAACTGTGTTGTGTTGCGTATGGTACTGGTGGTATACTATACTGTTTTGTTGTTAAAACAAACAAATTGTTAAAAACAAATAATTCATAGTCTCAAAATAAATCTTGGCTAGGTTAAGTCACGACTTTATCACATGTTATACTTTAACATCCATTTCTGAACCGCATCCAAATTTTTTAGGTACATATCCGGTACACCTCCCAATTTTATTATACCACACGTTAACTGACGCATAATATAAGTTATAATATTTAGTGTGAAAATGATCAGAATTGTCCATATTTCCAATCCCATTTGGTAAACGGTTGTAAAAGTGCTTACCTGAATAATAAAGTTACTTCAAAAAAAGTTGCGTTATGATGGGTAATCATCATTTATTTTTTGCTTTTTAAGGTGAGGTAGTATAATTTAGATTAAAAATTAATCATATACGTTTTTGGCACTAAAAAGCCGTTATAAGTTCAATAAGGACCAATGGCTCTCCTCCCCAATATTATTATCATAAACACTCCATACATCTTAGACAACCACCAAATCCAAATTCAAGTCCGGAAAGGGGTTACATATTTGAAAAAATACAGACAACAACCATTACCGACCGCCATTCCCAGTTTCTGAGCTAGGGATCAAACTCAGTACACAATAGGCAACGTGACTAACAGTGCTTGCTACATAGCAGACTTTAGCCTGCTAAGCTACGGAAATTGTTATTGTATGACATGAAAATAAGGCACAGCATAGTAAATATTTAAGTTCATTAATTCCTGACTAAATTGGAATGATAACGTCGTTAAAACCTATGTTAACATCAAGTAGTTGTTTTCTGTAGGAGAAATACACAGCCATATTAATATTATGAAAGAGTTCTGTCAGATTCGATGCAGAGATGTGAAGAGAATTATCATTCGCAAATATGGTGATGTTTCCCTTTGTCATTCGTGTTGACAAATCATTTATGAATAGTAAAAAACTTCATGGTCCCAGCACCGAACCTTGTGGAGCAACAAGATCGATTTCATGGTTACTAGAAATTACATGAGTAAAATATGACCAGTATTATCATTAAGAGTATATTGCACAGGTTGGTTAATAGTTGAAGGAAATTTAAAGTCATAATTCGATTAAACACCAGCTTTTCCATAATCCTGGATATTACACTTGGGATGAATATCAGTCTATCCCTTCTGCTTCTAGGGAATCACTGTTTTGAAAATAGGAAACAGGAACAGTGGTCATTTTTAAAATAGAAGCAAAAAATAGCTCATTACAATGAACTGTATATGGTTCGATAATGAATTCATTTGCATATTTGATAAAGGACCCCACACTTTTCTTGTGATTTGATTGAAACTTCGCCATTTTGTCTTTCAGATAATGCTGGTCAAAAGTTATCATTACCACAGCTCGATCCTGTGGACCGTTCTCGCAATAGTAAGTGGATTGAAATACTGTAATTGGCCCTTCAACCCTCCTAGTGCTAAAAAGGTCCATAACATTGAGTTGTGAAAATTTTCCATCAACATCATTTGAACTACAAAATGATACAGTTTGAGCTAAATTTGAAGCAGAAGAATTGAATAATAAAAAAGAATAATATTTTCGTATCCAAAAAAAGTTTTAAAAAATGTCTGCCATGGCGTTGGAAGTTTGTGATAAGTTATAATATATTATTTCTTGTAAATCGTGACTACCCCACGGTTTACTTTTAACAATTCGAATACACATTGTAACATATTACTTTCACTTGATTGTTTATGATCATGACTGATCGATTGCGGTCTCACGTTAATGTACTTAAAATAGCGTTTAACAACTACACGCAATAATTAGCACACGGTGTCATGTTCAGTTGAGGCATGCATAATTTGAACTAAAAGGATATTGAATATCACGAGTGTCCTTCGACGGGCACCTTCTAGCAATTAGTTTACCTCTATTATATAAATTTAATGTGTGCACTCACACACACTTCAATTGCTTAATGATAATTTAATATACCCACATTTAATTTTTTTTAACCAAATTAACCATAATTTTTTCCGGTAAAGTAAAAGAATACTGACTATAATTATGGTTAATTATTTCTCAACAGCATTAAGAAAGGTGTTTTTAAAAACTACTTAGCTCTGTAATTGTTATATAAATGCGCAGTTGGACTGTTATTATTCTGCTACGTAAAACAGCTGGCACAAATAAAAAATTCACAGAATATGATAATGACCAAAAGCGAAGTAGAAATACTTTAATACTACATAGTACTTGCAGTAACAATTTTCCGCATTCTTGCAAAGCCAACTAGATTTCAGTTCTTTAGCTACAAGTAAGCATTATGCACATTCCTCTGTGACTTTCTTGAAAGTTATGGTTTTTTCATAACTATTTATAAAAGCAACAAGGGAATATTCCTGTCTGGACAATGTTTATATGATTTTTGTTCAGGATACTGTCTCAGCTACAACCGCAGATTTAAATCTATCAGATCATATCACGCAATAGTAAAAAGTCTATAAAACACAAAAAGAACCCTCCAGATCGATTAGATTTCTAAATTCCTTCTTTTCTACTACAAAGTGAAAAGTTATTCTTGGGATTATACATAATGAGCAGAAAATTCATGGTTATTTTAAATGATGTACACCTAGAAACCAACCTCATAAGCTAAGTTGGTTTAATAATTCATTTAGGGAGATGAAAAAGCATCTGAGTTTTGTGGGTGATCTGTTTAAACAATATAAAAAGCCTAGTGATCTCGATGATAATTCGATATAGAAAAATAATAAAAGAAGCTAAAATACTAGCAATTGAATTAAAACAGCCAAATATCACATACTGACCAAGTAGAGCATTATTAACCATATCAGAGACGGAGAGAAAAAAGATATCAGGGCTCATTAAGTGCTGAATGTTTTAATATCTATTTCTCTAGTATAGTTTATAACCATATAAGTGAAATAGCACATACAAATGTAAACCCCTGGATAACTTAGAGAATCCGTAAGTCTCCTGTAGTGAATTTATCTTCAGACAGGTGAATTGTAATGAGTTAATTGACAACTTCATAAATAAAAAGAGTTATGACCCATTTGGATTTAACGTTAAAATATTAAAAAACGTTGAAACCTTATTTTTATCTCAGTTACAAAACTTATCAACTTTTCAAAAAATGTTTTCAAAAGTGTATTTCTCTCACGGTATTAAATAATACCAACGTTACACCTGTTTTTATATAAGGAGATATTGCTAATGTGGATAGTGATCTTTTCTTGCTTTTAGTAGTTTCGAAAACTCTTGAAAAGTATGAAATGTTAAAATCTCATTATTGTCTCAAATACAAAACTTATTCTTTTCAATAAATGTTTTCAAAAGTGTATTTATCCCACGATATTAAAGAATACTATCGTCACACCCGATTTTTATAAAGGAAGATAGTGCTAATGTGGATAATTATCGTTCCTTGCTTCCAGTTAATAAAAAGTGTTAAAAATCTCATTGGCTCACATACTAAACTTATAAACTTTTTAACAAATGTTTTCAAAGTTGTATTTTTCCTACCATATTAAAGAATACTATCGTTACGTTTTTATAAAGGAAGATAGTGCTAATGTGGTCAATTATCATTTTTCGTTTCCAGTTGTTTCGAAAATAGTTGAAAAATAAAAAACCTAATTATTATTTCACATACAAACTTATCAACCTTTTAACCAATGTTTTCAAATGTGTATTTTTTCCACGATATTATATAATACTATTGTTACAGCTGTTTTTACAAAGGGAGATAATACTAATATGGACAATTATAGTCCGATTTCCTTGCTTCCAGTTGTTTCGAAAATAGCCAACTGGATAGTTAATCATTTTGATCATATTAGATCATTCTGTCAAAATCACTTATGGCAGCATTATGCACATTCCTCTGTGATTATTTTGGGCATTCTTAACCTTCAAGATGGTGATGGAGTCATATTTATCACATCGATATCAAATTGTTAAGGTAGGGATCTAGATATGGGAGTGCCTCAAAGCTTGGTTCGGGGGCCAATTTTATTCTTTATATACAACAACGCTCTCACACGCCTTAAAAATTGTACTCTGCGGACGACACGACGGCTTCTACCACAGCAAAATCATTGGATAATGCTCAACATAGGTCGAGCATGGCATTTTCGAGGACTGATTTCTGAAACCTGGTTTAAGTCAAACAATTTTCTATTAAATAAAGATGAAACTTAAGTTATGACAATTTCATTAAGAGATGTGACTAGAAGAAATCATGCCAAGTTCCCAGGTACTTACTTAAATCCCAAATTGATATGGACGTTCATATCGATTATGTTACAGCAAGGCTCAGAACTAGCACTACTATACTTTTATTTATAAGAAATCTAGCTAGCAGTGTTACTCTTGCTACTCCTACATCTGCTTACATTGCCTTGTTTCGCTGTAATGCTTAATAACGTGGGGCGGTGCATCACGAGTTGACCGGATTTTTGGACTGCAGCGTAGCATAGTAATGGTCTTGACTGGCCTAAGTAATAGGGATGACTGCAGGGTTGCATTCAGATAGAAAAAATCTTCTGACTTCTTGAAAAAAAAATTACTCTTTATAAAAATGTGTTCAGCTTATGTATGTGCGTGAGTTTGTGCGATTTCCCGTTCCCTGCTAGAGTCTAAACAGCTGGACATATTTTCTTTATACAAAAACGTCAAACAGTTCATCGTAATCTGCGTAAAATTAAAATGACAGCATTGTATGCTATTTTTTGAGAATCGAACTGTTGGTGCAATGATCCGCCCAAGGAATTGGTAACAAACGTCTCCAGATCCACACCTTGTCAATGCGCCTTCGTAACAGTCCATGTCTCAGAGGCACAAAGAAAGATGAAAGAAACTAAGGCATTAGCAAGCCTTTGATGGAAGCCTTATATAAAATTTAAACCACCAATTTGAGTGCAATCACAACTTTAATAAAAAAATATTTTCAACCAGGTGGTTTCTGCATTATTGCAGAACATCTCTTCAAAAATCACACTAGTACTACCCAGTATCGAGATTTGTTGACAGAAAGTATAATTTACTTATTCCGGACATATTGTTGTTTGGATATTTTTAAATTTATTGTAATGTATGGCCAAGGATGACATTATATTTTTATTAAATACATCCGTGACGTTAATATCAATTCAGATTTGAATATTCCACGCGTAGATTTTATAACATATTTACTGTTATTCTTTAAATTACCGATTAACAACAATAAATATTCATCGCGTAGTTAACAATAAAAATTACTGGTCAAATTTCAATAAACAAATGACCGTATTTAAATGCGAGTGGATAATGTAATTTTCTATTAGCTTGTATTAAAAGGCCACAACGTTAAACGAGAATTAATGCAAATATTCTGCAATTATTATAAAACTTTTATACTGTGCTGGTAATTTTCTATCATTTATATTCACTAAGCCTACTTATTTGGTATTTAAAACAATCGGTAATTTTAACATGCAAAAAATAAAAACATTATTTTCTGTTAAGGCCTCTACCTTACCAGAATTTAAATGGATATTAAATCAATCTTAGAATTCTTTGATAGAAACTACTCTAATAGAATTTCAATTAGATATGTAGTTATGGGATATGTTATATTGATATGACCAGCTGTTGGTGTAACTCTCCATTTAAGATTCCTAACTTGAAATCGTTCACTTGGATAAGAGCAAAAAAGTGTGTTTTCTACAAAATTTGTTAAATTCGTTCTGGAAAATTCAGGTACACCCAAAAATTAATATTTTATAATTCTACATGGTATCCGAACAATATGAACAATACCTCCTGAGCTTATAGTTTTAGTCAAAATAATACAAAAATACTTGTAATTTTTTTCCCAAAAATTGAACATTTTTTAGCAAATTGTGAAAAGTTTACAGTAAAAGTTTACTTATGAAACTATGTATTCAAGAAGCAGCATTTACGACCAGAAAAAAACATTTTCGAGAATTAGGACGAGAATACTTCAAAAGCTAATTTACAAGACACTATTTTCACATATAAAGAAATATAATTATATGGTTTTCTATCGAAAAATTCAATTGAACTCGTAGGTAGAGTTGGAAAAATCATGATTTAAAAAAAATAATAATATTGGCTACATTTACGTCGAAAATTTTTTTGGTAAGCCATTGTACGGTACCTCACAATAATCAATTTTCTGATTGAAAAGTAACTCCTACAATTAATTGTTAAGTTTGAAAACTTGTCAATGTCAATTCTACAGGAGGAATTTTGTCGAAACTTGCGAAACTGCCACTGTAACTTCCTGATAACATACAGATTAAATTTCCATAAAAAAATTGCCCCCCTCCAAACAATCGTTAAGAAAAACACAGTTTTATTCGACTATTATAAGAATTAGAAAATTGAATATTTAGTGTTGAAAATGTAGAAGTTAATTTCCATCTCTTCAGATTCTTCTCCTTATACATTCTCTCCAGCAATTCTTGCAGACTATTCGAGCTTACTATAATCACTGTTTTATCTGCATATCTTAGATGGTTTGCCACTTGCCCTTCAAGACCCAAGCTCGAGAGTATTTTTGTGGCTCAGCTTTGGTCCAGCCTTTTTTTTGTTTAAATACTCTGCTTGAAAAGTGGTATAATCTAAGCTCTTTACGAGATCTTAAGGCTCTCTCCAAATCATGGGGTAAGGCTCAGCGTCTTATGAGATAACAAACTGCCAAGGCTACTGGCCCTGAAGCTTGTGAACTAATTTATTTGTTTGATGCTTGTAAGAAAATACTAATTGTTAAAAACACATTGCAAAATTTGGATACGGACATTTATGATTACCAACTTAGTAATCAAACAATTTTTGTTCAGATCGCTTCTCAAAGTGCCAAATATCGATAGATTTCTTTGCAATCCTGATATACCATTAATCTAATGAATTCTAAGACATCTTCATCAGTTATAATATCCACTTCTTATAATATTAAAACGTCAACTAATAAATTAAGTTCTGATTGATTTTGGTTTAACCATCGAATTCGAGGTATCACAATTTACCGTTGAACCAGGCTCAAAAGTCTGATTATTATTTCTACGAATTTATGACTGCGAACCAATCAACACAACTACTCTTCTAGAAAGGTAATTTCATATTAAATAAAAAACTGTGTAAGTTGTGATTTGCTTAATACCTAAATAATATTTTCTATCATGATGAAAGTAAATAAATACAAAATAATTAATTGTAGAAATGGTCAGTGAAGTTTGAAATGCATTTAAAACTGCAAGAATTTTATTATTCCAGAAATAAAGTATTAGTATCATTGTAATTATTTAAACAATACACCATAACAAGGAACCAGGCAATTTTATTGTCAACATTCTTAGTGGCAAAAGAAGCCAGAGTGTGATTCTATAATACGTTTTAAATTAACGACACATATTTAAAAATAACGGAAAACGGTAAATATTATAATGATCTTTTAAGACAACCGCGTTATACTTAACGCCGACAAACACCTTAATAGTTTTTTTTTGTCAAATTTAGACAATTTAACTTGTAACGCTTGGAAGACATCCTTCCTGAGTATGTTTAGAAAAAGAGACAGAAAATAATGCATTGTGTGCCATTTGCCTGTCATCAGTTCAGTACTCACAAGTTTACCAGTAGAAAAGTGATCAAACTTCGAGCTGCTATAAATTGCAATATTGATAATAACTAATTACTATGTAGGAACAACGTGGACAGAGACATAATCAGAAAGTTGCATAAAAGCTCAAATTTTTACTATTTTGTGCTCTGTAAATCGCAAAATATTAACAATAGAGAAAAATTATTTAAATAAAAGTTGTAGCTGTTCTTCTTCTACAAAGAATCTCTACGGCTGTCGTCGGCTGTCCGTCTCAAGTTTCCATATTCTCCTATTCAAGCATTCCTCCTCCGTTATGTTCCTTGTGTCCATCGCCTCGCCTATTCCATCTCTCCAGCTTCTTTTGGGCCTTCCTCTCTTCCTCCTCTCCGGTGGAATCCACTCTAATACTTTTCTCGGCCACCTACTTTCACCCATTCTTTTCGTATGTCCAAACCAAAGCAACTGTTTCTCCTCCACTTCCTCCGAGATAGTCTTTTCCATGTCCATTCTATTTCGAACTTCGTCATTCATAACTCTATCCCTTCTTGAAAGTCCACAACTTCTTCTCAGGAAGTCCATTTCTGTTGCATGTAGTTTGTTTTTTATTCTTTTTGTTATATCCCATACTTCTGCTCCATATATCATTACACTTTGGACAATACTTTCATATATTCGTTTTTTTGTTCTTATAATATCATTTTCCCACAGAATTGAATTTAGAGCTCCTATGACTTTCCTGCCTCTATTATTTCTTTTCATAATTTCATCCTTGCTGTTAACTTGTTTGTTAAATATGTTATGCTAATTATGTATATTTTTCCACTCCTTTTATACTTTCATTTTCTAGGATGAGGTCATTACGGTTGTGTGTACTTTTTGCTAGGTATTTACATTTACGCATATTGATTGATAGACCTGCCTTCTCGTATTCCTCCTTTAGTTTTCTAACCATATATCCTAAATCCTCTTCATCTTGCGCAACCACAACTTGATCACGATCAGCAAAGTACAGGCTATAGAGTGTGTCCTCTCCTACTTTTAATCCCATTCGTTTACATTTTCGTGTCCCCCCTGCAAAGGCTCTGACCAAGTAGATTTTAAAAAGAGTATGAGATAGACAGCATCTGTCTGAGCCCCTTGGAGGTCTTGAAACTATCTGTTAGGCCTGTTTCTAGCTTTACTCTTGCTGAATTATCTCTATAATAGTTCTGAATGGCCTGTATCAGGATCGGTCTGACCTTTAATTCCTTCATTTTCTCCCAAAGTTGCTTTTCTAAATCAATCAAGGCTATGTCTTTCCCTGTCTCGTTGTATACGTTTCTCCAAGGCTATCTTTAGTGTATATAAATTATGGATTGTTGAACGGCCTGCTCGGAATCCAGATTGTTATTCGGGTTGCTTCTCTTTAATGTCGTCTTCTGCTGAGGATTTAAGTATTCGGAAATATATTCTTCCTATCGCAGAGATCATCGCGATTCCCCGGAAGTTATGTGGATCGTTGCTTGCACTTTTTTTGTGTATAGTTGTGATATAAGCCGTTCGCCATTCTTTTGGTACCCTTTCACCGTTAAGGTAGCTTTCTTATTCCTTATAATATCGGTAACAGTTAATTTTAGGATAGGACTAACAGGTAAGGAAATAATCTAGAAAAATTTTTTGACCGTCATCTTTCCAATATGGCGGCCGTAGCGACAATAATGTTTTTGTGGATAACTTTAATTAATGATCGTGGCAACTCCTCTACATTTAAACAAAATCTTGTAGGAATTATTCACTTGTCAAATGACAGATTGACTGTTTTAACAGTAGTGTAAAGCCTTTTGCAAAATATAAGGACCATTTGCGACTTCCTTTACTACTGTTTATCGTTTAATTTACTGTAAAACAAAATTCTGCAAAAATAGCGGCAAGAGTGTAACTGAACCATCATTCAAATTATCCATGGCAGAACGCAAGTTTTTCTTATCGTTGCATTCTTGAAGGGTCTAAAGCAAAATTCAAGATATGCTTACATAAAATATTTTAAATAAAATTTTTTATTAATCTCCATCATTTCTTTATGGCTATCCATTTAGGGCAAATAGTAATATTCGGTCTCTATTTAAACATGCAGAAATCACGAGATAATCGAAGGTAGTGAAAATATTGGTCCTAATAATCAAGATTTCTACACTATAAGGGTGCCTATTAACTCATGTTCCCCACCAAAAAGTGTCATTAGCCAATTAGTCACACCACTATCAGGATCGATCCAAAATATTGTAAGAATTTGGGTAATGTTAATTAGGCAAAAAATTCGTAACTGGAACGGACTCACAATAACCGCTTGAGGTCGGGGTTAATTATCTTCGCATTTTTAGTCATTGTTTTGCATGGTGGTAATCAGGATAAGTTGTAGAATGTAACACTACAGATCATAGTATACTTCAGACCATATTTCGGGCCAGTACGGGTCGTCCTTCTAGAGTGAGATAACTCTACAAATTTTGCCTAAAAATATGAATTTAAGGTGTCCCTTTTTACCATTCCATTTTTATTTAAGAATGGAACGGCAAAAGTTTTGGACATCTGAAATGTGTTGTAGAACTGGCTAAGATTTGTAAATCACAAATTCGGCGTCTGGTTGAAAAGGGGACAGCGAAGAGAAAGGAAAGAACCAAAAGACCTTTTAGGTGCATATCTAGTGAGGTAAAATATGAAATAAAAAAATTAATTATCAGAGCTATGAAGAAAATAACGTGCCCTCGGTGTAACACACCCATTTTCCATATAGTCATGCAAACGTAACAAAACCCATTAAAAACTTTATACGTTTCTCGTATAAAAAATTGAAAAAAGATTATGTATTATGAAATTCAGAAGAATGAGGGCGTGAAAATTGCAAAAAATAAGAGAATATCGTGAGGATGACCGACCTGTGATTTACATGGATGATATACCTGAAACTAGATCCACAGGATGGTTGGATAACAGTATAAAAACATCTTCAAATGTACCCAGCTTCGCAGGAAAACGTATTATAATAGTGCATGTAGTTAATGAAGATGAATTCGTGTTTGGGTGTTTGATTCTTTCCGTAAAAAACATTGCCAAGGCATCGACCGATTATCTTTAAGATATGAACGCCAATATATTTGAGAAATGGTTTATGTTGAACTCATTTATTAGTTGGTTTAGCCTCTAATTGGAGTGTGTTTGCTTTCTGCTATGGTTACTGTCAGTAAGTTGTAAAATTGATAACTTCATAATAATTGCCGCCACACAAGTAATTTACGTGAGTTTTTGCAATAGAAATGGATTATGATGAAAGTATCGACATTCAGAAGGCAGCCAAAAATACATGTGCCTCGTTGATGCCGAATTTCATTATTATTTAACTTCCTTATTATTTTACTTTTTTGCCCTAAGGCATAAAGTAAATTTTGTGCTTTTTTGCCTATGGGCTGTAAGTGACACATTCATAACACCGACAGACGTCAAGAAATGACACTTACAGAGCTAGTAGTATGAAAAACACTTTAGTTTCGCATTACAATAATGAAAGAGGCAAATGCTCCTTATATTTTGTAAAAGACTTTATGTGTCTTAGGATTAGCAGGCAGGTCGAGGTGGCCAAGGCTAATCAGTCAGCTCCTTTTTCAATCTAATCTAGGATTAGCAGTGTAGAATCATCAAAACCCAATCGACAAACCTTATCAGTCTATTCGATCACTCATATAAGAATATTCTAGATTGTTAATCTACCATTAAATGGAAACATTTAAAAATATTTGAACACATTATCTCCTCGGCCCGGCCGGACCGAACAATTTAAACGTTAAGGCCCACCACGGGGGTCTAACACGACACCGTTAGGATAATTGATGTCTGACACAAACGCTTAATGCATAATGGACTTAGGAAGACTTAATCAGAGAAAGATTCAGATGAGGCAGTAATTGCGCCGTCCGTGCCCGCGCACTGGATGCACTTGTGTCACGTGATACTCGGTGGCTAGGCACCTCCGGTCCACTAATGATTTAATTAATATTAATGAACCGATCAAAATTCGACTGCCAAAAACCAAAGCTGCTCATTACCCTCGTTTAATTGCCAGGCTATCATGCAATAGGGCAATCTAAGATGTAAATGCTTCCTTGGAAATTATGAGTTCGGAAGAGAGGTGGAATACGGCACCGAATTATAATTTGCTGGGGCATATTAAGAGCTTGTGATTACGGAGTATTTTGGTAGATAGTGATCGTGGAATACCTTGAACAGCGGTAATTATTTACACATTAGCAACACCGCTAATTATATCTAGGAGTTCACCACTATTATTAGGCTTAAGTTTTGAAATTAATACTTAAATAGCGTAATCGTTGCTGCGGTGAAAAAGTTCTAATTGCCGGCCTACGTTTCCCGGCGACTCGACAACGAATCCTTAAGGTACAACATGCAAATGTGTTCGATAGAGGCAATTATTCCGCGTTAGCGATTGTAATTTTCATTCAATTCCTTCGCGTTGTTTTACTTGCATTGTAGTGCAGTCATTTAATTGCAAACATTCAAATAAACATCAAACTAAGCATCAAAAAAGGTGAATAAATAATAGGGGACACGCACAACTTTTAATGTCAATAAAATAAGATTATATTTTTATTAAAACAATCATTTTGATTATTAATTTCATTGAAATATATTGAATTTGGCATAAAATTGAATTTGAAAGAGTGAAATTTTGCCCACGCACAAAAATGGATGTGACGTCACTATTTAATTTTTACGGTTGACATGCCAGTCATGACGTCATGTCATTTATTTACGTTTGACGGAGCTGTTCACACTTGCTTAAAACAACTAATAAATATGGACACTCAAAATAAAATTAATAAGAGATCATACGTCACGCGCGGGTCGGATAAACTCGTCAAAACTCGTCAGTTCCTCGTAAAGATTCAAATAATTTGAATTTCAATTAGTATTTATTAATTATTGGATGCGTAAACAATTTATATTATAATAAACATTTTCAAACATAAATTATCTGATAAAAACCCTTGGGTGTAAAACTGACATTCGCGTGTCCCCTATTGTCTTGCTACAGCGATTTTATTATTTCCATTTATTTTAGGTGTGAAAATAAAAATTTAAGAAAAATGTCAATCATCAAAAAAAAAGTCCAGATAGGTTGAAAATTGAAGGAGATATTGTAATAGTTACTGCATTATTACATCAAACTTTTTTTAATTATCTATGGGCAATTCGTTATGACTTTTGGCAAGTTAACAAATTATCATACATTTTATTTATAGTTCGAGTTTTGTTCGAAAAATTTTATTGCGAACAATTTGGTATTTTTATTTTTGTGATGCGATTGCTAGGAGCGAAAATAATAAAGAAATATTAAAACATTGTAATTTTCCAACATAAATTGTTTAAATTTTTTATGAAAACATGGACAGATTTAATACAAAATTTCTCACTGCGCTTGCTGTCACACCTAAAGAAATTTAAACCATAAAATCGCAAAGGGGTCTTGATACGGTTATAGTACTAAGCTTTACATTTAACATACTAAAAGTTCCCTAAGCAGTGACAGCTCGTGACATGAGAAGCTGATAAGACAGGGCTCTAGATACTCAGATAGGTATAGGTACTAGTTAGGTTTGTTATACCCCAGTGAAATTAGAAAAAATTGTCCGTTTGACGGAAAAATCTGATATAGTTTTGAAACATGGCAAAGATGTTCATTAAGGTTTGCCGCTAAAGATACTAAAATTCCCCAGATCAAACTGTTGCGCTCGAGCAGGAAAAATGCAACATATTCTTTGCTTTCGTAATTCTAAAATGTATGATTATAGATACGAATAAAATGCATATAACATTTTTTCTACAGACTTTTATATGTTTTATTTTTTATAGGAAACACAATTTCGATATCTCCAATGGTTAGCGAGATATAAGCAAAAAACTTTATCGGGGCACCATTTCTCCAAGATGGCGGCGCGAGCGCAAGAGAGAATTGGGGACTTTCAGTATGTTTAACGGAGGGTTTTAATGAACATCTTTGCCAAGTTTCAAACTTTATCAGGTTTTTTTACCTCTAATTTTCCCTAAAAGTGTTACATTAAGCGAAAACACGCTAGAGATAAAATAAGAAAGCTACTAAATTGAGGATGAATTTCGGTTTTTTCTAATTTCTGTAGAGTTAATAGTTTCGGAGATCTGGAAGTATAAAGGTGGCGTCCAAATATTTATAAGAAGTATTTAGTTTAAATGTTAAGTATCTCAGAAGCTGTGGCACTTACGTCAAAAGCGCTAACAACCAAAATGAAAGACTATGAATTAGGCTTTCAAATGATTTTTTTTCTATTTCTGTAGTATAAAAAACAAAGACGTTATGATAGAAAAACATGTGTTTTTTCAATTTGTTTTAACAAAAATGTCGCCATTTTGTTAATGTAAGTGGTCAGTAATTAAAAAAAATATATTCCCATAAACTGTTTTTCTATAATATATAGTATGACCTATATGCTCATTTTTTTTGTCTGCTTACAGTGCTTGCTTTAGAAAAAAATTGCATTTTAAACTGTAAAGGAATTTTATAAAAAACGTAACATTTTTGTTTCTCTGCAAATATCTCAATAAATATTAGTTTTAGAGAAAATATAGTGTACATCAAAAATGAAGCTGATAAGCTGATAATGAATTAATTTTTTTATATATTTGTGTAGGGTTGATAGTTTCGGAGATATTTAATTTTATAAATGGCATCGGACTGTTTTTAGTATGAAGTAGTAGTTTAAAATGTTGAATATCTTAGAAACTGTGACACTTCCATCAAAAATTCTGAGGAACAAAATTGAAGATAACTAATCAATCTTTAAAACGAATTTTTGTTTGTTTCTACATCACAAAAAGTAAAGAAGTCATGGCCGATTCAATGTGCGTTTTCACTTTTTTTTTAACAAAATGTCTCCATTTTGTTATTGTAATTGCTCAGTAATTTTTTTTTCAAAAATACTGTTTTTGTTAATATATAGCATCACCCAGATGCTCAATTTGTTTTGTCCGTTTAAAACACTTGTTTTAGAAGAAAATTCCATCCGCCATATTAGAGTCGCCATTTTGATTTTTTAATTTTAACTTCAGATTCGTAATCAGCGATCCCAAAAATATAACGATCCTACTTTTCAAAAATAAATTAGTAATACTTTTTCAAATATTCAATATTCAAATGAGGTGGTTCTCATCCCTCGAGGGTAAGAGCAAGTATCCGGACCATATAGAAACTGAAGACGAAACCTTTTAGTACAGTAATAACCTATACAGGAAAATTATCATTACATATGAAATTATTCCGAAATTTTACATCTTTTTTACCTGTAGTGCTAGCGCGAATTGCTCTCCAGCACTTGTCATTTCTTTTTTCGTTAAGCTAAGATTGTTGAATATACGGACAACCTCTTTTATTGACGCATTCCACCGTTTGCACTTTTTGTACTGCAGGCATTGTCGTCAAAGGTACCCTGGTTTGGCCGTATTACACGATGAATCAAATTGCCACTATCAATAATGAACTGGCAATCGGAAAAATCTATTGGCCTCTCTCGTACAGCATTGGAAATATCATACAGAGACGATTTCTTAGTTTTTCTCATTAACCCTTTCTCATCGAAGAGAGGAAGAAGAATTGAAGCAAGCTCAAAGTTGAAACATGACTCCAAATCGTCTTTTGAGTGAATAGTAAATATTATCCTCTGATATAATTGCGTGGTGTCGAGAAACAGCTTTGTGGAAAAAAAGGGGAAAATACATATGTGTACACTTGCGTCAAAATCCGTCATATATGCATCTTATAGAGAAAATTCCGCTCTATAAATTAATTCCTGAGCATTTTTCTCGTTAAAGCAACCGGTTTTAAGATATTCGCTGTGAAACTTGGAACAGGATAGATTTTTACCTCTGCGCCCCAAACTACCTCTCTGTTCGGACGCTGTTAGCGCGAAATAGGTGAGGATAAGCTACAAGGTTAATAGGCAATTTTTTATGCAGAATTTAACGACAAATTTTTTATTTCCTATACTTTTTTCTCTTCCGACGAACGGTTTACAAGATAAAAATGAAAAACCAGCATTAAGTCCCCGTTGAGGGTGGTTTTTTGCAAAAAAAGGAACGTTCCATCCCTAAATTGGGGTACATATTTCTAACTATCTAGAGTACGCATCCCAAATATTATTACTTTAAAAATTATTTCTCCTATTCAGTGTTTTTTAATCTAATTTGCATATACTAACTGTACTGTGATAGTAATGATTATAATCATTTTGTAATGTACTATTTAAGAATAACTGACGCTTTATTGATGATGTTCAGCTCTCTACCGTCTACCGAGATGAAACCTTGCTAAAAATGTCCTTGACAAGCTACTCTTTAATAAATAAATCTAAAACTAAGTTTTAATTTGAATGACTGGCACCTTCGCCAAAAATTCGATAATACTGCTAATAATACTCCGGCACACAAAAACGTTTGAAGAAAAAAAGAGCCAGTCAATCGAATCTGACATTAAACTTGGTTTCAGCGACCAAAAACACATGGGTGTTCGCATGTCTGGGACTAAAAAATTTTTTATTTTTGTGCGATGGGGATAACAAATATTTGTTTTTTTCATAATAGTCCGTGAGAAGCGTCAAATTTAATAACATCATTTCAACAAAGCTCATTTTTTCAGTATATGTTGTTTTTCATTGCTTATCGAAGAATGGAGAGTTAGCTACTTCAATCGCGGAGATTAAGAGCGTGGGAGGCTTCGCATCCGGTAAAATAATTTCGTTTTTCGCGTCAATCTAACAAGGCTACTAAACTATAAATAGTTTATTTATGTAATATAAATGAAAAAAAATGTGTCAGCTGCATAGGGTAAGGAGCGAAGGTTGTCAGCTATCCTAGTTAATATGTATAAAAACACTTGAAAATTCGTTATTTCAACAAAGCTCAAATTTATTTATATGATAGTTTACGATATAAAAAAACAATTAAAAAGTATCAGCTGACAATACCATGGGACAAAACCTGTCAGCTAGACCTTTTAAGTGTACCGCAGCGTCCAGGCGCTCACCGCGAGCGGAATCTTTGATGCTCCAGCTAACGTATTATTTCATTTTTTTAACCACCTGATGATCAATTTCAAGTTTATCTCAACACAAACTAAGGAAATACTCTATTTCACGCCTGCTGATATCGTTTTTCTCATATGAAACTTGAAAGAAAATCATATTTGTATGAAATATTAGATAATCATATTATGCACAAGTAGTAACAAAGTATTTTATAAGTAATACATTTATCGATCCTCAAATGTCGATATTCTGTATTTGAAACAACAGGAGGCATGTTTTTTAATACATAACATTTCTCAACACACAACTTGGAAGAGAATTGTACTATTCTGAAGGAATTTGTTTGTCATATGTATGGTTCTAATAGAATCAAGAATATTAATCTCGTACACGTAACTACTTTCATGAAGGCGTATAATGTCAATCAGAAAGAAGATGTCTTGAAGATTGACCAGAATTTCGAAGGATCTATGTTACCTCCATGTAAGACAAAATTGAAAGAGCATTTTTTGCGAATTTCTTACATTGCTCAATTGTGGAGTCATGCACATCTTCATACGCAAAGTTTGTCTTTGCCAACTGATTATGGAGGGGAAGAACACGATGAGAAGTATATTTTCAAGTGGTTTCAAGGCGATCAATTACCGAAAATTGAAAATATCATAAATGGTGTTCTATACATATAATCTTTTACTTCTTTCTACATGATTCTCTTTTATTCACTTCAATGGTTTTCAATATTTTTCGGCAGATATTTGTGAAGACGGAAATGAGAACGATGACGCTCGAGAATCTGAGGATAATCTAGATTTGGATGATCCATACAGATAGCACTTCCGGAGAGGAAGATAATTTAGAATACAGCATGGAGAGTGATTCAGATGAGGATTGATTTGTTTTATTCGTATTGAATGTGCCAAAACAATAGAAATATTATGATTTTTATATTGATACTCATTATTTAATCCTCTTACAAATATGATTTTCTTTCAAGTCTCATACGTTAACTGGGGCATTAAAGGTACAGCGCGCGGTGAGCACATGGACGCTGCCGTACACTTAAAAGGCCTAGCTGAGAAGTTTTGTCCCATGGTATTATCAGCTGACACTTTTTAATTGTTTTTTTATATCTCAAACTATCTTTGTTGAAATAACGAATTTTCACGTGTTTTTCGTACATATTTACCAGGGCATTTGACAACCTTCGCTCCCTACCCTATGCAGCTGATACATTTTTTTAATTTATATTACATAAATAAACTATTTATAGTTTTGTAGCTTTGTTGGATTGAATTTTCAATTAAAAAAATTGTCAAATAAACGGTATTTTGACAATAAAAACCGGGATTTACTAGAAATTTACGCGGTAAATTTTTTTTTAAATTGAAAATTCGGATTCAGCACACAAAAATACATAAGGAATGATATATTTAGTCCTTGTAACAGAATTTTTTTTTGTAGATCTGTGCACAAGTGCATTTTGTGCACAGGTCTATAAAAAAAATTCTGTTCCAAGGACTAAACCTATCATCATTCCTTATGTATTCTTGTGTGCTGAATCTGAATTTTCAATTTAAAAAATTTTTTACCGCGTAGATTTCGAGTAAATCTCGGTTTTTATCGTATGTAATATCACTAGTGCTTGAAATTTTATCGGTAAAATGTTTTCGAAAGCGTTGTTGCCTGGTAATATAAAGAGTGCAAATTGACAGTTTATTATCTGATTAAATCCCGACCGCTTTAGCGGGAGGGATTTAATCTTTGATAATAAACTGTCAATTTGCACAAGTTATATTAACTTTATGGCAACTTAGCTTGAGAAAAAATTTATAGATAAAATTTAGAAGCACGAGTGGTATTCGTGGAGAATATTTCACGAATAAATAATTCATTAAGTACATCTTCTATATTATGTTCAGTAATTAATTGCCTTCAGACGTTTCCTTGTTACTTTTTGGAGATTATTCACCTGTATCTTCAATTTCATCATTTACGTCACATAAAAATGGATTTCCATAGCGACTCATCTAATAAAAAACAAAGTAGGTTTAAATTATGACAATCAAGAAAAACAATATACGTTAAACCATAGGTACTGTAACTTATAAGACTAGTCATCACAACAAAGCACGCTTCAACCAATCACATTACGGGTATAATCACACAAATTGCATATTACCAATCTATCGGTTTTACGTTATAGGTATGGTATCGCCATCTAGTAACGCTAGCTTAACTTAACTGGCCTAAACAGTGAACTGAATTATTATATTAAAGTGTTTATTAATATATATTTATGTATTTAATCCTTGTTTCTAATTTGAGAAGTTTAATAGTTAAGTCTAAGTTTACTTGTTTAAGTAGACAGACTTTAAGTACAACGAATTATAATGTATATAGTGATACTGCAGAGTTTTGATTTTCCAAATAAGTGTTAGCTGCTTTGTGATGATTGATGAATTATCATAAGTAAGTACCTACATTTGTGTATTTATCTTGAAATAACTGATTTGTCTGCTTCGTAGATATTTATATTTAATTTTAGTCGTGAAAATTATTTTGTAATTACGTTAGGTATTAAGCCATTGAAAGCTGTGTATAACTTGTCCCGAACCTATATAAGTTCTACACAGCATTGGCTTTTTAGGTTATTAATACCTACAATACTACAATTTACGTTAACAATTAGTAATAAGCTAGAGAAGATATTTATAGATAACATTTAAAAGCACGATTTGTCCTATTTGCTGAATACATTTCACGACACAAAACGTCAAAAAATTTTCGCAATATTTGCCGCTGCAGCGACCTAAAAAATTAGAGCGATAAATTTTGCATGTTGGTACTGTCAAAAGCCGATTTAGCTTGAATTATCACTAATAATGACGTTTGATTGGTGCAATGTTGTGAAAAAACGGGCTCTCATTGGCTACAGCGTTAATGAGTGAAATAATCGTCAAAATACGGTTTTTGACAGTAAAAACCGGGATTTACTCCAAATCTACGCAGTAGAAAATGTTTTCTTTCGACAGATTCAGTTTCAGCGTGTCAACATATGTAGGAAATGATAGGTCCCATTCCCAGATCAAAACTTTTTTCTTTTGTAAACCTGTGGAATCAATCAATCGATTCTGACATCAAACTCGGTTTCAGCGACCAAAAATACATGAGGATTCGCATGTCTGGGACTAAACATATTTGTTTTTTATGCGTCGGGGTTAACAAATATTTGTTTTTTTCATAATCAAACAGAGAATAAAAAATAAATAAAATTATTTTTTTATTCCTTTATTTTTTCTTGTTTTGGCTGATTAACGAAGTAAAATTAAAGTGATTCTCTTTTAATCTGGGAAATCACTTATTGAGTAAAGCAACTTGCGGGATGAGCACTTTACCAACGATTTAGTATAGCGCCTGTTCTATTGTCAGTGTTAATTTTGCAGCAATTTGTATAAAATCGCAACGTGCAATTTGCAGTAACTGTAAATGATCGTTTTTTAAACGCTTACTTCTTCATTAGACCAAAAAGAGGGCATCTGTCTGTTCGTACACGGCCTGAGGAATGCGAATGCCGACACGCTATCAATACACCTCGGGTTTATAACAATAATGTGAAGTTTACACCAGCATTAGACGTATACATAAACATAAACATTAGTGTAGGCTAACAAATTGTTAATTTTATTGGCTTGTTAAGTGCTTGAACGGTGTTGCACAAGCAAGTGTTAAGGTTTAATATTGTTTACCCTAATGAATTACCTGCTATAGGTATTGAACAAGGCGTTAGGTACTTAAATGAATTCGTTAACAATGGTTTAATGCAAATGAACGTGATAGCTAGGGAACAGCCACAAAGACTTTAGGCCGATTTCGTTAACATTCTTTTTAACAGATTTTAAAAAATTCAACAAACGAGGTTCTCAATTCGACTCGTACGTGTTTTTTTATATTTGTTCAATCATTACTCTGAATTGGCTTTAGTGATTTTTATAAAATCTTTCTCAAACTGAGGTCACATAATAATTGTATCAAGCTATGTCTAGTGCATTGGAAACAATATTTTTTTTAGTTGAAAATTTGGCCAAATTTGGCGCGAAGGCGCCACGCAAATTTCATCGGAATTATAATAATAATAATAATTGCATTGAAATTGCCCCTGTAGCACAACATATTGAGTGGATATAGGTACAATATAGTTCCTATATTATATTGGTCCAATATGTCAGATTTGGCCAATATTGTACCTATACCCAAGTAGTGCAAATATGCTATTCAGCTTAAAAACGAAATAGTCATGATGATCTCTTTTTAACTGTATACTGGTCATATAATATATGAGCAAGTAATTAAATAGCAACAATGTTAAGTCCTAATACTGCCATTCTAGCTATAAAAATGGCTAGAATATGTTGATATGATTTTTGTTATTAATATAGTGTTGATAACCAAACTATTACTAAGAAATTAGCCTAAACATGACTATATCAGTTAGGCTTTATTCTTAGCTGTTATTACCGAATCATAACTGAATGAAAAAATATCCTTATTAAATGACTATTTTAGAAGTAATTTTGTACACATTAAAATCTAAATTGAGGCCAAACGGCAAGATAAAAATATAACCTAAAGCAAGTATTAATAATGTTGAAAACTTTATACATACGCAAATAAGTTTTAACAGAAAAATAAGAATGAAATGTAACAGAAAATATGGGCAGAGTTCCACATATTATTTATTGGAAAAGGAATGTCGCCTAAAAGTAAGTTTACAGAGTAGGTACTTATATAGCGGCATAACAGTTTTCACGGGGTGTTTTCGTTGGCGTTTGTCTCTACATTAATAGGTATAAATATTTAGATTATTAAAGTGAAAGTGTCAACCTATCTTCTGCATCAGTGTCCAAGAATACTGACATTCCATTTTCTATGGCTCTAGCCATCATTAACATTATACTATTATTCGTTTTTATTGTTGCTGGGAGTATTTTGTATCTGGTTTTGATTGCGGATTAGTCAAAAATGTATGTATGCTTTTATATTTGACCAGTACAGTTGGCTATTTATTACCTACTCGACTTGAAAGAACTGCACTAAGGCAAATTTGCTCCTGGATGGTTTCGTCCACGCAATATATTTTCAGAAACTTTAGTAACAAATTTTAATTTGGTTGGAGAAAGAAAATGTAAAAACGTTGAAGAAACAAAGGTCAAAATACAAAGTAACCCGTTCCACACAAAGGCAGTCAAAAGAAACGTAAAAAAGAGAGGTTATGTCTTTCATAGTTTAGTCGTATTTTGATGCGAAAACTCGCTAACCATTTCAACCAATTTTCTGGTAATAGTTTGGTCAATATGATCGGTTAAATTTGCCATTTGACGAAAAAAGTTTATTAGAACTTTTGCAGTCATTTTCTGGCTTATTTCTAGCATCATTAGCGAAAATATATGCCAAATGATAACAACCTGCCGCCATGTTTTCTATCAATCAAGAAGAACCCGAACGACGGCTATTACGTTCATTTTCAATACTTTATTAATTATACCTATAAAATAACGTTTTGATTTACTAATTCGATATTTTAATAAGTTTTAATAACCTTACCATCGATTGTGCTTCTTGAAATTACAAAATGTTTATATGTACAATTAATTTAATTATACCTAAAATTTAGAGATTTCTGGAGGCCCCTTTGTTTTTATGAGTATTTTATGTTTACAGAAAAAATTCGTGCGTTGATAAAATTTAACCCTATTGATTGACCATATATGCAATTATGACGTTCATATAATTTTAAACGTGAACAAATTATAAGTATGATGGACGTCCATTTTATCTAACAACACTTGCTTAAAGCCAAAAGATGACCATAATAGTGTTGTTTTATTTTAGGCCTAAAAGTCATGATTTAGTCACGGTGAAGTAGATTTCGCCATAAGAGCCATTTCATAATAATGCAGCCACAAAAATCAAAAAGAGAGCCAAATGAGTTGCGCATGCGTTATGGGTTATGGCCATTTCGCTCCAGTTGCGTTTTGATGACCAAGATATGATTCCCCATTTTCGTCACCAGTACGTCTTCAGAACGTAATAATTCAGTTTTAATAATATAACCAAATAGCCATAATTTTTAGCTACTGTAACATGATGATGACCAGAATACAACTACTTGTGCTACTTGAGTATGCTTATCAGCTGTATTTTTGATATGCTAATCCAATATCTATCCAATATTTCATAAACATTGGCAAACCAGATTCAGTGTTAACATTATTTAACCAATATTTAATTTCTGCTTTTAACAATAACTCTATCTATTTCCATGAGATATCTAAACCTGAACTCTTGGACGTCATAAGAGAACTGAAAATAAGGAGTCGGCTGGATTAGACGGACTAACTGTGTCTGTTTTAAAAAGTATTTCATCAAATATTATTGATGAATTTTTGTTTCTTATTAACAAATCAATTCTAGAAGGTTACTTTCCGTCAGAGTTCAAAATTTCCTCCGTAATCCCGGTGTTCAAACAGGGGGATAAAATTTATATTGCGAATTATCGTCAAATAACTGTAGTGTGTGTTCTATCGAAAGTAATTGAAAAAATCATATCCAATAGAATAATCTCATATTTAGATAAGAATCCTATTTTGACTGAATATCAGTATGGATTCAGGAGCGGGAGATCCACTAAAAATGCAACTGCCAAATTACTTGGCTTTGTTTATCGCGAAGTTGATAACGGCAAATTTGTAGTATCGATTTTATTTGATCTTTCTGGAGCATTTGGCTTCGTGAACAAAGATATACTTTTCAGCAAATTAGAAAATATTGGAATGTTAAAATGGCTAATTCTTACATGGAAAATAGAAAATTTATAGTGAAAAATAATGAGGCTGAATCCGATACATATGATGTTTTGTTAGGTGTCCCCCAAGGATCAATCCTGGGGCCTTTACTATTTGCCATATACATGAATGATCTTCCTTATCATATAAAAAAGACTCACAATTATGCACGCAGATGATACAATTATTTCTGTATCAGCCACAAGTAACAATGATAAACATGAAGCTATCAAAAATGTTGTCGATGAAAGGAATAATTGGTGTAATAGAAATAAATTAATAGAAAATGAGGAAAAAACGGTATTTTTAAATTTCAGTCCAAGAAAAATTATTTCATTTAACTCTCTACCGATAAGCACCACTTCGAAATTCTTGGATACCTATATAGATCGCTCCCTCTTGTGGGAACCTCGGGGTAACCATATCTGTAGCAAATTTAAGAAAGCATATTTTGCCATATTGCAACTACTCTAGGTGAGGAGGGACTCATAGATGTTTGCTATGCGCTAGTTTATTCTCATCTATCTCTTAATCTTTGTGGGGAAGGTCTAGAGAAAAACGGTATTTTTAAATTTCAGCCCAAGAAAAATTATTTCATTTAATTCTCTACCGATAAGCACCACTTCAAAATTCTTGGATACTTATATAGATCGCTCCCTCTCGTGGGAACCTCAGGGTAACCATATCTGTAGCAAATTTAAGAAAGCATATTTTGCCATATTGCAACTACTCTAGGTGAGGAGGGACTCATAGATGTTTGCTATGCGCTAGCTTATTCTCATCTATCTCTCAATCATTGTGGGGAAGGTCTAGCCAATTATATAGAATCTTTGTACTACAAAAAAGAATTATAAGGCTGATGTTTAATTTAAATTATAGAAAAAGTTGCAAAAGTACATGTATTACAAAGAAAATTCTAACTGCACCCCGTATGTACAATGTACATGTATAAATGCTTAATACACGTAAAATCAAACTTGCATGAATTTAAATATAATACTATATAATTGCCTAAATGAAAATCTCAAAAATCTCAGATGCAAATAAAAAAATTACTCATAGAAAGTGCCTTATATAACATCAATGAGTTTTTAGCTTTACGGTTGTAATTTTACTAGTTGGTATTATGTGTAGAATTTTTGTACATTTTGATTATGAATTTATTTTAATCCCTTTTTAAATTATGAAACAGGAAATTTTTGCATTTCTTACTTTTGTGTCATTTTATATGTATATTCATATTGTCTTGTATGTTCTATACCATAATTTATGTTTTATATCGTGATATATTTTATATATTTGCATTTTTTATTTTATATATTTATCCTTGACTTGCCACATGAACATAATTATGTACCTATCTATTTATTAGCCAATAAATTATATATCTATCTATTGGCGTAATGTGTAGAAACTGATATTAATTTCCAAATATTGGGCAAATATGATTCCTTTATTATTTTTGTTTACTTATTCATTGACAAATGAGGCTCGACACAATGAGGCTTCAGCCTTAAAACATACCTACATACGCTATGATATTTTTAATCAACTGGTTGCTCAACGTTGAGTAGCCCCTCTATTATACACAGCACAGCGTTATTAGTCTTATTAGTTGTTATAAAAACAACTGATATATATATATATATATATATATATATATATATATATATATATATATATATATATATATATATATATATATATATATATATATATATATATATATATATATATATATATATATATATATATATATATATATATATATATATATATATATATATATATATATATATATATATATATATATATATATATATATATATATATATATATATGTCGTCTATTTCTAATTATAAATTTACCGCCCATAGCAAATTCAGAAACGATGACACATTCGACTTTCGGCCATGTTGACGTATGCCAGTTACAATAACGTGTTGGTGCTCCATAAATTCGTCAATTTCCTTTATAAAAGACAATACAGCTTGTGGCAACTGCAATAATTTAATAGATAAATGTGCATGTTCCCATTCAAATAGTAATTAATAGTAAACATCGTTTAGTTTCTGGTAATTTTCCACATTCTTATAGACTTGGCATATTTGTCTCCTTTCTATGATGTTCGATGTGAAATCAGGCATATTTAGGCACTGCGATATTTACCATTAATTACCTGTATCTCACGTTCTTCTAAATTATTATAGATAATTAAATTATCTGTGTGTTGAAATTGGTAATTTTAGCATCAGACTTACGATAAGCCACTTACGGGGGAAAGTTATATTTTTGACGCCATTTTTTAAATATGGTGGCAAAAAGATCACCCAATATTTGTCACGAGATTTGTCAGAAAAATACTGGAAAAATATGTTAATTAAGAAATTGTGCCTTCATGTAAACATTCAGCTTACTAGCAATTAATACAATTTATCACCCTGATTGGACACGTGACAACTGTCCTAATTTACATTAAATTCTATTTTGTTACGAATAAAGACAATGTTCTACATTCAAATAACTATATTTAGAAATACAAAACATCCATATTGAGGAATTGAAAAAAATATTTAATATCTAAATTCCATTTGAAAAGTCATAGAAATCTCTTAAGCTCTTCTATGAATACGTTTTCTTTTTACGGTAGAAACACGATTTATCAGGTTAGCTTAATGCTCTAACGAATGAAAGAATCGAAGAGAAGATGTAAATTATGACTTTGGAACCTTTGCCGTCTGTTTAGTTTTTAAATATTCTCCGAAAAAAAAAGCATATGATGAGCGAAATTGGCAGATAAAAACGTAAATAGAATACACTTGCACAAATAATACTATCCATAAATAGCTAGAAATTAATTTTACTTGATTGTCATACCAGAATCTAAAACTATAAATAATTTGAATCATTTAGGTATATGTATTTTTTTCATCTCAGTCATCGTTAATGACTTAAATATTGGATACACTCGATACGAAATCAGGGTACGAAATGGGTATTAAATATCATAAATCCAATCCAATGCGTATATAAAAAGTCGTCACTACGACTATTACTATTTTTTATAGCTCTCAGAATAGAATCGTTCTATTTAGACAGCTAACCAGACCAAGAAAGTAATTATGTGGGTGAATCGACGGATTTTGACAAAATACTGTATAGAATAATTTTAGGTCAGACTAGAAATAAATCCGTTTATTTTGTTTCAACTGCTAGTTCCCGCCCTTCCCCATACTATAAATATATCCAAAAGAATGTTTTTTCTGGCTCCTCTGCCTCGTTTATTAAAACATTAATTTCTCTCGTGGCGTCTTAAACATAAATAAAAAGCTTTTTATTAATTTACAAATGGTATTTTCTTTTATTGCCATTAATACGTCTCGTCATATGGTAGGTATTTGGTCTTTTCCTCATAATTTTTGTTATTAGATTTAGTGAAATTTTCATGAACAAGACTAAATAATCTAATAGGTACTAACGCGCTAAACTCGCAGATCCTTATAATAAATTTAGTAATTCCAAATCGTTTGCAAGCTGTTTAATTAATCTGAGATTAATTTAGGTTTGATTGGAGTCAAACCAAAATCAAAATTAGCTACGTTGGTATCTACTGAGGGATGCTATCCGATCTCTGTTTTAAATGTACTAATCTATGCTGAGTATTAAAATGGTATTTACCTCCAGGAAACCTATGGGGGAATATCCTGCCGTGCCGCGACAAAAGCCAGGGGTACAACGGGTAACTGTCTCTTGGTTGCGAGTGCTGGGAAAGAGGTGATGGTTGTCCAGGAAACCCATGCTGTCCGGAACTTAACGCGGCCGCCAAAGCTGCCCCTTGAAAGTGAGCAGCTAATGCGAAAGGGTGTTGTCCATGATTGTGCATCATTTCGGGCTGGAGGAACCCATTTTTCGGCACTAAATTAGGGTCGTAGGTGGGGTTCGGCCTAACTAAGGTATGCGCGGGGATACCAGGCACCATAATCGGAGGCTTAGGCGAACTATCCGGAGACCGTTGGGGCGAGGAGAACTGTTTAGGTGAACCATTAAGTCTGTTTTCTGCGTCGCTACTAGGCGACAAGGGCGCGGAACTCTCCGAGTAATGGATGGGCGAGTGTTGAGGGCTGCCTTGGTTGGCACCACCAACGATAGAGTCAATTGAGAATCCGATTTTCGGTTTGGAAGGCACTGCAACTATTGGTGTCGGTGCCAAAGGCATCATGGTTGGGTTGCCCGACGAAAAAAAAGGGAAATTCTGCCGCGCTAACATTTAATGTCCGAGCACAGATAAATTCTTGTACAACAATAGCCCAACATCATCACAAACTCACACTAGATGCACAAAATAACTTCATATGTCCAGAAGAAAACCTTCTCTTCGGCCGGAAAGAACTATACACAAGAACTCCTTCCGTCGGATTAAAGTCACTAAATTTTAACAACACTGTATCATAAAACAAATGCTCGTGCAATAATTCCTAGTACACTGTACTACAGTCAAGCCGTCAAGTCCGATGGTCTAATTTTATTTGACGCGGATATTTTTTCTGGATTATCGTGATGAAGTGTCAAACGATTATTTAGAGTTAAAAACGTGCTACATGCTACCGCCAACAAATCTCTTGAGTTAATAAGTGATATAAGCATTCGACTCGAAGCACCGCAGTGGTGGGGGTGTAGCTTAAATGGTCTGAACTTCAGTGGGGATCGTCGGAGTAAGGATTGGTGTGTTGTTCGCACTTCGTTGGATTTAATGGTGAGTCTCTATTGGCGCAAACGTTCAATACAAATGGTATTACGACTGCGGTGGACGCCCATTATTTGCACCTCCCTTATGGTTTAAAAAAACCTGTTTAGTTGGATAAATGTAGGGATATTACACTTATGGCATAGTAAGTTTTAAGACAAACAGGTTGTAGGCTATTCGAAAGAGTTTTTACGGATCAAGACGGCTAGTTGACATTAAAGTATTTGTTTTTTAAATTATTGACGTTGTAACGCCTTTGGGTGCGCGCGCAATCGAAGAAGGCGGGGTTTGGACTTATTTAATTCGTTTAATTAAGGTGTCAACAGCGATATTTCATGTTTTTATTGTCACTCCAATAGCTTTATAGTCGTAGGTTTGTTGTAATTATAATATTTTATTTATGGGATATTAATTAATTTATTTAACGTCGTCTTTTTCAGGTTATTAGTATAACGATACGTTAATATTTATCTACATATAAGTACCTATTAATAATAATCAATAACGGAAATAATTTAAATGAACATCAAAGTAATTTTTTACGAAAGCTCTGAAGGGTCACATCATAATTTTTTTAAAAGTTGAAATTTCAACCTTTTTTCTTAAAATTTCAACTTTTTTCTTGAAATTTCAACCTCTTAAAAAGTTGAAATTTCAAGAAAAAAGTTGAAATTTCAAGAAAAAAAAGTTGAAATTTCAACTTTTTAAAATGTTCAAATTACAAGAAAAGTACATCATATCGCCTTTTTTTGAGATTATCTTTGTTTACGAAAATAAAAAATAGCTTTTATCCGCGGCCACTATATTAGGAAGGTATAATACGTCTATTTTCCGTGGATTAAAGGCCCTTTAATACACTAGTGGATTAGAATTCATAATTCTTCAATTTTATAGAATTTTATTTAGAATTATTATTAATATTAACATTAACATTTATATCAAGAACGATCTTCTTGCTATTCGCTGATAACAAACGTAATGCTACTTCTTGAGCTTCTTGCATGATTCCAGCCGGAATGAAGAAATTCTCGGCATTCTCACACATTTTTTCTGTCGACTTTGCAAATTTTTTCGCTTTTGTCAATTAATAAACAAACTCATGTCATAGAAACGAAAGACCCTCTATTTTTTTCTCAAAATCAAAAGATTCTTAGTCAAAATAAACTTGTCAAATCTGACGTTTTTCAAAATCAGATTTTTTCACCTGTTCTCATACGGCTTTCACGCTCCTAATTTGGTCGTGGTCGTGGATAAAACGTTGAATTACATTTGGGGATTAACAGCCTTTCAATCAACTCGAAAAAATGTGACTCTCGGCTGCACCTCGAGTGCACATAGATTAACGGCTTGTTAATGTTAATCCCCTTATATAATTAATAACTATTAACTAATTGAAGTTTATTGTATGTCTGTAACTTACTTAACTAGAAAATATAATGATAAAAATTAAAATGTAAAGTAGCTGCCCCGATTTTCTGAAAATTGTCCGCACTTGGCATATCTACTCTTAAAATTTCAGTTTCATTTTTAATAATGTATAAAAGCACTTAATCAACTAACCATATTTTATTTGTGTTTGAAGGTCATGATTACCACTATTGTCAGCAAATTAGATCGCATGAAGACAGAGCTCAGGGTTATGGTTATTTAATTTTATACTAGCGCATTTAAAATTTTTTCTCTTTCCATTATTTCAAAAATGAAGTAGATATCCGCCCAAGAACAGTTTAACAGTAGACCAAGTTGCAAAACAGTAGATCTGGCAACACTGAGTTGAGACTGCTGTATCAGCAGCAAATGTTGAAATCTCATCAGTGAAAAAGATGAAATTTCAAGAAAAAAATTTGAAATTTCAATTTTCTAAAATGTTGAAATTTCAAGAAAAAAGTTGAAATTTCAAGAAAAAAAGTTGAAATTTCAACTTTTTAAAATGTTGAAATTTCAAGAAAAAAGTTGAAATTTCAACTTTAAAAAAAATTGTAATGTGACCCTTCAGAGCTTTCGTAATTTTTAGCTCCAACTTTTTGTGGCAATTTTAATTATTTGTGGCAAAAATAACACTTCAGAGTATCAAAAATAATTAATGAGAGCGAGAATGTTATTATTAGAAATATATTTGTCGAGCATCAAAAATATTTCTTTTTACCATTTTTTCTTTTTTCATTATTTTTGGTACGCAAAACATGTTTTTCTTCAAACGTCAGAAAAACATGACATTTATTAACTCATTTCACGACAGGTACTAATTTAAGCTTGACTTTTTAGACGGCTGTGCGTTGCGGAGGTAATAGTATATTATATTACTAGGAGTAGAACGCACTCTTTTTTTGTGTTGAGCCCAGGATTTGCGGCTGAGGCGAAGCCGAAGCCGCAAACTGGGCGAAACACAAAAAAGGCGTTCTACTCCGTGTAATATATACTATTTTTTCTCCAAGCGTATTAAAATGCAAAAATTCATTTATTTATCATAAATGTACAAATATTCAAACTACAGCCTTACATGTTGACACAATATGACAAGTGGCTAGTGGATAGCGCGCCACCGGTGGCTTTCGGTATTAACATTATGTTACTAGTAAAACAATACCCACTGCGGTGGCGCTTTCGGAACTAACATTATGTTACTAGTAGAACAATGTCCACTACGGTGGCGTTCGGTACTAACATTTTGTTACTAGTAAAACAATGTCCTACTTCTACTTCTGTTTTTGGTGACATAATTTAAACATTTTAATACGCTTGAAGAAAAAAGTACTTTTTCTACGATTGTTTTGAAACGCCTCGATTGCATCTTCACAAATTTAAAATTTTGGAAAGACTTTAAGGGAAATAACTTCACAACCGTAGAAAAAATAGTATGTAACACCATGTGGCAAGCTTCAGTTGTATGTAATTACTTATATCGTTTGCATTTTTTGCAGTGAAGCCCTTGCCACATTTGTGTTACAATATTCTATTTTCTGACGCAGCGAGCGGCAGAAAAAGTAATATCCATAGCAACGTGTATTTTATTTAATACGCCGACCATGCGACATTAACACAATGCATTTATGGTGGTGAAATTCGAG
Source organism: Rutpela maculata (assembly GCA_936432065.2). Taxonomy (NCBI): domain Eukaryota; kingdom Metazoa; phylum Arthropoda; class Insecta; order Coleoptera; family Cerambycidae; genus Rutpela; species Rutpela maculata. The sequence continues at coordinate 410,111,575 of OW386285.2, forward strand.
ATTTTTTATCTTTATTTATTTATAGCCAATCGACGTTTGAAAAAAAAATAACATGTTTTATTCGGAGTAAAAGCCACTCGTCTGTAATTGCCGGACTCACTTCGTTCGTCCGGCAAACCTTCAGACTCGTCACAAAAATATGCTATTTTTTCTCCAAACGTCGATTAGCTATAAAAAAAATAAAGATTAAAAATCTCGAATTTCACCACCAAAACGCATTGTGTTAATATCGCATTGCCGGCGTATTAAATGAAATACGCGTTGCTATGGATATTACTTTTCTGCTGCTCACAGCATCAAAAGAGGTACTTTTACCTGCCTTGTTAAGGGTAAGGGCGGATACAGGATTGACTTCTGGGGGGGGGGGGGCACCGGAAAGAATTCACAGTAATACTCTTGTTATGGTTGTCTCTTTCTTGGACATGGCCACCTTAACACAGCATACTTCACACTTCTACGTGCCCCTGTGCCCCTCCCCCTAGATCCGCCACTGGTCAAGGAAAACACACAGCTGTCTAAAAAGTCAAACTTTAATGTCATGAAATGAGTTAAGAAATGTCATGTTTTTCTGACGTTTGAAGAAAAAGTAACATTATTTCTCTCTTATGTATAGCCGGATCCACGAGTGCAATTAACAAAACCGCTGCCCAAGGAATCACTACTTCCACATCCGGATTTTCTATCCAAGTCACACAACGAAAAAATTTTTTATCTGGAAATAATTGTTTATGGAACTTTAATAATATAATATTTGAAATCCTCTACCCCCAAAACCCATAAAACGATACCCCACATCGATAGTGGGGTGGGGGTGGTGACAGGGGGTGGGAGTGGGGGGGGTGGATAAAGTAAAAAAATATTTTGAGGTTTCTGGTTCTTGTACACACACTAAATCACATTTTTTTTTCATCCCCTTTAATAATGGGGTGGGGGTGGTAATGGGGGTGGCCAATGCCAAAATTTTTTTTGAGACCTTACCTTCTCTTGTATATACTAAATACCAATTTTATGGACTCTTACCTGCTTGATTTACCTATTTTCCCCAAATTTACCCCAATTTACCCCCCAACCCTTCGACGGAACAAGATGAAAATATAATCTACTTCTAGATCTCGTTAAAGTACATATGTGTACCAAATTTCAAGTCAATATCTCAAACGGTTCCAGAGTAAACGTGCGCACAAAAAAAAGTTACAGACCGACAGACCGACAGACAGAAATTTTTTTTTCGCTCAAACTTGAAATCTCGACGTTTCATGACATTCTAAGCCTATTTGAACAACAAAAATTTTTAAAAATTTTTTTGTCGTTACTATACTTCCACTGGATGTGGAAGTAAAATTGAAGTTTTGTCTCACAATCTTTGCTTTAGAAACGTCAAATTATGAATTTGTTTTGACGTTTAAGTTACCTTTGAAATTTATTTATACAAATAAGGAAAAATATTGTATGAAACACACGAATAAAGTCCCTTTTTTTTACTCACGGGATTGTCAAAATTCCCATTCGTAAAAAAAAGTACCACTTTATGCACTTGTTGCATAAATTACTATTTTGTCACGTCATATCCTAAAATGACATTTATTTGACAGTTTCAATGAATCAAAACAATGTCATTATTGACAAGTGTAAAATAAAGAAAAAAGAGTGAAATAAAGAAACCCATGAATAATTAAACCAGAAAAAACTTGAGAAAACTAGTGGAAAACTACAATTATTTGAGTCAGGTTTCATATTTGCTAAGCAAATAGTAAAGGTAGCGATGTTTGGAATATCTAGGCAACCGTCAATAAAATAAATTTAGGACGCGGATTCTATTCAAATGACAACTACTGTCAAGTTAAATTAAATCATATTATAATAGCTTTGAAAATTTTTGAAAATAATGTCGAATATAGAATATATAGCAAGTAAGGCTTGTCTGGATTTACTTCCAAAAAAGATAAGACATTTAATACTTGTTATATCAAACAGAAAATGTTCTCAAATTTATTTTATTTCCCTAGGGACGTTATGAAAAATAACGACTCGTTGCCAATGGCAACTAATATTTGGTACATAAAGCGTCACTTACGATCGACAAAACAGTGGAATTAGAGTATACTTACGAGGGAGGTATGACGAAAAACTTATTAGTTTCTATGGAAACAGCAATAGAATTTAGTCTATTTTTACAAAATTATATTGTTTTCTAATTTCGAATGTCAATACAAAAAATTTTGTGTATAACTCGAAACTAAAATGTGTTTTTTTACTCGTGTGGTTTATAGCATTCGCCTTCGGCTCGTACTATAAACGGCCCATTTGAAAAAAAATCACCATTTTAGCAACTTGTTATATAAAATTCTATTTTGTAACGCCATCTCCAAAAATGACTTTTAGTTGACAGTTTCAATGAATGAAGACAATGTCATTATTGACAAGTGTAAAATAAAGAAAAAGAGTGAAATAAAGAAATTTTATTTCAGTGTGAAATAAAACTTATTAGTTTCTATGGAAACAGCAATAGAATTTGGTCTATTTTTACAAAATTTTATTGTTTTCTTCGGCTCGTACTATAAACGCCCCACTTGTGAAAAAAAACAATTTTAGCCACTTGTTATATAAAATACTATTATGGTAATAGTGAAAAAAAGTAAAAAGTGTTAAAAAAGTAACATTATTTCACGCTTTTGTTTCGTGGGATCTAAGAGTGCATTGAAATAACTGAAGTTGTTTCATAATCTTCGATTTAGAAACGTCAATCTATGGATTTGTATTTTGACGTCTAAGTTAATTTTGAAATTTATTTATTTAAATACAGAAATTAAGGACAGGACAGAGACAAACAGAAAAAATATTGTATAAAACTCATGCATAAAGTGCCTTTTTTCCACTCATAGGATTGTTAAACTCCTCATTCGTGAAAAAAGTGCCACTTTGTGCACTCGTTGCAGAAATTGCTATTCTACAAATGTTAAAAAACTATATTTTTGTCTGTTTATAGCAAGAGTGAAAATAAGTTAAAAGCGTAAAAAAAATTACTTTTATCTAACCCCGTTATGAAAAGTCAAATTTTAAATGCATTTTTGATGTTACGAAACGTCACATTTTTCATAACTGTCATTTCCATTACATAACTAGTTATGTAAAAAAAATTTTACGTAACTGATTATTGAACCTATTTGTTGACTCTAATTTTCTAATTTCTTATATACTTCTTCATACCTGCTTTTTGATTCACTAGGTGTTATTGAATTTATTGCTAATGCCGATTGTTTTAAGTATATCAGATGGAATATCCATATCTGAATCAATCAATTTCAACTTAATTTGCTTCGAAAAATTCAGCAGATTGACAAGTAAAGTTTGTTTATACAAACGTCAATCCATACTAACGCTCAGGTAAAGCGATAAACACAGAATTTATTTGTACGGCTAAAAGCGTAGCTATGATGGGAACCGCAAAATAGTATTCAAAATAAATTATTATTTCTTTTTTAATTTAGAGCGGGATTAGATAACATGTTGTACTTAACATGTTATGAAAACAGTAATTTTACTTGACTCATGTAATTTGCAAAACTCGCGCGCTTCGCTCGTTCGTTTTGGCAAATATTATATTCGTCATGTAAAATTACTCTTTTCATAACTGGTTAAGTAAATAACTATTTCTACGATTGTGCTGAAAGTCAAATTTTCTAACTTCAAAATGACTGCAGAAAATATCACAAAGAATTTGCCACATGCCCTGATTACTTCTTCACACACCGGAATAAAATAGTGTGTTTATCTTAAAGAATTGTATATTACTTACTGGTAATAACAATTAAATTCTATAAATGTACATTAATTACACATGAATTGCAATTACAAAGTCAAATTTTCTAACTTCAGAATGACTGAGGAAAATGTCACTTTAAATAAAATACGACAGGCAGCAAATTTAAAATTTTGGAAAGACTTTAAAAAAGGGAAATAACTTCACAACCGTAGAAAAAATAGTATGTAGCACACATGTGGCAGGCTTCATTGCCACACTTGTATTACAATCTACTATTTTCTAATTTTGACATGTAAAATGACACTTTTCAAAACCGACGTAAGTGTCAAAACGTCCAACTTTTTATAACCAGTTATGAAAAGTAAAATTTGACCTAACTGGTGAGGAAAAGTTCTATGCCATCAATTATGAAAAATAAACAACTCTCAAAAAGAAAAAGAAACAATGTTCATTCAACTCAAAATTTAAGTCCATAAAATGGAAGATTTTAAATTCTTTTTTCCTTCAAAATATGCTAACAAAACGTTTGCCAATTTTGACAATTAAATTATAATGTGTAATAATAGCGGCAAATGTAACTATGAAAAATACTACTTAATTTGTAAGATCTTTAAATACACCTATTTCATTTATGTTTAAAGGGATTTTAGAATTTTAAAATTAGAAAAAGAAATTGTGTAACTCGTGTTATTTTGCGGGATCTCGCTTTGCTCGAGAGCTTTGAATTTTATCGGATAAACTGCGGGTAGCTTTTTTTTGTAAATTTTGCTTAGAAAATATTCGAGACTTATATAACCTTAAATTATTTTTATGTAAATTATTAAGTCGAACCATTTGCTTCAAAGCAAAATTTTCCATATTCGAAGATTTGACGAAGTCGCCGGTAATTCCAATTAATTACAAACAACAGGGTATTATTTCTTGGTAACGTTCACATGGTGCCCAACATAAAGAAAATTTCACAATAATTTCTTTCACTATACATAACTTAAATAATTAATAGAAGCTATTAAAAAGGTTGACTTTTTTCAACTCAATTAAAAAAAAATTGAAGCGCCTTCAAAAATTTTTAAAAGAATATCGCTAAACAGTAACAAATAAAATTTCACTGAGTTTTACTAATATCTGTCTACCTATTAGTGGCAAATAGCAAGGAACTGCACCTTAGTACCTAATATTAATTTTGAATCGGTGCGAAGCGTATTTTTAAAATTAGATATTTTTGCACCGATTTCAAATTGATATTTTCAAAAAAAAAAAAATATATCTTTTGTTTTTTTTTTTTCGTATCACTATTGTTTATAGGGGCCCCAAAATGTATGTCGCCTCATGTGGCCTAGCTATGTCTCTGACGAGCCGAAGGCGAGTGTCGTAAATCATCCAAGCTTGTAATAACCATGATACGCGAGCAGAATACTATACTTTATCCATGACTATTTTGATTTTTTAATCGTTTAAAAGTGAAAAAATAAAGTTAGTTCGCAATAAAACTTTGTTCGATGTTTTAAACGTCATACGAAAGCATGGACTCGCCCGTTGATTATGAAATTGCTAGTTCCTGATTGATCAAAAGTGCGTTATAATGAAAATTTCTTGTTCAAATAGAAATCCTATTAAATTCGCTCATTTCCAATCACCTAATCATCACTAATAATCTCCCTAGGAATAGATTTGTACGAATTAGGTAGCTTATTCCTAGATATTTTGGGCTGTGTTCACATAATGCTAATCTATGATGCGGAATTTCCAGGGTATTACTATTTCTCGTGTTTTATACAGAGCTATGCCGAGTACCAAAAAAAAGTACTTGCAAAAATTCGAGTTACGAGTACCTGAATCATTTTACTTATGAGTACAATACTCGAAAGTATAAGTACGAGTAATACTCGCAAAACCATCATAAATACGAGTAACGAGTACGAGTACCCATAACCATTAAAATAAGTTAATATTTTCTCTTCATAGTCTTTAGATAGAACTTTTTAACTATATAGATAAGAATAGATAAAGACACTCAGTCAAGTTTAAAATAAAATAAAACCTTTTATTTAATAAAACAAATTTAACGAAATAACCATTAGGCATTATGGTTCACAGAAAATAAAAACATTATTATTTATAACATAGGCATAGGGCATCTCACTTTTTATTAGCAGACCTTCATAGAAGACCTCATTTTGGAATAAAAGTCTTTAAACGTTGCTCCTTATTATCATTTTTGTAAATAATCGCTCATAAAAAAATTGTTATATTGCTGCGAATGACTTAGTGTTTCGTAGCAAATAATTCATTACTGAAAATCATCACCTATCTATCTTATTATTTCTGGTGGCGAAAATAGAGATTATTTTTTTTTTAAGATTTATTTTAATAATAAAAAATGATCGCCGAATTGAAATTTTCCACACATTTTCAAAAAATATGAAATGGCACTCAATGTCATCCCGAAAGTAAATAAAATAAAATAAAATAATAAGACAATGTAAAATTATGATTTGGCTTCTAATCAGTATTGTCGCTTTTTCTTGAAAACGATGCGTCCTATCGATTTCTGGCAAAAGGGTATTTTCTAAATAAAATTGAATGCTGTTTAATATTTTTTTAAAATATTTGCAAAATTTCAATTCGGCGATAATTTTTTTTTAAGTTTCATGAATAGTAAATATCTTTCAATCTTCGTATCTTCTCAATTGGTAATAGCAGGTAACCAATGGTTTTCAGTATTGAATTATTTGCTCTCAAAGAAGTCATTCGCAGCAATATCACGAATTTTTTTGGGAGCGGTTATTTTAAAAAATAATGATAATAAAAATGTATTTACAAATACAATGCCCTGTGTCACAGAAACGAAGCATCTTAGGATCAATGATTATGGACACTTTTATTCTCAAAATTAGGTCTTTTACCGATTAATGAAGTCATGCTAATAAAAAGTGAGACACCCTGTATAATAGTAAATATATATAATATACACTGCTGAGCTGACGACAGATGACAATTAACTGGTTAGTGCCTTAGTGGTAAACTGACTGCACACTAAAGCAAACTAAATCTCTGAGACTACTGTACCAGAGAAATGGAGGGGGTTGAGTACTCGTGAAAAGTAACAAATTTTGACGAATACTTTGTACGAGTAATTTTCAATGTGCTGCAAATACGAGTATTAAGTCCTCTAAACCAAAAAGTACTTACGAATAATTAAAAAAGAGTACTTTTAGTACTCGAGTACAAAATACAAGTATCCGTGTACTCGCCCAGCTCTGGTTTTATATATATATATATATATATATATATGATTTCATTAACGGTCTTTTTATTTAATTGTGATCTGGCATATACCAATAGATTAAGAAGGAATAAGCAGGGTAGCGTAAGTATTTTAAGTTGTTTATAAAAAATATCTTTATTACGGCTGGTTCGCCTGGATAGTCCTGCTATTAAAGGCACAGCTCTCTTCTGTAATTTGAAATCCTCAATATAGCAAGTGAAGAACCTGAGGCAGTTAAGGCATAACTAATGATTGATTCTAAGTATGAATAATAGGAAGTAATTAACACTGCTTACTAATCATTTGACGTAATTGAGTAATACATTAACATATTGGAGCTATTTTTTGCAACTTATTTATATGTACTGTCCAAGTACAGTTCTCTTGAATGTGTAAGCCTAAAAATCTTGAGAATGTAACTTGTCCAATCTATCTTTCATTTGACTTTTTTAAAAGGCTGTGATGGTATTAAAAGGAATAAAAATGGATTTACTACTATTCAGGATTAGGTCGTTCTCAGTAAACCAATTATGAGCACTGCCTAATTGCTCGTTTGCATTTTAGACAGCGTCTGCAGTCTGTAGTTTTTTGAGCAATGAGAAGCAGAGAAGTTTAATTAGCAAAAAGAATTGAAGTTGTTTCACTAAAGTAAAGAAGTGGTCCCAGAACAGGCCTTTGTGGCACACCTACCGTAATTTTACTGTAAGTTCCATTTGCCTAGATTTAATATCACCTATCTGTACATAGTGTTTCTTGTCACACAAATAACTCCCAGCAGTATACCACGAATGCCATAAATTTCTAATTTTTGTAAAAGTAAGCAGTGATTAACAAGTTCAAAGGCTTTACTGAGATCTAGAAATATCCCTATACACTTGTTTTTTTTGTTGTATAATTCAGTCAAAAAGTTGATGACAGCTGTAATAGCAGAACGACCGCTCCGAAAACCCAATCGATTTATTAAATATATTTATATTTGTCAAAGAAATTTACTATTCTGTTACACATTTTTCCAATACTTTGGAGAATGAATTTAATATAGAAATAGGCCTATAGTTTTCAACTTTATTTTTCATCCTGTTTTATAAAATGGTCTAATCTTAGCAATTTTAAGTAGGTATGTCTGGAAATGTGCCCTCGGAAAAGGATAAATTAATTAGTATACATAAAGGTTTAATAACTACTGGTTGACACGTTTTTAGTAAATTAACACTGATATTGTCGCCCCCATGTGATCTTGAGTTTTTTAAATCTTTTATTAACTGTTATTTCGAGTTCATCAACTGTTGGAAAAAAAAATTGTTTTTATCTATTTGGGGTAGTTCATATTGGGTAGTAGTTGATATCTCTTAATAAAAGTTAGGAATATTCTTAAAATTAAATAGTCGTTAAATGTATTACTTACAGTTGAAGGATCAGGATTTACAACGTTATTAATATTTAAACCAATTTGTTTGTTATCCCTTTCTTTATTCCTGTTTATAATTTTCCAGGCAATTTGGACTTATTTTCGGAATTTTGTAAACTTGTATCGTTATGCATTTTTTTCGCTTTGTTTATTAGTTACCGATATAGCAATTGGTACCTTTTGTAGTACATAGGATATAGTATCCTTATCTCCACTTAATGTAAGGCGATATAAATCTTTTAACCTTAGCCATTTTTTTGAGATATTATTGCATTCAAAATTTTTTATATTTTTCATTTTCACAGGAAATGCCAATTCAAAGTAATGTAAGAAAACATCCATAAAATAGTCAAATTTTTTGTTTACATCTCTTTATGATATTTACGTATAATTTCATTTTATTTATTTCGTGAATATTACAAAATGTTACTATTTTTTTTTGTTGATGGATTATACAATTATTTACTTTATATAACGTTGGTGCAGAAGTATATTAATTCAAGTATCAAATCTTATTTTTCTGGATATAAAATTCGAGAGTTTTAATTCTTAAATGTTGATGCGCAAATATAATTTCTCATATCAGATTGAATTGAGTTATGGCATAGCGCTGTTTTTGAACTTTAAATCGTCTTTTGCGCTTGCTCTACAAAAACTATTGAGCAATGAATATAAACTCTTGTGATTGGTTCTAGCTTATGAGTAATGAATTATTCGCGGCCGTGGGTACATGAGCTACATAACTTGTTCAAAAAGCATTTTACTTTATTTATTTCTATTCATTTTGTTGAAAGAAAATAATCCTTTTTATTGTTTTGGATTTTTTTTTAAGAAGCACTATATAAGTAGAAGTACTTGATTTAACTAATACTCAAAGTGTTTGAAAATGTTTTTCGTCAATCCTGATCTAATATTTTCTTTTCCATTTTCTGCTATAATAAATTTATTTAGAGAAAAAATATTTTTATTATACTGAACCAATTTTTTTTAACTGCCTTGTTACCGGTTAGCCCCCTAGTAACGCCTGCCGGGTAAATTTAGCTGATCAGATGTAAGTTGAAAAATGAAGCGCAGTAAATTAGAAATAAATTAGGACCCATCCATTTATGACACTCGATAAGCATATCAGTTTCTCGAGGACAAAGTAATCAAATCAACTCAGTGGGATGTGATTCGAATTAATTATCTCGTTACATAAATTTTTATTATGTCTACTGTTAAAATTAATTGACCATATTTTATACCAAAAATGAAGGCTGTATAATACGTACATACGTGTTAAATGACAACCAACAACCAGAATTCTATTTGATTACAGTCGTGGTCTTAATCAGGAATCCAATCTAGAGCAACAATTGGAAACATTTTGAATCAGACTTCTAGCAGAGATTATGCGGTTACGTTGTGCTTATAAGTTTTTGTCCGCAAAAACTGTATTACCATAATTTAAATTTTAAAAATCACTGACTTTTTGAAGCTACTTGTAGGGTAAGTTTTTTACAAGAAATATCTTCTAAATTGTTCTTTAATAAAGTGCTAATAAAAGTTTCGGTTCTAATTTGTTTCAATTTACTATTAAAACTGAATTCGTTAAAAGGTATGAGGTATTAAAAAAAGCTAAAAACGTAGATACTCTTCGCCAATTTACTGAGATTTCTATTTAAGTGCAAGCGACAAAAATTAAGAAAATATATATTTTTTTAAATTAAATGATTAATAACTTTCTTATTTACTGATTGATTTTCTTAAAAAACAGTACGGTTATTCCTCTAGCTAACGCTAACTTACTTTCCAAATTTCAATACAATCGGACTTTTCTTTCTTAAGTTATCGTGCTTACAAGAAACGTGCGGACGGACAGACAGACGGACATTTTGAAAGTTGTTCAGAATTCGTTCACTAACACAATGATATGAAAATTTTTTCTCTCCGAGCGATATTTCCGGTTTTAGAAATGTGCCGATCAAATACAATATACTCTTCGTTTTTGCGAAGAGTATAAAAAAAATAAGACACGGTATTATATGTCACCTTCTTTTCCTAAAATTTGATTCTTTACCAGATCCAGTTATTAGTTTGTTATTTTTTCGTCCGCCCTCCGGAAGCTCGCGAAAAAATGCTTTATGTTTAGCACTGGCATTAGACATGATCAAATGACTGATGTTTGTTAGCTTATTTTGTTCTAACCTCTAAACATTTGGACACCGACTTCGTTAAAGGAAAATATAATTTTAGAGAAAATAAAAAGAGAAATGTAATGTAAAATTTGTGCATTCTCGCCACCGACAGCGGAAAAGAAAAAATTAGTACCTACCTAGTACTGTTCCAAGAAATATATAAACGACGGATGGTCTATATGAGAATATATAACCTCTTGGCTACAGTCATAACTACAATTTCTTTCCTTTACAGGCCTAGAAAAGGTTCACCCATTCCAATGTGCGAAAAATAATAATCCTTATTAGAATATACGTAAACTCAATCTCCTATTAATGTTATTAACATTGTAAAGTCTTCGATAGATAAATAGATCTTTATTGGTCACATATATACAGAAATTATGCTTTGACACGTCAAAAGGATACAAGATATAGTAAAAAATAAATAAAATATTGGTTGTCTTAATAAAAAATGGCAATAAATATAAATAAATTAACATATTGAGCACATAACAGTTATTGCACACACACAAAACAATTATTATCATTAGTTTATCTCCAATAAATCTGGCATCAAAAGAGGGACGCTCCTTATGGCGCACAAGTTCCTGTTGCATACTCTCCTCACGCACAACTTCATCGGTAGCCGCATAATCAACTAAAAAGACAAAATGCATAAAGGTAAATTTAAACACATGCCATGAGAAATACACGATAAAATATTTAAAGTATTTTTTATAATACAATATAATACGATATTTTCTTGAATTCAAAATGTACTCATATACCAATCACAATTTAGAATAAAAGCGGATTGCGTTATAAAAAATGGAGTGATGGGAACTTATTACACAACACTTAACCATATCAAAATGTTATAACAATATGTATGTTAACTAAATTCAAAGCAAACACGCCACAGCTAAACCACAGAAGACAGGAACTATAGTTCCTGTCTTCTGTGGCTAAACTAAATAATTGTTCGTTGTCTGTAGTTTTGACAGCGACTAGCCAGTTCTCCGACCAGACGCCCAAACTTGACCAACGCCGACTCCTATTGGCGGATACATCAGCGCGTAAGTCGGAGCACATTCCAGCTGAAGATAATCCCAAAGAGAGATAAACGATATGGTTTATAGTGTATATGAAGGCGACAGACCTAATAACGCATGTATAAACTTTGGAGACAGGTATTTAAGTAAACGTATAAGGGATCTTGGTCCATTTATTCTTTCGTTGGTTATAGTATGATTAGCACTATTTTCAACGGCAGTAATACTATCAGTATTAACCACTCTAGCAGCTGTAGCAGTAGAACCCGTAGCATTCTTCACTTGCTTCGAACGAGTTTCGGCTATTATCATTTTATTTTTAACAGATTGGTCGATGTATCCTTTAGCTACGAGTGAGGACTTCCAGCCTCCGTGACGCTTCAACCCCGTAATATCACCACCTCCATCCACGTATAGTGTAGCCGAAGATCTCCGAAAGCAATGACCGGTGTAAAGTTCAGGATTTGGCAAATTCAAATAAGTTGCCATTTGTTTTCCAAGTACAGTAAACTTATTTTTTTCAATTCGTTGAATGGTGCATTTACCTCTTTGGTAATTTAAAAAAAAATGAGCTTATTGTCACGTGCGACGGCCGAAGATCTATGTACTTTTTTACCAGTTGACCAATTGACCAGTAATGACAAAACTTCTTACGACTTTGGTTTTAGTTTTAGGTACATTATTAATAATGTTGTACTTAGATCTTCGCGTCTTCAATTTTCATTTCGTAGAGCTCATTAGAGCGACATGCACCTATAATTCCCACGATTAATACGACCTTAAATAAATTAATATTTGAAGAACTAAGTGGATAAAGGTGTTATGTCACATTTTTGAAAATTTTGAGATTTCTACACAGACAACTATTTTAACTTATAATTTATCATTTGAATAAGATTTTGGGATAATAAACCTTTCCTAAATGCGTTTTAATGTTTGAAAAAGGTGTTATGTGCATAGAGTTTTTATATAATTTAATGGATAAAGGTGTCATGATCACATACCACCTTTATCCATTTAATTACTGTGCGATATTAAATTGTTTTAATTCAAAACACTTTGCTTTTAAAGTTATGTTATATTGACATTAATGTGACAAGTTGTGTTAACTGTTTCTTACTATTATGGTGAAAATCGCCAGCCGGCCTGTAGCTAGAAAGTGCTTTCAGGGCGGGCAAACAATTTTTCAGGACGGGCCCGTAAAAAATTCGGAAAAATTTTTTGATGGGCGGGGGTAGAAATCCAAAAAAATTTTTAATAAGGGAAATCCAAAAAAAACTTTTAAGTCCGAAAAAATTATAAAAAATTTTTACACAATCTCTTTCAAAATATTAAACAGACAGTTGAAATTGCCCCCATTACGATCACCGTAGGTCGGGCGAAACTTATTCCAGGACGGGCGTCGCCCGTCCTGGCCTCCCCCTAGCTACAGGCCTGATGGCCAGTCGTAGTAAACTGATATTACAAATGGCTATGAATAAACGGTTTCATGAATCATGTAAGATGTTTATAAATTGGCTGATATTTGGAAATAGTGCTTATAGTGTTTTAATCCATATATTCATTTCGTTCAATTTCGAGATGGTATGTGTACACTTGAGTATCTAATTGCTGTAAACACATTTATACCTCTTGGCAATTCAGCAGAAATCAGTGTCACATAGTGGCAATTTCTTCCCAGGCAAGTTTTAATAATGTTTTAAAAACAAAACACTATCAATATAAAATGCAACAATAAAATACGAATTTACCAAAGTATTCTAGCAAATTAGTCTGTAAATCAGAAATACTGGAAAGTGACGCTTTGCGGTGTTGATTTTTGTACAAATAAAAAAATAACACATTTTGATGCTGGCAAGTAGAAGCAGGGCTGGACTGTAGAAATTTTTATGACAAGAGCAAAACTGATATCTGGCATGGCTTCTTAAAATAATTAACACATATTCACAAGTAAATATTGTGATGTGTTGCCACCCCTAGATTTAATTAATTCAGATGTATTTGCACCTACTCGAGAAAGAACCTACCAGAAATTAGTTCTAAAGTGACATCTGGAATTATCTAGAGAATGGCGGCGTCATCACAGAAAAATCGAGATCTGTCATTTTTAGGTATAATAGACCGCATTCTCGGCGGGTAGTTCAGAAAGTATAGAAAGTAGAGAAGCTTGATTGACAAGTGAGGTTAAGACTAGAAATTGAAAACAAAGTGATAAATATTGTCATTTTTATTCAGTAAAGTACATTTAAGTTAACATCAGTGTTGTGAAGTATCCAGTAAATATTTAATAAAGTGTGTTAGTGGTTATCTCTTGTTATAATTTTTGAAACCCACGGAATTTGCTAGGGTGGTTTCCTAGGGGTGGAAACACGTTACAATATAATACGAGTGAGTGTTGAAATATACAGCTAGCTAAAAAAAAAATAAGTACTTATAAGCTAATGATTTATTCGGGGATTTAGCAAAAAGTTATTAAAATGTATTGAACATAGGCGTAATTCGGGGGGGGGGGGCACCCAATATTTTGAAAGAGCATAAATCTGGCGAATTCCGAAATTCTTGCGGAAAAAATAATAAGTATGATAATTATGCCAATCAAATCAAAGGTCATTTGGGTTTATAGGGCTATCGTTTAAGAATTACAGGGTTCGCAATGCTTCCATCTATTGGGTTAACTATGAAAAATCCCTGTCTACCCAATAAATATGCTGAAATTACGCCCATGGTATTCAAAATTGTTTAATTGAGACCATGAAATGACTCACATTTTTTTCCCAAATGTGGAGGAATACTGAAAAAAAAACGTTCTTTTTCACATGGACTGAAGATATGGCCAGCCATGGAAGCCTAGAAATTGCTAGTTGCTTACACACCTTTTCACAAATTTACAACGAATATTTCCAAGAAAATACCGACCACATTATACTATGGCCCAACTCCTGTGGTGAACAAAATAAAAACTTGAATATCATTACACCTTACCAATTGTTGATTTTAAAGAGAGAATTTGAAGTATTCGACCATAAATTTTCAGGAAACATCAAAACATCTACGTTCCGGACCAATTTAAGAACTCCCAAAGACGCCGTTGTCATAGATAGGAAGAACCATTTCAAGGATATTGATGAAATTGTCTCAAAACTCAATTTGTACAACAGGAAGAAAAACTTGAACAATGAGAAGGTTTATTTTCGCGACGGTATAAAATGACACCTATGGGTGCTACTATTACATCACTAGATGAAATGACTCCATTTTACCAAGTCGATATTTTAAAGAAAAGGAATACACATAAGATAAATCCCGACGGTATTGCTCTAACGGTGTTTAATGAAAACAAGGGCAGCCTAAGTGTAGAAAAACTGGCCAATCTTAAAGAACAATTACCATTCATAAAGGAAGAATACAGGCCGTATTATCACAACATACTTGGAAATGACCAACCTGTGGCTCAAAACCGTAGAACTGTCTGATTACCTAAAAATTGTACAATGTTTTAATAACAATAAAATATGTTTAATTTCTTAACACTTTTATTCACTAATTCCTTGTTCATTTCAGAGAAACTTATGAGCGGATAAGGGTATTATGTACATTAATTTTTTAAAATTTTCGAAAATAATGACAACTGACAAATTTAGTTATTTGTCTCTGAAAAGTACATCAAATGTCAATATAATCGCAAAATGCAAGCTATGTAGTCGTTATAACAAAAAAGTTCTCGCCTAAAAACTTTCGAGTTAAATTACTCAATAACGTGTTTTTGTAACATAACACCTTTATCCACTTAGCTCTTCATTTGAGACTTTTAGTATCTGGCAATCTTACCTTATGTAAATGATAAACTCTATTAGGTGCTTCCTTTATAAATTTATTAATTTCTTCTGGTGTCAAAGAATTGGCCTTTTTCGCTTCATATCCCCCAGATTTTCTTTTCAGACAAGAACGTAGTTTTCCCTACTTTTCCAAATCTATGTCGTGTTTTATTTTCAAAACTGCTTTTAGCATGAAATAAAATGACCATAATGAAGAAGATTTGTATCTGTCAACTAAGTCAGCAAAATAGGCTAATAATACATTTTCAGAAAGCGAGTTAGTTTTTTTCTGAATGCCCCAGTCCATGGAACTTTGGTACGCTCTATCATAAAAACTTTTTGATTTCTGTGGTAGTAAATAAGATGCTGTTGCTTCTGCTCTTTCAGTTATTTCTGGTGGAGTACAGGGGACAGTATCTTCTGAATCACTTTCCATTCTTTCAACCACAAAACTAACACAATCAAACACAACTCCATAAAACCCGTTTTTACTTTTACTTTGATTGTTTACGGCGCCTGTTTATTTTCTTCATAGTTACCGGTCTCTATGGCATTTTTAATGTGCACAGATAGACTGATTCATGCATAATTTTCTGATTGGTAGGCGAGGGGGTATAATGACCAGAATTCCCTCATAATAATTCCCTGTGGGATTAATTGATGACATTATATACTAAATATCACCCATTTAATGTTCATATTATTTGTTAGTCGTATATAAAATATTTTATTACACAAATCGCACTTAAAAGATTTGTTTTTATGAATATTAGCGTGGCGGCTTAGCCCACAAAATCAAGTGAATGTTGCATTACAAACATTACATGTAAACATGTTAACCCTTTCACAGTATAACATCAACTATTAAAAAGTAGTAGGTTATCCCTATATATCCATATTTTAATCTTGATTTTCCACCTCGTCCCACCTTATCCCACCTTGTCTCACCTTCCCCTAATTACCCTTAGTTGCCCCCCTAATTACTCGCTAGTTACCCCCAGCAATTGCCTGCTAATTACCTCCATCAATTACTCCTCAGCCCCACTCCACGTGACGTCACAAACAGGGTGGAGGGAGGAGGCTAGGACCTACTATAATACCCTACTCCCAACTTTCTAAAAATGTGCCCCGTACTTTCTAGAAAACTTTGGTGTACTTTCGTAAACATGTGGAAATAATTGTTTATGAAACATAATATTTGAAATCGCCTACTCCAAAAACTTATAAAACGATATGCCACATCGGTAGTAGAGGTTAATGAAGTAAAAAAGATTTGAAGTTTTTGTGCATAAACTAAATCACAATTTTTTTTCACCCCCAATATAATAATGAGATGAGGGGTGGCTAATGCCAAAACATTTTTTTGAGACCTTAGCTTCTCCTTATATATACTAAATACCAATTTATGGACTCTTACTTGCTTGATTTAGATAAAATAATCTCGTTAAAATACATACGTGTACCCCAAGTTAATATCCTAAACGGTTCCAGAGTAATCATGCGCACAAAAAAGTTACAGACAGACCAACCGACAGACAGATTTTTTTTTCTCAAACTTAAAATATCGACGTTTCATGATATTCTAAGCCTATTTGAACAATAAAAATTTTTGATTTTTTTTTTGTGTGACTATGCTTCCACTGAATGTGGAAGTAAAGTGCATTACAGAAAGAAACACGAAAATCCATACACTAGACGAAAATTCAGAGGTAAAAATCTTAATAGACTCCACTAAAATATATATTTATATTTATTATCGGTCAATCTCAGAATTTTTTCCTAAACTAACACGAAAGAAGACAGGAATATACTAGGGTAAGGGCATTGATTCATTCATTACGGGTTGTCAAATGTATAGAGGTTATTGACGTTAGAAAAATTAATTATGCATAATATATTAGTTAAATATTTAATTAATGACAACGGATGTCCTCATATGCGTCACTCTTAGAACTGCTAGAACTGCTTGCATTTTTTATTTTATGTAAATGTAATGAACCTGAAAACATTACTGCATTAGATTTCATTTACATGTTAAAATTGTATTGTGTTTTTAATTTGTAACTGATACATCGCGCGTCGTCGTTGTATTGTTTCGTTGTTTCGTGTTTTAATACAGTAAGTGAAGGTTTTAAATCCCACCCCGAAAACGATGTAATTAATTTCCAATTTTTTTTCTTCAACATGCTTCATGAAGTACACTCAAAGAAAATGATAGGAAAATTCAACCAAAAAGAGCATATGAAATCGCGCCTATCTAATTTCATAGTTAAATCAATCAGAAAAGAATAGTCATACAACTTTATTTGTTTTCGTAAACAAATAGTAGTTTAATAATCATATCTTCTTGTAACAAATTAAATAGTACAATGACATTTTTTTTATGTTCACTAACCATTTTCAATTTGGTCTACAATTAAATAGTACAACGACTTTGTTTTTTGTTCACCAACTAATTTTTAGGTTGATCTACACTTTATTGTATGATGAAGTTTTTTTGGTTAGCCAAAATCTCAGTATTGAGACATCAGACCACCCAAACCAAAGATTAGAGATCGTTTATAAGATCCATCGAAATATATCGATGATCCCTGAGAGAATTTAAACATTGCAATCATGTTATTAATTTTCTATAAATTCATAAGAGTATAAGATAATGCATGATTGATTATTGTCAGTGATTTGTATGTGGCGTCATCTGGGAATAATTTTTGTAATAGACTACGTGGTAAGCAAGCAAATTTTATGGTAATTCTTTTAGAACTTCTAGAAAACGACAATAATATTGGTTTGTCTACCAAGTACAATAATACAGCGAACTAATACTGGGTTAGAATTACAATTCTATAATAGTTAAAAATAAAATATACTATTATCTAGTTTAATTTGACAGAATTCAACAAAATAATAGTCAGACGAACAAAATAATAGTCGTATTCATCTATTATTTAAGTTAATGTTTGTTTTGTTGTACGACAACTTTTTATTAATTAAAATAACAATCACCTCTTGTTTAAAAATACCATCAATATAGTTTGGTTTAACAAAATTAACGATATTGTTAGTTAACCATTTTTTTTTTGTTGAATTTACCCATACTATTTCTTTGAGTGTATGTACATAAGAATTTATATTGTCATTTTTCCTGGTTCCTGGTTTCGGTTCTTGAGGTTTGTAGCAAAAAAAAACGAAAAATACACATAATCTGATAAAGGATCAAATTATAAGAAGAAAAGATCTTATACACTTTTTTCCTTATTATAAAAATACAAATAATAATTAATAGCCAAAACCGAATTTCTTTCAGCCAATCAAGAGAATTACGCACGATATAATAATGGTGATAATAATAACCCGAAATAATTAGTAATGCATCGCTATTAAAGTGTGATTATACAGATTTCCTGTGTGAACCTTCAACTGTGTTTTCTCATAATTACTAAAAATATTCAAACAAATTTAATCAAAATTGTATACGTAATGATCAGTGGCGCACTACTCTTAAAGTATACCTTTCAGGTGAGGCTCTCATAATTGCTAAAAATATTCAAACGAGTTTAATTTGGATTAGATCAGAAATAATCAATGGGGCACTGTCGGTGTGTAGCGTCCAGACTGAATTCTTATGGCACCTCAATGTATGTATACGTGATACAGGTTTCTCTCAGGAAAATGGTTTCCAAGAAAATACGCACAGAAAAGAGCAATCTTGATACCTAGAGCAGTGGAAACTCAACTCAATAAATAAATCATATTCTGGTAGGCAGGGAGATGACTTATAGTGTTCTGTCACCAATGGATACCCATAAAAGCTTGAAAAAGTTAAATACAAAGTGACAACGTATAGAAGTTATATTTAAGTTTTAAGTTTAAGTGAATGTGTAAAATAATTTATACCTCGGAATATGTTCAGCTTGATAAGAAATATTAGTTAGTGTTTAATTAGGTACAGAAACCAAAACTTTCCACAGTGCTTCCCTCTAACGCAGTAAACCATAGCATAGACATAGTGGAGTGAAAACGTGTACCTGGAGACTTTAATGCACATATACTCCACACATGGTCTAACGAAAATGGAAACGCGCTGAAAAACCTAGCACACATGTTTGACTTAACAATAAGAAATACATGGAGTAAAAGTCAAACATGCATTAACACCAGGAGTAATGGAAGCTCAATCACGTAAATAGACCATATTCTGGTAAGCAGAGAGATGGAAGGTTAAAGCAAAAAGAACAGCAGAAAACCTACTGAAGAAAACGCTAACACTGAACAGCACCAAACTAAAAATAGGGAGACAATGTTACACGTGGAAAAGAACAATCGAGAGGATCATAAACAAACTGGGAAAGAAAAGCGAGGGGAAAAATGAAAAAAACCATGCGTCATGTGGCTCTCACTGCTGACAACAAGCATGACTCAAACCCAACCCAGCATCGGAAATCGAGGAATCAGAAGACTCAGAAAAAGAAGATTCGAAGAAGCAGAAACAAAAAAAGAGGAGCATAAACAGTAATAAACACTCCATATCAAGTCACAACACATATTTCACACAAAGATTCAGAAGAGGCAGATACCCAGAACCAAAAGCACAAAAAGGGAGCTTAAACGCTCCCTCACGACACAATGCGGTAACGCATCTCACAAATACCTACACGTCCCATCCCATATTCCTTTACCATGCGCCATGTGGCACTCGCTGCTGGCAACAAGCATGACCTTAATCCAATCCAGCGTGGACGTAGCAGGCCCAGCTGTATACCTGGGACTGGCAGCAATGCCCACCGCACGCTGGTAAATCAATCAATCAAAATGCATATATTTTTCGAGACATTGCGAACTGCAATTTTCACCCCCTAAAATCAGTATTCCTCTCCGATTAAAGAACTTATATCTAGATACATAATAGCTACCTCTTCTTCATATATCGTTTGCTCCTAACATAGTCACAATATATGTCCATTAAAAAGGATAAATGAACATCCTATAAGCAACAGCAACAGTGCCGGGTATGTGTAGAAGGGAAAATATTTTCATTAAAACGAATTATTGCAATTCCTGCATTACCGGCTCTTTATACAACGTGATGTAGACATGCAATATTACAGTAAGATGGTATATTTCAAATTTGATCACCCTAAACTTTGAAATATATCTGTTGTTACAAATCTGTAAAATGTCTCAACATTCATAAAAATTACATTTAATAGTAATGAAATTAATATAGTGGTAGGTACATAATGTATTGTGTAATAAACACATTTTTGTTTTTGTGTAATTTCCATGCATTGAAGTTTATGCAAGAAAATAAATATGTATTTATTAAAATGACGACAATAATTGTACCTATTTTATGTAATAATTGTTGGTTAAGTTTTCATAACCTCTAGGAACATAATCGCGGATTTAAAAATATAATAGGTGGAGATTTATTTTAGGAAAAAATTCGAGGAAAATATATAGGTATTGAAAGCATATTAAAATTTCATTGCTATTCACCTTATTACAACTGTAAACTGAACCCCATCATGTTACGACTATGAAGTGTACCTACTTATTTATGAAACGATCGGTTTTCTTCTTTTCTAAACTGCTTTTTGCAAACGG
The DNA here is from genome assembly GCA_936432065.2 of Rutpela maculata. NCBI lineage: Eukaryota > Metazoa > Arthropoda > Insecta > Coleoptera > Cerambycidae > Rutpela > Rutpela maculata. Next base: position 410,132,647 of record OW386285.2, read on the forward strand.
CACAGCACTTAACCATTTTGCACTAAATATATTGTCACTAAACTGTGTAAATATGACTTCTTCACCACTTTTTGATCGGAAACACGAAAAACATTTATTAACGTTAATGGCGGACACGTCAAACTGAGACGATGATAAACGAACTGAACCGAGCGTATCTGAAACGGCCGCGATTAGAACAATTGGCTAATGAGGAACTTATGGGATAAAGTGCCTTAGATTGTGAGTCTCTCGGCAACATCAAACCAACACCATTATGTATCTAGATATAAGTTCTTTAATTGGAGGTATTCCTAGACTTTTTTTAAATTACTCGAACAATTTGGACTTAAAAAAATGGCAAGGGTACAAAATTAAAACTTTTAAGAAAACAAATCGAATGGTTTTTTCTTTTTTTTTCTCCGATGTTTAGTTTTGGAAACATAGCATTTTCAAAATGGCGTCGAAACGTTCAGAAAAAATATACGACGTTAAAATCTAAAATTACTCAAAACCTACAACTATGAGAAAAATTTTTATTTTTGTAAAAATTAAAGGTATTAAAATTTTCTTTCGATTGAGATACATTAAGACCCTTTATAATAAAAACTAAAAAAGTTACAAACAAAAAAGTAGCGCATTTAAAAATTTAGGCGACATTTTTTTTAGTCTTGTTGCTCTAATTTCTTATTAATTCATTTTTTTTTTAAATCCTTCTAGATATTGTTAATGTATATTATTTCTGACATGCACAAATTTTTTTAAATTTTTAATATAATATTCAGCGATCTCATAAACATGAGGTATATGGATTTTCGTGATTTTATTCGTAAACTTAGAAGACATATATACATACAGACATACATTTTTCAATATTTAAGGGTGATTTCATTCCTTAATATTAGTCTTGAGTTTTGACCTCACAGTCATATTCAAGGTATATGGATTTTCGTTTTATTTATTCGTAAAATTAGAAGAGTTTATTAATTTTCAGTTTTTAAGGGTGGTTTCCACTAGGATTAATATATCCAAATATTTTGAACCATACTCAATTTTACTAATGGTAGGACGACAAATAATGCAGCTTGTTAAATAGTGAACATACTCTTATTGGATGCATACTACAATATTTATAACCAGTCCGCGACTATGTTCGAGTGGAATTTTGAAGTTAACTAAAAAGTTTCTTTGTAAACGATGTTTGAGGTAGAATCACCAGGGGCATGTACAAAAACATTCTTTTGCGTCACTGAACCGGGATAGGGCCACGTAGAGCTGGCCGTAGGAAAAGCAACTGACACTGAGGTCCACACCCGCAATGCGCAGCGTCGCTTTGTATATTTTCTGGAATCTTACAGAACATTCTGGAATATTTCAAAAGGCTCTTAAAATTTCTAGAATGTTCCAGAATGCTCTTGAATTTTCTGGAATATTAAGTTTAACCATGAAGATTTATACCGTGCAAATACGCTTATTGTAGAAATCAAGCTGATCTACGGTTCTACTAAAACGATCTTCATAAAACTTGGCTTAAAGTAGGTCAATTTAGATGAAATAAAAACTGAATGTTACTCCAAGCTTAGACAAATTTACCGTGAAAACCCTATTCAAATTGGTTCAGTAGTTTCTGCGTGTTGCGCATTCAAACAAACAGACAAAAATTCACAAAACTATCTTAATGTATTCTATTACTCATCTTACATCTCCTCAGATCATGTTTTTGCAAATATTTTCAATGTTCAAACAAGTCTGTACAGATTCAGAGACAAGTCTGTACAGACGTACAGACACCCCAAATTTACAGATTTACTATATATATATTTGAGTATTCTTCATCTTTCCCACAGTATAACGTGGTATAACTTAGGAAGGAAATAGAAATTCTTTGCACCTCCGCGATCTACAAATAATTGTGCCAACTAAGTCGAAAGGCAGACCTAGTTCAATTTACAGAGCAATTCGATGTTGTAACTTTAATCTTTCAGAAATGTGGCATATGTGCTTTAAAACAATAAAAAACTGTCTTACTAATTCACTTTATTATTATTGATTTATTGCAACAATATTTTATTCCGGTATAATATTATAATATGAACTTTCAACCATAAACATAAACTATTCAATTTATTGGAAAATATAAATCACTCAATCTTATTATTTATCATTTTAAAATTATGCCGAAGGCGCCGGCAATAATAATAAATTTAATTTAGTTTATCTGACTTATTTATTTAATTCAGTTACAGTTAAACCAAGGATAATTGAACCAACAAAAAAATTACACAAACAGTGTCTAATATAAACGAAGTTGTACCAAAATAGACAGCTAGCTTTATCATTAATGATTTAAGAGTTGGGGTTGGTTGTAGAAAAACAGGCGGAAACGGAATTGCAGGTTTCAGAATTAGGAATAAATATTTTGTCTTTTGGGTTAATAGTTTTCAGAAGTATAATTTTCAAAATGGCATTGATTTCATGGTAACTGTAAATAATGATAGTAGCATTAACGGATAATTTTTCTATAAGATGGAAAACATTCAGAAGAGTGAATAAATCGGATAACACAAATAACACAAGCACACAAAAAATAAAAAAGGACGTGTACTTTTTTACCTATATGTATTTTGGGCAGGGTGTATTAAATAGGTGATGCGACGACAACCCTCACAGTGGCGTCATAAGTGCTTACTTTGTACATAATGTAATAGATGGCAGGACCAATAAGTTCTCTCATTACTTACGCATAAATAGATAATTTTACAGGCTCTGTGCATACGTGTATACAGTGTTGCATACATTCCCGGCCTTTTGTTTTTTTTTTTAGTGAAATAAGAGTCCAGTGACATCTGACATTAAGTAGCTCTATTAAAACATTGAAAGAATATATGCAACACTACATGCAGCATTGCACGTGTCGCCACAGCTAACCTCAAAAATATATATTTCTTAAGATTTACAAGTATTACGTAGCTGTTGTTAAAATTTCTGCCTGGTTCCTATACTTTCAACCAAAATCATGTTCAACGTAATGTGTATGAAGTTTTAAATAGTTTGTCACAATAAAATAAGACACTTTTTGCAGGTTAGGAATCTAACCTATAATTAGCAGTCTATTTTTATTAATCAACAATATTGAAAAATTATTTGCGTGAATTTTTAAATATTTGCTTGGAGCCATTTGAAAAAAAAAGTTTTCGATAAAAAAGTGATTTGTTCAATTTTGGAGGCTTCGTAAATAGTTATTAATGAAATTAAACGAAAAATTATTATTTTTCTCTTGGACTTTACCTGCCACAGAATCAATTTTGGTATTCCAAAGCGCTCTAGACGAATGTCTTAAAATGCTTTAAAAAACTGAACATCGACTCAAAAATTCGCGAAAATTTCATGGTGTACTCAGAATGTTGTCTTGAATCTAAATATGTAAAAATATACAGGGTGTTCTATTTAAAAATCGAAAGTTGCTGTCATTTCCGGGTAAACCGGAAATGGTCTCATTCCGTTTTTATATCCAAAAATCCATTTTTACAGGTAGTTTATGCACCTCAAATTTCAAATGGATAAGTTAAAAAATAAAAGAAATATAGGGGGAGCTACTATCCTGTGGCACCCAGTACATAGGTAAACAATCCAAAATAAGTTGTCCAAAGGTTGTCCTGTGGAAAAGGATGTTATTCAAAACTTTCGAATTATGTAGTGCATCAGATAGTCGAGATTCAGATCTCTCTTTGGTTAAAATTCTATAATATTCTCTGCAGCCGTTTGGCTGTAAAAAAATAAACTATTTTTAAAAAAGCATTGCTCCTTATGCTCGCTAAAAATGAATTAATTTTGCCGCGTTTTTACATTTCTCACATTACTTGGAAACTAAGCCTCAAATAAAAAAAGTATTCTTTAAAAATTAAAGGTCAATGGTTTTTGACTACGTAGGTACCTTTTAAAATATCTTTAGCCAAATAATAAGCCAGTTATAATTTAAAAACCAACTCAGCTACAAAATCTCCAGGCGATTAGAACTTCAACCTTTGATCTACCTCCCGCACCGCACTTTCCCCGCAGTCGACCGTTGTCCCAAAATCTGTGATCTGTTTTGTGTTAATATACGATTCAAATGGAAATTTGAGCAGTTACTTTAACCACGAATATCTCAAAAACAGAGGAGCGAAAAAAATTTAAAAAATTATTTGTTAATTATTTGTCTATTACGAATCACTTACTGAAATATGAATAGCTTAAGATGAAACGTTAATAAGATTATTAAATTTCTACCCCAAAATGTACCCACTATTAACAAATCGAACAGAGATACAGGCCTTTAAATTCTGCATTTCCCACAAGAAGCAATGCTTTTTTAAAAACAGTTTATTTTTTTACAGCCAAACTGCTATAGAAAATATTGTAGAATTTTTACCAAAGAAAGATCTGAATGTCGGCTCTCTGATGCATTGCATAACTCGAAAATTTTGAATAACGCCCTTTTCCACAGGACAATCTTTTAGTATTTTAAATACTGAAAGCTAACAAAAAGCCCCACAGGATGAACATGTTGAGCCTCTGAGTTCTCTACTACTTTTTACATCACAGAATTAGAAATTTTGTCTCATATAACTACACTAAAATTGAAAATAATCCATTGGTCCATTCAAAAGTTACAACAGTGTATGTACTGGGCCACCCGGTATATTAAAATACATAATTTGTCATTTGCCAATACTTATGCCTTAATTTTTCCCTGTCGTATTCATAAAACGTGAACAGTAATTGTTTCAATACGTCTTTTATTTTGGAATTCTTATAGAGTCAAATACCATTTGATCTACATATCTATATACATTCACATATTCACGATAAACCAATAATGTATAAAAACAAGAGGTAATGAAACAAAAACGCTATTCTGTTTTTTATTATAAGTAGTTAAATATTAATTTGAACAAATCTGCATCTGTCATAACTCTATAATTAGATATAACGTAATCAGAAGGCAATTTAAATTGATTTCTGAAATTATAACTACCGGGAATTCCAAGATGACAGGTAATAAAGAATACATTATTCATGAAACAAATCAATTCGAGGGGTGGTGAGTTCTTAAAAAGACCTTGACAAATATGTAACCCAGGCATACAAGGTTTTTACCTTTAAAAAATTGATGTAAAGCTGAATTTTTGTCCAGAGAGTCTATTAACTACAAGGAACAACATATTAAAATTCTCTGCGTTTCTCATGACGACGTTCTGGATTTTCAGGCCTCCATACCTGAAATTGCAGCATATCCTTGAAATACTTCCTGAGAGTGAGTAGTTAGCTGTAGAATGCTCAATTTAATCGCAAATGGAAGAGGGTGATATGCAGAATAGAATAGTAAGCAACGTTTACACACTTCCGGTAACAACGGGTGTTTGATCTCGTTCGAAATTCAAATTTCAAAAGGTTATTTCTACATAATCATAAATTTCGTTCCCTGAAGCGGACATAAGCTAAATATGACCATAATAGAGACGAATAAATAATATCAAACTTCCAGAAATATATTTTTGCCTATTCCCTGCGCTTTATATTTCATAAGTGGCAACATTAATAATAACACAGGCACACTAGTGGATGTAAGGAGTCGATATTTTCTCGTAAAAAGTCAAAATCGTGCTAAAGTTATGAAACCTGTTTCTCCCCCCGTTTTTGAGGGTGCTGAACAGGAATAGCAGAGTGAGAAAAGCGTTTAGTCATGCGCACCCCCTTAAAAAGCCAAACATCACCCTTTTTTGCTTATTTCTCATATGACAGCTTGGCATCAACTATTTTTGCAGGATTCTTTGTTTTTTCATAAGAGATAGTGAAGGGTGATGTCAGGTAATGGATCGCAATCGCCCTTGAGGGTGGAATCTACCTTGTCTGGAGGTGTAGAATTGTTGCTTCTTGTTAAAGACGTGCAGCCACCCGTTTTCGAGGATGTTGATCAGAGAAAAAAATGTTTTTACGCCGGTTCGAACCTTCCTTCACTCCTAAACGGACGGAACCACCCTTTTCATACGTTTCACCATATCAATCATTGATATCGTGAAACGTATGTGCGTTCTTGGATGAGAATGGCTGGAAATTTGGGCGTTCACTGATAAGCAAAGGACAATGGTAAGAGTGAGTTGTGACAACCCCAGGTGGTTGATCCCATCCTTCCAGGGGGTAGAAAATTGATTTTTTTCTCTGGTTTAACTGATTAACGTTTATAGATATATAGATGTCACAGTCAATATTTTCTCTCTTTTAAAAGTATATCTACATGATTCTATATAACCTAAATTAAATATTAATCTTATGATCCTTTTTCGCATTATAAATACTCTTTGCATGTCAGTACTGTTTCCATATGAAATAATGTTATAGGAAATTTGACAGTATACTAGGGCATAATAGACATTTAGGAGAGATTTTTTGTACAAACTATTTTTTAAATTTCATAGATGTTTCATTTGACTTGTAAAGCTGAGATTCGCATCAATTATAGTTCCCAGAAACTTGATTTCTGGGTGAAGAGATACAGAATGACTACGTAAATTTGTATTAAAATTGTACTCCCTTCTTTTTGTTTTGTAGTAAAATGAATGCAAACTGTTTTACCATAATTTATTATAAGCCTATTTCTAAAGCATCAATCAGTGAAACAATCAGGCCTATGATGGAACGTTTACATTATTTAACATACACCTATTATGTTGAGCGCTGACCAAAAAATATATGAGAGTGAGAGAGACAGATGACCGTAACATAGATGTTATGACTAACGTAAACGTTCCATCATAGGGCTAATTGTAAAAGATTGTTTACATTGTTCTCTATAGACTGGCGGTACATGACCAGTCAGGTGCAACGTTTTTAAAATGCATGCCAATCATATATATGAATGTAATTACCATGAATATGCCAGAAACGCAAATTTTAGGCAGTCGTCGCGTGCAGAAGGGTATGCAAATCGATTTTTTTTGTTTTTTTTTAATTTTAAAATGGATGCCAACAGTGCCAAACGAAAAACCGTGAAAAAAAATCCTGCGGAAATTCATTTGCATGCAGTTTCCGGGCGCAAAACAAATTTTGGTGCGCACATTAAATCGTAAAATTTTTTTGTATTTTTGATTTTGGATGATTTTGATTTTGGATTTTTTTTCACGGCTTTTCGTTTGGCACTATTGGCATCCATTTTAAAATTAAAAAAGAAAACACAAAAAAAATCGATTTGCACAACCTTCTGCACGCGACGACTGCCTAAAATTTGCGTTTCTGGCATATTCATGGTAATTACATTCATATATATAATTGGCATGCATTTTAAAAACGTTGCACCTGACTGGTCATGTACCGCCGCAGAGTGGCGAGAAATGCCAGTGTTCCACCCAAATTACTCTAGAGGTCGTAAATTATAAGTTATTGAGACATTTTTTTTTTAAATGTTCGTCTTGAATTTACCTATTTACCTCTAGCCGGATTTTGAAATTTCATTTTTTTAAATTTTTAATAAAAATCATATTTTTACAAAAAAAAATACTGTTTTTTCTATTAAATTTATTCTAACGGGCCGTAAATTTGAGTTTTCGTAACATTTTTTTTTAATCTTCGTCTTTTAATCAGCTATTGATCTGTCTAGATGAATTTTTGATTTAGTTGTTAACAACTGTCAAAATTACTGTCAAATATAAAAAAATAACGATTTTTAGATAAATAATTCATACAGTAACAGGTTGGTGTTCAGAAAAATATATATAGTGTTTTCAATGTACCTGGTTCCGAAGTTGATAGGAAAATATGTATTTCTAAATTTGGCAGCTGCCATAATTGTTGTCAAATTTTCAAAGATAGATGGAAGAGCTTATTAATTTTAAAAATACCCTGTAAATGTATAGAAAAATAGATATATATTGTTTTTGATCTGTTTGATTTAGTAATTGACAGGAAAATATGAGTTTTAAATTTGGTAGCTGTCATAATTGCTGTCAATTTTCAAAATATAGAGGTAGCAGCTTATTAATTTTAAAAGTGCACTATATATGTATAGAAAAATAGATATATATTGTTTTTAAACTGACAGATTTAGTAGTTGACAGGGAAATGTGGTTTTTAAATTAGGCAGCTGTCATAATTGCTGTCAAATTTCAAAAAATAGAAGTTAGAGCTTATTAACTTTAAAAATACCCTATGAATATATAGCAAGACGGATACAAATTGTTTTTAATATACCTGGTTCCGAAGTTGACAGGAAAATATGATTTCTAAATTTGGCAGCTGTCATAATTGCTGTCTCATTTCAAAATATAGAGGTAAGAGATTATAAATTTTAAAAATACCCTATAAATTTTAAAATGTATCGAAAAATAGATATATAATATTTTTAAACTACCAGATTTAGTAGTTGACAGGAAAATATGGTTTCTAAATTTGGAAGCTGTCGTAATTGCTGTCTCATTTCAAAATATAGAGGTAAGAGCTTATTAATTTTAAAAATATCCTATAAATATATAGAAAAATAGATATATATTATTTTTGATCTGTCTGATTTCGTAGCTGATAGGAAAACATCATTTTTAAATTTGGCAGTTGTCATAATTGCTGTCTCATTTATATTTTGAAATGAGACAGCAATTATGACAGCTGCCAAATTTAGAAATCATATTTTCCTGTCAACTTCGGAACCAGGTATATTAAAAACAATTTGTATCCGTTTTGCTATATATTCACAGGGTATTTTTAAAGTTAATAAGCTCTAACTTCTATTTTTTGAAATTTGACAACAATTATGGCAGCTGCCAAATTTAGAAATACATATTTTCCTGTCAACTTGACAGTAATTTTGACAGTTGTCAACAACTAAATAAAAAATTCATCTAGACAGATCAATAGCTGATTAAAAGACGAAGATTTAAAAAAAAATTGTTACGAAAACTCAAATTTACGGCCCGTTAGAATAAATTTAATAGAAGAAACAGTATTTTTTCGTAAAAATATTTTTTATTAAAAATTTAAAAAAATGAAAAATAAAATTTCAAAATTCGGCTAGAGGGATCGATAGGTAAATTCAAGACGAACATTTAAAAAAAATGCTCAATAACTTAAAATTTACGACCTCTAGAGTAATTTGGATGGAACACAGACATTTCTCGCCACTGTGCGTCGGTCTACTAGTTGTTCAGGAGTTTTTGTCGTAACTATAAAAGATGTGACATCCGCATATATGTAAACTTTTGCAGAGTTGATATAGTGTAGTAGATCATTTACATATAGCAGGAATATCAGAGGACCCAGCACACTACCCTGGGGTGTTCCCATTATAAAATTTTTGGCATCTAGTTCTTCATATACATTTTGAATTAATTCATTTGTAGCAGTTTCTATGGAAAATTTACTTCCAAAGCCATGTTGAGACGATGTTAATAGATTCTTTTCATTTAGAAATGAAACAATTCTATTTGCGATAACTTTTTCAATTATCTTAGAAAAACTACTTAAAAGTGAGATGGGTCTATAAAATTGTGAATTTCGTCTTCATTTCCTTTTAAACACAGGTATAATTAATGCCATTTTTAGCCTATTTGGGAATTTACCCGTCAAAATTGACTTGTTAATGATGTAGGTAAAACATAGTGCAAATTCGTGTACACAGTCTTTTACTAATTTGACAGGAACCACATCAATACCAGTTGACTTTTTATCAGATAATTGCAACCTCTTCTATTTTTACTGAACTGAAAAGCATTTTAGTACCATTCAACTCTAGGCTCGTGGACTCCTTCGACATTTCTGTAAAATGATTTGCTAGTTTATCTTTCACCATATTTGAAAAATGAGCACCAAATAGATTGGCTATCTCCTTGCTGTTATCTATTATTTTATTATTTTGATTTAAAGCTATTTTACTGCAGGATGTTTTGGTATTGTTTAAATTTGAATTCACAATTTGCCATAACGCTTTTGTTTGATTTTTAGAATTTTCAATTTTTTTAATATTTTGTATTTGTCTCTCTTTGATAACGTTTCTCCTATATTGTTTCTTTTTTATCTTACATTGTTTATTTATAATGTCATTATTCAGCGTTTTTCTTAAATTAATTAGTTCTATAAGGTGTGCTGATTCCTTATGAAGCTCTGGAGAAAATTTAAATTGATTTTTGGTTCGCATTTGTTTTCTGGATGTTTTTTGTTTATTTGGAAACATTGTTTATTTATAATGTCATTATTCAGTGTTTTTCTTAAATTAATTAGTTCTCTAAGGTGTTCTGATTCCTTATGAAGCTCTGGAGAAAATTTAAATTGATTTTTGACTCTCATTTGTTTTCTAGATGTTTTTTGTTTATTTGGAAACGCCCTCTCAAAGGCATTCACAAACTCAGACCAGAACAATTCAAAATACTCATCAATGTCATTTATATGTGATTTTGCCACAATGTCTGTTACATTTCTAAAGAAGAATTTAAAGTTTTGTGTTGTATGCTCGTTTATTGCTCTGTAAGTATACTTTGAATTTTCTACCGTTAATTCAGCATTTGTTTTTCCAATAGGACAATACAGAATTTGCGCTGAGTGGTCTGATATTCCTGGGTCATTTATTTCGTAGCTTACATTTTCTACATTTGTTATAAGGTAGTCGATTGCCGTTTGGAAAATCCCATTTACATTATGTGCCACACTTGTGGGCTCTAATATTAGAGAATTTAGACCATAGCTAGATATAAGATCATGTAGGATATGATTTTCAATACAGTTTTTTAGTTTATCTATATTTAAATCCCCACATATGTAGATATGTTCATATTTTTTTTGTTGCAATTTGCAACAATTTTGTGAATTGTGTAATAAAGTTATCAAATATGCCTAGTGGTGAACGATATAATGTTACTATACACCTTTTTTTTATTTAGACAAAATGCAGAACATTCAAAAGAATTTCTACAGATAAGTTATTCAAACTTTTTAAGTCGTTACTATCATAACGGGTGCTGCTACCATAAACAATAACTGATCCTGTATTATAATCAGAAAATTCAGTAAATATGTGGTCATTTTACGGCGCTCCCTCGGTCTCGGTGATCTCTGGGTTCGCCAAATGATAAATGTACACCTGTCCTACCCACCCGCCACTTTTCTCTTTAAAACACAATTTTAAACCTGCTAAAGCGTTAAAGTTACAGCCGCAATTATCAATAATCATAAGAATTACCGCTAAGAAGTGCTAAAAATAGCGTTTAAGCTAATTACACAAAGGCGTATCCTTTCAATTTCTTTCTGTGTCAGATCGTTTAAGAATAAATAATCACGTTTTCATGTGATTGCGAAACGATGCTATTAATAAAGTATCTCGAATCTAGGATGAGTGAATGTTAATTGATGGGTGAGGCATATCGTAGTATGAATTTGAGATCTGCAAATTACAAATTAAAATAAAAGTATATCCGAGCATTCCGCCGTTGGTGGATTCCGTTAAATGATGCAGGAAACGCGGAGGTCTACCTAAAATTACACCCTGTCAAACGTACGTAGCGTACGCTCCTCTCTCTCTCTTTCTAATTAGCACTAAACGCTGTTTAGGCAAGAATGAGTGCGTGCATGAATGTTCGTAGCCTTTCTAATGTTTCCTTCATTCCTTCATTGGTTATTATTATAATGATATCGTCAATTTGGAATAAACTGACGAAGCAATTAAGTATAATTAAGAAATTACTAATCTACTTCTAACTCCCGGCTTGTAATGGGCATATGTACGTTTGTAGTATGTTCTAAGAGACTGACAAGTCCGGCACGATTTATGAGGAAAAGAATATTTAGACTAGTTCGGGTTTGCCTCATACTGTTATTAAATAATTACCGGAGAAATCATTTGTTTTTTGTGATGGCTATAAAAGTAATTTTTTGCTGCATAACATTTAACGTTGATGGAGGTGAAAGGTGATAACTACTTATTACTTTTTAACGCTGCTTGTCTCTAGGCAATGACTTTTAAGTTAATAGCGGTAAAGATAATAATTACAATTACATATATAAAAGCAGATCTTTTTTTATAAATGTGGCACCTTAGTACACACGGTGTGCTGCAACCAAATTTAAATCGAAGTTGATCCCATTTTTGATTTTTTTTACACATTCTTGGATGTATACAGGACCAATTTCCACGATATTTAATCATTCATTGCAGACATTTTTTTTTACAAGTATTTTACTTTTTGTGTTTAATGACAGAGCCACACAAAAAAGTGGTGACAACCTATCTCCCAAAACTGTAGAAGGTGATAATAACAAAAATGGATATTAAAATGAAAGGGGCGCTATCTATAGATGGAATAATTAGTTTCACCCCCTATAGCTGCGCGAGACAGGTTTCTATAGATAAACCTGAAATAGCTGGAATAATCAATAAAACACTATGTAGATAAAAGAGTATATTAAAATAAATTTACAGTTTGTAGAATGCAAACGCAATTATGTAATAAAAATATATCACCAATTAGATGTAGATGTAGATGCTCTCAGAGATGTAGTGATGGTCTCCACTGAAGATCTCGCAGCCCCAGTCCTTCGGTGATATCTAGCGTATGGGTTCAGTTCCTAATGTAATTGATGTGAAACGCGAAACAGCAAAGTGCTGGATTTATTAAAATATTGGCTATAAATTTCAGGTTTATAAACTAAATCCAAATGTATATGGTAGAAACACAGCTTAAAGTGATTTAAATTCCACTTAAAAATTGTCTTGAAAAGATTTTAAGAAAATAAATATATAAATCTCATAAAAAATATAAATCATCAATCATGATTCATAAATCCTAGATCATAAATCTTAAATTATAGATCTTAATTTTTAAATCTTAATTTTCTTAAATTTCTTAAACTTCTTAAATTTCAAAAATTTCAAATTCTTGGTTCGAACTGAATCCATAAAAAGGAAAGAGAAAAAAAATATTATTAACACCAAAAGACATGGATGTAAAATTATGCATACACTCAAAGAAATAGTATGGGTAAATTCAACAAAAAAAAATGGTTAACTAACAATATCGTTAATTTTGTTAAACCAAACTATATTGATGGTATTTTTAAACAAGAGGTGATGTTATTTTAATTAATAAAAAGTTGTCGTACAACAAAACAAACATTAACTTAAAAAATAGATGAACAAGACTATTATTTTGTTCGTCTGACTATTATTTTGTTGAATTCTGTCAAATTAAACTAGATAATAGTATAATTTATTTTTAACTATTATCGAATTGTAATTCTAACCCAGTATTAGTTCGTTGTATTATTGTACTTGGTAGACAAACCAATATTATTGTCGTCTTCTAGAAGTTCTAAAAGAATTACCATAAAATTTGCTTGCTTACCACGTAGTCTATTACAGAAATTATTCCCAGATGACGCCACATACAAATCACTGACAATAATCAATCATGCATTATCTTATACTCTTATGAATTTATAGAAAATTAATAACATGATTGCAATGTTCAAATTCTCTCAGGGATCATCGATATATTTGGATGGATCTTATAAACGATCTCTAATCTTTGGTTTGGGTGGTCTGATGTCTCAATACTGAGATTTTGGCTAACCAAAAAAAACTTCATCATACAATAAAGTGTAGATCAACCTAAAAATTAGTTGGTGAACAAAAAACAAAGTCGTTGTACTTGTTAATTGTAGACCAAATTGAAAATGGTTAGCGAACATAAAAAAATGTCATTGTACTATTTAATTTGTTACAAGAAGATATGATTATTAAACTACTATTTGTTTACGAAAACAAATAAAGTTGTATGACTATTCTCTTCTGATTGATTTAACTATGAAACTAGATAGGCGCGATTTCATATGCTCTTTTTGGTTGAATTTACCTATCATTTTCTTTGAGTGTATAAAAGTTTAAAGTTAGATTTGAATTAAATGGATCTGAATGAAAATTAAGTTAAATAGAAATTAAAATACCTTTTCAGTGATGGAACACACGCGATTATATAGATTTCAAAGTTGTAGTTTATTCTGTAACTAAGTTCAAAAGCAAACGACCAAGTCAGAAGTTAAATGGAAAATGATTTCTCTACTAGCACTTGGTATAAAGAAAACTTTTGAGCTCACAAAAAAAATTGTCTGCTGACAACTTTACAAAAAATAAATTGCTAAGTTACAATACTTAATAAAAATAAACTACTACAGCTCTGAACCTTAACAAAAGTATTTAAACATCATTTTGAAATGTTTATAACAAAAAGGAAATTTAAAATTTATTTTTAATGCTAATGGATGGATATGAAAGACTAGACAAGTAGCAAGTTGACACACCAGTTGTAAAGAACTGCTAAACAGAAACCATAGATATATAAGGTTGCATTTATATGCTTATTCAACAGGTGTCGCTGCAACTTTGTTAATCAGAATACTAATGTCAAATCAGAAAATCCATAATAATGATTAATAACAAATCATAATAATCATCTGCATTTAGTGAATAACTGATTGAAAGCGAAGAAAAACTGTAAGCTAAATCCTAAAAAAAAATAATTTTTCTCAGAAACCTTTGTTTCGAAGGGCCGAGATTAAAGGAGCGTCAATGTAGTACATGATATTAAGTGAGCATCGTATATGAGATCGATTTCAGGTAATTACTGATTATTTGCGGTGACAAAATGGAGAAATTTTACCGAAAAAAAAAGTCCCAAATACCGCCCCTTCTAATTCCTTCATTTTTGTCGGAATTCAAAAAATAAAAAAGAGAGTTTTAACAAATTTAATTCTATTTAAATTAGCTAGAGTAGTCTTTTGACGTAGGAGCCAAGATTAAAAAGTTGCCAACTGTAGACGCTCAAATAGGGATAGTCGGTTGTGCCTTCGAAGCGAACGGTTTGGTGCCTGAAACACTCCCACTATAAACGCAAAATTGCCGTGAAAAACTCCGTCAAATTTGATAAAAATTAGGTAAATTATAGCCCAAGAATTTACGCGCAAATTGATACCCCATATCAACAGAACAAAGTTGAAATAGAATAGAATTAATATTTGAAAACAACTAATACAGTTTTGTGACCAGTGCTGTGTATTAAGAAACGAAAAGAGCGTAATTAAACAAACAACCCAAGACAGGCAAAAGCAAGATAAGTACCTCCTTTTTCATTTTTAAGTACCTTCCCAGACAAGTATATTTATATACAATTGAAGGGTTTAGGCCCATCACCCATGAAGAGTCGACATTGTCGACAAGTTTATGGCAATAAATTAAAGCATGGCATGATATCCTTCTGTAAACCTGTAAATTATTTTTTTAATCATTATAAAAATATTCAAATGAATTTGATCTGTCTGTAAAGTATGGTCATATAAATTTCTTTTGTTAACCTTCAAATAATCTTTTTTCATAATTATTAAAAATACTCAGGCGAATTTAATATAAACTGAACCCGTAATAATCAAACGTATATGGTCATAATATTCTCTTAGGTAAAATATCAAGGTCGAAATTACGCTCATTGTCAAGTGTAATAATTTAAAAATAAGTCAATAAACAATCCTTTCTAGCAAATTTACATATGAGTCTGGCCAGGGGCGTGCCCCATCGGGGTGACAGTGCACCGTGTGGAATTGAAGCAATTTAAGAATATAATGGGAATTTGGATGGAATTGGAGGCCATTGGCTTGGTTTCGGTGCCATTGGAATTTGGAAAGCCTTATCCATGCTATGGAAACATGCAAATTGTTTATGCTTCTGGTGCGGCTAGGGTGGGACTGAGAAAGTTTATTAAAAAGTTTAAAAAGGTTAGGACCGTAATAGTGACAAGCAGGGGGTAAACGGGAGGTAGTAGCTCTCCGGAAAGCACAAGAATGATGTATCTACTGCGGAGCGCGGAAGCGAGGACACATTGACTACTGGTGCCAGGGATCGACGGCGACGGGAATTGTCTGTGTGGAGCGCTGGGCCATCGTTGGAAGGAGAAAACATAGAAAACACATTCCTTTTTGTGTGCCATCACTTGGTCTGGATACAGAGTGCGAAGGATACAGTTTTGAGTTAGGTCAGGGATGAGTGTTTGAGGGGTGATGCATACCTCGGGACGTGCGATTGACGATTTTGTGAGTGGTGATTGGTTTTGTATATGATCCAGAGCTAGGTGCAATGTTTTTGGTGTGGTGCGGTAGAGCGGATCAAAAGGAGAGGGGAATGGAGGGGAGGAGAGGTATCACAGAGAAGTGTTGTTGATCCTGACTTTTTGTCGGTGTCTAGTTTAATAGGAGTGTGTTTTGTGGTATTGCATATTTCTTGACGTTGTGGGTGTTACAATATAGTGTTGTGAATCTGATTACATATTTTTCTTAAGTAAATTATCAAATGAGGTTTTCAGGTCAAAATTACGCTCGTTGATAAGTGAAAAGTTCTACATTAAATTCTACACTAAAAACAGGGAGACCAGGTTACACGGGGGAATCACAAAAAGGATAGAAATGTACGCAATGAAGTACTGGGGATACGTCCAAAGAAGGGAACCAACACACCTACTGAAGAAAGCACTAACACTGAACAACAGCAAACTTAAACTGGGGAGACCATGTTACACGTGGAAAACAACAATCGAGAGGATCATGAACAAACTGGGAAAGGACCAAACATACTGGGAAAGAACAGCGAGGAAAGAATGAATTTCACAAAGCAATCGGAGCGATATATACTCTACCAGAATCAGAAACGGAGGAATCAGAAGCCTCAGAAGAAGAAGATTTGTAGAAACAGAAGTACAAAAATAGGAGCACAGATAGCAGCGACACAATGCGGCAACATATCTCACAAGAAGACCCAGAATAGGCAGAAGCCCAGAACCAAAAATCCAAAAAAAGGGGGCTTAAACGCTCCCTCACGACATAATGCGGTAACACATCTCACAAATACCTACACCTCCCATCCCACATTCCTTTACCATGCGCCATGTGGCTCTCGCTGCTGGCAACAAGCATGACCTTAGTCCAACCCAGCGTGGACGTAGCAGGCCCAGCTGTATAACTTGGGAGTGGCAGTAATGCCTACCGCACGCTGGTAAATCAATCAATCAATCAACTGTAGACGCTCAAAATTTGCGATTTTTTGCCGTACATGGCCGACATTTCAGTAGTTATCGCCGAAAAGAAAAAAAATCAAAATTCTGATGGTAGCAAAAGATTCGTAGTAGAAAATACTCGTTGACCTTATTTTTTATTTCGAGCTAACTCACACCGCTTCGGAGATACCTGCGAAAAATAGCAAAAAACAGCTTACATTTCGGAGCCGAAAAAAATGCAAAAACATGCAATCTTGACAAGTTCATATTTTTCAAAAAACACCATTGGAAAGTCCGTACAATGTCGCGACGTAGAGGAAGTCTTCCAGATAAAGCTGATTGTAAATTGCACGGTGAAATTCGAAAATTCAGCACGAACGAATCAAAAGTAGCATTTTGTGACATTTCAGAATATTGAAGATATTTTTCCAACGAATACGTTTAAATTTTAGGTTAGGTTGTCCTCACTGCTGACAAATGCGCATACGCATGCGGAATTATCAAAGACAGAGCAGAATTGGTGTCGCTTGACGCCATCATCCGACTTTCTCCATCTGACGTCACGTTTCAGGAGTGGGTAAAATCCGGCAGATTTTAATCGCTTATATTTCTAGAAGAGATTTTTTTTTAATTTTTTGTTGTCTATGGAGTTTTTAATGATGTTAGTTTGCGATTTTAAGTATTTTAAATCAATTTTATTTTTTGGACAAGTTCCCTATTAGACTATTAACAAAATAAAACATATTACAAATTCAAGAATTATTATTTTTGTTTATAATTACTATGTGCCAACGGTGTATTTATGCAATGTTACAAAAATATTTTTAATATCAAACTATCACAAATTGATTTACAATCACGATCGCGTAACAAAAGTCAAATAAGCATCTACCATATCCGTTTCCATGGCTACGAGACAAAAGTAGTTTACAGAACACATCGCCATCAATAATAAAGAAGTATGTTTTACAAATCAAAAATGAATCAGAGAATATTATTTAGGTATTAAGCAAATCACAACTTACACGCTTTTTTATTTATTATGAAATTACCTACTTTCTGTATATTGTTGCCCTAATCAGTGGTGCAACCAGAAAATTCATCTGGGGGGGGGCAATAGAACCGGCCTCTCCAGAGGATGAGGAAAACTTTTCAGAAAATTGTTGTAAACGGATGTGTATAGATTCCTCTACTATATAATATTGGCATTAATTACAAAATATTTATTTCAAGGTATAGTTTGAATACTGCTTTGTATTGATAGAGATTATGCGCCTTTATTTTTGGTTCATGGAGGACGGCTTGGGGGGGGGGGGGGGGCATGGCTGCCCCCTGGCCCTAATCTGGGTACGCTAATATAATAGTTAGGTAAATACTTTAAAACACTCATTATTGAAGAACCAATCAAAACAGCTACTCTTGTAGCTAATACTGACGAAGTATTGATTTACATGATAGGATTCTTAGCATTTTAACGCAAAAGAATATATGAAAAATACTTAAATCATTTATTTAAATTCTGTAATTCACACTTTTTTTATTTAATATGAAAATGATTTACTTTCTGTATATTGGTACCTTAATCTGGTCACGCTAATATATTACTTAGGAAAACACTTTAAAACACCCATCATTGGAGAACCAATCAAAACAACTACTCATTTAGTTAATACTGACGAAGTATTAAATTACATGATAGAATTCCTAGCATTTTAAGCTAAAAAATATACTGAATATACTTGAATCGTTTTGGGAAGATAGAATTTGTTAAAATTAACAAAAAAAGTACGTAAGGAATCTGTTCATTTGGGAAATAATCTTGACATATACTCTTCGAGCTCTAAATCTTATCACACAAACTTTGTAAAATTTTGCTTTTAAGCAAATGTTCTCGACTTAATAATGTACCTTAAAAGCCCGAGACCGAAGGTCGAGGGTCAAGCTTCTAAGCAAAATTTTACAAAAAAATGCTACCCGCAGTTTATCCATTAAAATTCAGAGCTCTCGGGATATAACCTGTTAGTCAGGAATCAGGCGCCACTAAATCCATCCATCGAAGATATAGTTTTTAAAAAATACAATCATTATCCGAAATGACCTTGCGGATCTGAATCCAGAGGGCGCCATTCTGTCCGCGATTGCAAAAAAGCGTAAAAAATTTTTTTCTGAAAATTTTTGTGTCACTAACTATTGATTCATTTTATATTCCCACCGCATTTACAGGCTTATTTTTTAACATTTCTTAATTATTTTCCAACCAACGGAAAGCTTATTCTTTCTAGATTCAGGTGCTGCTAAATACTTCTCATAATTGTTGTTAACAAATGCTACAGAAATTGTTTAAACAAAGAGAGCCCAAAGAGTGCACGGTAAATTGCAGCATCGAGACATTTTTAAAACTATTATCGATAGATGCATACTTCTATGACATGAAATCTGCAAAATATAATGGAGTAGTTTTTAGAGAAAGAATTATCTACATTGCTTTATTGTTGTAAAAGATACGATTATTTTTGTACAGCACGCGTTGTGATCCGGCTCGTCTTTTGGTAGATATACAGTGTACATGTATGTCTGGCATTGCCTCGCTCTCTTTAGGCTTGTTGACTACTTGCTGAGGTGTAGTGTAATAACAAAAAATCTTATAAGTAGCATATACAGTAACTTTGTTGTGTGTTGTTTATAAATTCATGTAAAATATATTTAAAATAATTTTTGTATTAGTTTAATAGCCTGTATATTTCTATTATTATTGCAAAGTATCCGATGAAATTACAAAAATAATAGCGCAATTGCATTTTTCTCATCATAATCATAATCATAATGAAGCCGACACTAGAATATTTGCGATCATCCAATATTTATCAAACAAGCGCGGATCTAGAAAGTTCAATAATTTTTTTCTCGTCTGTGGCGCATGGGACCCATACGAAATATGGAAAATAACATCTCGAGAAGCACTTCTCTAACGACCCCCAAAAATTTTGAAAAAGCAGTTTGTGAAAATTTTGTAAATTACAATTTAACAAATCACAAAATTTCAATTCGTTGTATCTCAGTTAGTAATGAAAATATTTTCATAAACTTCAAAACGTGTTGCTGTATTTTTATGAGAAGTAAAATGCATATGACAAAAAAAAATAATTTTAAACAGGAGTCCCTAGACCTGGGGGGAAAAAAATTTTCGCAAACTGCTTTTTCAAAATTTTTTAGGAGTCGTTAGAGAGTGCTTCTTGAGATGTTATTTCCTATATTTGGTATGGGTCCCATGCGCCACAGACGAGAAAAAAATTATTGAAATTTCTAGATCCGCGCTTGTTATCAAATCTGGAGTATGGTAGAATAATAATAGAAGCTACAACAGATATTTTTGTCTTATCCCTGTATTTTGTGTCTAGAATTATGGTGTCGTAGATTTGATGTATTTATACCGATTTATCATACGATGCGAGAATTAACTAGAGAGAAGACAATGAGTGCTCAAATGAATTTGGGTAATTTATTTTTGTGCATTTATGCTTTGACTGACTGTGATACAGTCAGTTTTCTATTTAAAAAAGGAAAAATTAACGCTGTAAAAAAATGTTTAAGACATACAGAAGATAAAGAACTACAAAGATTACTTCATTACCCTCAAAGTGGCTTCAATGATTTCATTACTTTTCAAAATCTGGCCCGGTATTTTTTTAAAAACCGCTGCCCAAGGAATCACTACTTCCACATCCAGATTTTCCATCCAAGTCTCTCAGAACAAATGCCAAAAAACTTTTGAGACCTTATAGCTTCTCTTGTAAATACTAAATACCAATTTTATGAACTCTTACCTGCTTGATTTATCTATTTATTCCAGTTTACCCCCCATCCCTTCAACGGAATAAAATGAAAATATAATCTAGTTCCAGATCACCTTAAAATACATACGCGTACCAAATTGCAAGTCAATAACTTAAAACGGTTCCAGAGTAATCGTGCGCACAAAAAACGTTACAGACAGCCAGACAGATCGACACTCAAACTTAAAATCTCGACGTTTTATGACATTCTAAGCCTATTTGAACAATAAAACTGTTCAAATTTTTTCTTGTCGTTACTATACTTCGACTAGATGTGGAAGTAAATGTTATATGGTCGACGTCTGATATAAGGAATTTATCGCCTACCTTTTATCAACATATGTTGAGAGCTGCGTATCAAATTATTCTGTGGAAGAGTGCAACTGAGATAAACCCAGAAATTCCCGATCCAATTGATTTTGGTTGGGATTTGAAAAATAACGTACTTATTCCTAAATTAATAACTATAATACTATAAATGTTTGTCCCAACTTTTCAAAATGTATTTTATAAATGTAAATTTAAAAAATTTATCGGGAACTGCAGTCGTAGCAAAGCTGGGTTGGAATGCATAATAGATTGCTACTGAGAGGGTAAATGTATTAGTTGTAAATTTAGTTTAAGTATAATGTATGTATGTATATTATTATTTTTGTATTTCTATTTCTCAAGCACAAAAAGTAAATTTAAGTTCATTTAATTAGTTAAGGCGGCTACAGACGTAACTGCATAATTGAGCGGTATGCATGCGCAAGTTTATTGTACAAGTATACTGAAATTTGCGTCGCCGCCACACGCAAAAGTATACTTGAACAGTTGTGCAGTGACAGTTAAGCGCGAATAAAGAATAAAAATGTCATCAACGGATGAAGACGACACGCTTGTTTTAACTGCGTTTGTTTTAATTCTCAAAAAACAACGAAAAAAACGTAGTATGTGGTGTAAGAAGTGGTTAAAAAAAAGGAAGGAGTATTCGCACATTAATCTCTTAAAATGGTAGTACCACAAGGTGGATTTATAAACATCTTCTGTACCCGCCCCTGACCACCGAGTTTTTTCAACTTTTTTCTTCTCCTTCCTGTAATTTGTTCTTTACCACTTTCTCCCGATCGGCATTTGGCTCTATTTCTTTTAGTTTATCTGCCAATTTACTGTATACCGCTTCACTTTTCACCTTATCATGGTAATCTTTCGATTTTATAAGCCAAAGACATGGCTTACTTTCATATATCGTTATAAATTCTTCGAAAATCTTGCGATTCCTTTTTCTCAAATCGCTCGTCATCACACAGATTCACCAAGTCTACTATTAAGGCGGCTACAGACGTAACTGCATACTTGAACGGCATGCATGCGCAAGTTTATTGTACAAGTATACTGAAATTTGCGTCGCCGCCACACGCAAAGGTATACTTGAACAGTTGTGCAGAGACAGTTAAGCGCGAATAATGAATAAAAATGTCATCTACGGATGAAGCTTGACTTAACTGCGTTTATTTTAATTCTCAAAAAACAACGAAAAAAACATAGTATGTGGTGTAAGGAGTGGTTAAAACAAAGATTTTATATCCTCGTGCACACTAAAAAAAAAAAATTGTTTGGAGCGAACAAAAATTCTGTTGCATATATACAAAGCAATTTCTTAGTTGATGTTAATAATTTTTTGTTACACTAAAAAAAATTGTTTGAAACAACAAAAATGTATTAACATTAACCAAGAAATTGCTTTGTATATACGCAGCAGAATTTTTGTTCGCTCCAAACAATTTTTTTTAATATGTGATTGGCACAATTACTTACGAATTGATGAAGAAACTTACTTGAACCTTCTGTTACTTGTCACCTCGCTGATTCAAAAAATAAATACAATAATGAGACCAGCAATAACGGCACATATTTACACAAGTCTGCCGACCTGCCGTACACACGCTCAAGTATACTTGCGCAAACCCAACATCTACAAGTATACAATATAGAATTTCATCAAGTCTCATGTCACCTGTACAATCACAATACTTGTGCAAGTGTTATAAAACACACGTTCCAGTTTACTTGTACAATAAACTTGTGCATGCATACCGTTCAAGTATGCAGTTACGTCTGTAGCCGCCTTTACCTATTACACAAGTCTGCCGACCTGCCGTACACACGCTCAAATATACTTGCGCAAACCCAACATGTACAATTGTACAAGTATACAATATAGAATTTCATCAAGTCTCATGTCACTTGCACAATCACAATACTTGTACAAGTGTTATAAAACACACGTTCCAGTATACTTGTACAATAAACTTGCGCATGCATACCGTTCAAGTATGCAGTTACATCTGTAGCCGCCTTTATATGGATTTCTGTCTCTAATCAATATATTATGTTAAAATATAATAATTTTGATTCTCAAGTAAACTAATCTTTAAATACCTTCGTTTTTTTTTTCATAATGACAAATGATAATATTTACGTATAAGTAATACGCATCGTAAATTTTTTGCAATCACAGTATATTGTCAGCAAATTACCGATCGGTCACAGCGCGTGAACGTGTCAGCCAAAACGATAGCGGAAATAACGGTGCGCTGTACAAAAATAGTCATATCTTTTACAATAATAAAACAATGCAGATAATTCTTTCACCAAAAACTGATCCATTCTATTCCACAAATTTCATATCATAGAAGTACGCATCTATATCTATAATAGTTTTTAAAATGTCTCGATACTGAAATTTACCGTGCACTCTTCGGGCATGCTTTGTTTAAACAATTTCTGTAGCATTTGTTAACAATAATTTCGAAAATTATTTAGCAGTACCAGAATCTAGAAGGAATAAGCTTTCCATTAGTTTGAAAATCATTAAGAAATATTAAAAAATAACCCTGTAAATGAGATGGGAACATAAAATTAATCAATTTTCAGTGATACAAAAATTTTCGGAAAAAATTTTTTTATGCTTTTTTGCAATCGCGGACAGAATGGCGCCCTCTGGATTTAGATGCGCAAGTTCATTCCAGATAATGTACATATTTTTTAAAAAGTATATCTTTGAGTCCACACCCTGGCATTTTAGGAGCGTCTTTTGAGAAGATTGATTTCCGACTATGTGAAAAAATTAAAATAATGCCTTAAGTAATTTTCCGTAACTAAACAACTGCCCAGTGCGAACTTCTCTGCACATTCAAAATGTCTTAAATGGAAAGATAAACATACAGGTCTGGCAAAATGCAGATAACAAATACAGTAATAAATTACAGTGGATCGATTTGAATGACTTACCGAACTTATTTACTTTAACAAGGAAAATCCAATATTACTTATCTTAAAATGGTATGTCGATTCCGTATTTACAACTTTAATCTCCTAAAGGTATTATAGTGTTTTAAACCATCTACCTAACTACACATTTCTACAAATTCAGGTGTAATATAAGCAACAATAAGTTTTTAAAATTAATCACATAATAATCGTGCACCGCCTCAGACTTAAAGTGAGAGATTATCCTTCCTAAGCTGATAATTACTCACAGCACCAGATTTACTGCAACCAAACTGAAAACATAAGTTTAAATAAAAAAATTGGAGATTTACAGAAGTCGATTACAAATTGCGAAATAAGCTTTAGAGTCTTTTTCAACGACTGTTTGGGGAGGGGGCAAATTTTTTTGCCATCTATCTGGGAGGCTAGCATCTTTTTTGGAAATTTAGTTAGTTTTAATTTTGAATAGCGTATTTTTGTTTCGTTTTTTTATATCTCAGGTTGTCTTCATTGGATCATGCCAATCAAGAAATCAAAATGTTTGTAAATAAATTGTAAATAAAATTGCGTAGGTCCAAATCCAATCGACCATTTTGGTTTTCGTTTGCAGAAATAGAAACCGCGAAAATTTCTAATTTCCACATCCGGTGGAAGTATAGTAACGACAAAAAAATGTTTAAAAATTTTTGTTGTTCAAATAGGCTTAGAACGTCATGAGACGTCGAGATTTTAAGTTTGGGCAAAAAAAAGTCTGTTTGTCGTGCTGTCGGTCTGTCTGTCTGTCGGTCTGTAACTTATTTTGGACGCACGATTACTCTGGAACTGTTTAAAATATTGACTTGAAATTTGGTACACGTATGTATTTTAACGAGATCTGGAACTTGATTATATTTTCATCTTATTCCGTTGAAGGGTTGGGGTAAATCAAGCAGGTAAGAGTGCATAAAATATTCAAGAGAAGCCTCAAAAAAATATTGGCATTAACCACCCCCACCCCATTATAAAAGGGGGTGAAAAAAAAATGTGATTTAGTGTGTACAAGAGCCAAAGGCCTCAAAATTTTCCCTCCCAAAGTTCCATAAACAATGAGCAAGATGCATCAATTTTAAAAATGCATTAATTTATTATTTTTTCATTATACATATTATATAAGCCGAGTATATAATAAAAGGAAACTATAAAAAAAGTTATTTTGTAAAAAAAAATCATTTTAAAATTCAAATTTTATCGGAACAAAACCACGTGACTATAAACGGTACTGATGTCATCTGGCATAATGTTTTAGTTTCATCCATAGACCGCAGATTTCTAAATTCACCGGTGGAGCGCATCAGTAAGAAATAACATTATATGATTGGCTAATTTGAAAAACACAGCCAATCAGCTTCGTATTTTATCCACCCAGCGGTAAATTTAGAAAAGTACGGAGACAAGTGACAAGTTTGATAGCTTTGACAGTTTACATCTGCTAGTGCTGAAATATTAAATTGTGTGTTAATTAAATGTTAAATTTTAGTCTGCTGACCTTTAAATATCGATTTGTTTATTTTTGTAAAAATTATTAGTGTATTAATTTATCTAAGTGGTAAAAATGACGAACAGCGACTTTGTGCAAGCTCAAAGTGACAATTTGCCGAAAATCGACGTGTTTATGATGAGCAATTTTTTGGTAATAATACCGATTATATCAGTGCAGAAATTGGAGGTGGAAAAGCGACAAGGATGCATCATTCATTGTTCGTAACAATAAATTTGTTTACGCTCACTTTTATCCTTTTACTGCAGTTAGATTTAGATACCTAACCTCAGAATATGTAAACATAATGCATTCTTTTAATATTTTTATCAACATTAACTATTGTTTTTCGTCTCAGATTATATAACTTTTTTATATTAAATAGTTTGCCACCACTAAGTACATAGATTAAAAATATCTGTTGAAAATAATACTAATAAACATTGCCAATGCTAAATGCCGGATGACGTCACACGCAAATGGCGGGAAACTTGCTTCGTTTGAACGTGTCTAAATTCTCAGCGAAACTAAATTATTTTTTTATCCTTTAATTCCGATAAAAAAAAAATAAAAAATACATAGAAAATAACGCTTTTTAGTGGTCTATTATTCGGTGATGTCAAAAAAATTTATGCATTTTGCTCATTATCCCACATACAAAATTTTTTCGGTGTGAGATACTTGGATAGCAAATCTGGATGTGGATATAGTGATTCCTTGGGCAGCGGTTTTTTACATAAACCGAAATTACTTAAAACACAATAAATATTTTTTAATCAGACTCGGTGAAATTATAAGTTTTGTAGATTAAACTATTATGGAAAATTACAAATAAAAATGTTTATTATTTTCCATAAAAAACGAGATTTTTTGATAACTTTTTTTTTTCTTCAATTGCAACTTTCTTTTTGAACCCTGATGACAAAAATAAATTTATGTTATTTTAAAGTCATATTTCCTGCATGTTTGTAAAATGCATTTTTTTTAACGAAAAAATGTATCTCGCCAAATATTTTTATTATCTATTAACGAACAATTAAAACAAAATAGATCCTTCGACATTGGTTACAAGCTGATAAGGCATCATATCTTTTGCTTTTCATGCATTTCTATACATATACAAGGTGTCCCCGCATAGGGATACCTACACCGGAACTAAACCTAAATTTCAATTTTTTGACGAACACTCTATAAAAAATGTTGATTCCTTCAAAAAGAGGATTTATGTTAAGAATATTTATGTTTTTGATATGACGCTAACAAATTTAAAAAACATGAATTTTACTCACGAGTAAACTAACTTCATTTTTAATGAAAATTCCATTTGAAAAAGTTGCTCCAAATTTAAACGCCAATAGGATCTGTTGCACGCATTGGTCACGTGCATCCGTTACTATCATTCTTTCCCAGCTAAGGTATAATCGAACATGTGATGATTTCCATGCGTTTTATTTACTCATCTAGAGTGCTCAGACAAAGTCAAACGCTCTTTGCGAAACATCAGAAAATGTCATTTTTCGTACGTTCTACTGGATCAAATTCTCGATTTGGCGTATACAGTTTTTCGATAAAGAAATACATTGCAAAATAACCGCAGTCCAAGGAATCACTACTTCCACATCCAGATGTTCTATCTAAGTCTCTCAC
Source organism: Rutpela maculata (assembly GCA_936432065.2). Taxonomy (NCBI): domain Eukaryota; kingdom Metazoa; phylum Arthropoda; class Insecta; order Coleoptera; family Cerambycidae; genus Rutpela; species Rutpela maculata. The sequence continues at coordinate 410,159,928 of OW386285.2, forward strand.
AACGGAAAAAATTTTGTATGTGGGAATAATTGTTTATGGAACTTTAATAATATAATATTTGAAATCGTCTACTCCAAAAACCCATAATCCACATCGGCAGTGAGGGTGGGGGGTGGTGGAAGGGGGGTGGTAGTGTGGATGGATAAAGTAAAAAAAATTTTGAGACCTTTGGTTCTTGTACACACACTAAATGTCAATTTTATTTTTTCACCCCCTTTAATAATGGAGGTGGCTAATGCCAAAACATTTTTGACACCTTAGCTTTTCTTAAATACTAATTACCAATTTTATGGACTCTTACTTGCTTGATTTACCTATTTACCCCCATTTACCCACCAACCCTTCAACGGAATAAGATCAAAATAATCTAGTTCAAGATCTCGTTAAAGTACATACGTGTACCAAATTTCAAATCAATATCTTAAACGGTTCCAGAGTAAACGTGCGCACAAAAAAAGTTACAAACAGACCGACCGACCGACCGACAGACAGACAGAAATTTCTTTTGCTCAAACTTAAAATCTCGACGTTTCATGACATTTTAAGCCTATTTGAACAATAAAAATTTTCAAAAATTTTTTTTGCATTACACTTCCACTGAATGTGGAAGTAAAATGCATTTTTTTGAAATGCACGAAATAATATAGAAAATGATTTTTATCACCATTGTACAACACATTTAAAAAGCTACAATTTAAGAAAGAAAGTCCTAGTATGACTAATAAATAAATGGCAGTTTTTTTTATGAAGCTACAAAATTCTTCAAAAATCTCATTTTTTAGGGAAAATTATAAATATTTTTCTTGGTAATTTTCCATAAAAGTTTATACCTATCTACAATATCTATGTGTGTGTCCGTCCTGGTTGAGTGGTAGAATAGCCTATGCTAAATTCCGCCAGGACATGAATAGTAATTTAGGTTTATGTAAAACAGATTTTTTCGTGGTTATTTTTTGTGCAAAAGACAAAATGGCAGATCAGATTAGGACCTATGCAATATTATTATTCATAAGTTACGTACAAACATATTAATTTTTTTGTTTGACCTGATCCGAGATATTAAGAAAAATAAAAACACGTTTTCTCCAAATTAAAACTTAAATTCCAAAAATCCTCACCTCCCAGACTGAACAAAATCGTACTGTAACGTCCTGATAACGTACAGATTGTATTTCCATACAAAAAATGCCTTCTTCCACCAAACAATCGTTGAAATCGCATTTTTGATGTTTAGTTTTATTCGAGTGTTCCTAGTTTACTTTCAAAATTATCAGTGTCACTCTCGGAATTTAAATTCGCATATTATGAAGAAAATTGTATGCAGATAATGGTAGTGAATTGTAAATGAATGGGTGTTAAAAAAAATAGAAAACAGAACGTGTCTAAATTAAAAGCTGCTTAGTGCATAAGAGATGATTTCCTAGAAATACACCATCAAGATTGTAGAATATAAACCAATATAATATTAGCACTGAAGATTACAAATTCAAACCACCTCACAAGTTGTGAACGAGACAAACTTAATGTTTGTAGTAACCACATACTTGTACTTTGTTTTTTTTATTTGAATTTGTAACTTTGTATCTTATGTTTTATCGGTAAAAGAGAAATCGTATTTTGTTTTTTTATTATTTTAACGAATTTCTAGATGCCACAGTAAAAATGTACAAACTGAACTTACTAAAAAAACAAAATGAAATACTGAAGTTGCTCACAAAAGGTATACTGAAAATAAATAAATGCATATTAAAACTAACCCAAGTCATTTTTTGTTCCTTAATATGAAAAATACAACCAATACACCGAATTTAAGTTACTAAAATCTTTAAAAACAAATATCTTTTATTAGTACAGTATATAAGAAAGAAAGGTCTTATACTTATAGTTTTTGCTAAAATTCATATTTTTCGAGATATTGCGAACTGAAAATTGCTATTTTCACCCCCTAAAATCAGTATTCCTAGACGTATTTTTTAAATTACCCGAAAAATGTGGACTTTAATAAAAAACATGGAAGAGTACGAAATTAAAGCTTTTGTGAAAACAAATCGAATGGTTTTTTTCTTTTTTTTTCTCCGATGTTTAATTTTGGAAACATGGCATTTTCAAAATGGCGCCGTAACGTTCAGAAAAAATATGCGACGTTAAAATCTAAAATTACTCAAAATCTACAACTATGAGAAAAAAATTTATTCTTATAAAAATTAAAAAAAATTAAAATTTTCTTTCGATTGAGACGTATTACGACCTTTTATAATGAAAACCAGGCTCCCCGCATCAAGCCATGGGCCCCGGTACCAAATTTACTGGCGTGCCCCCGTGCCTAATAATTGACGAGGGGAAAAAATTGTTTTGTCAAAATCTTTGGCGGGCCCTCGCTACGTGCCCCTCGGAAGCAAACGGCCCTCCGCGCTTAATAATTGATGAGCGGGGAAGAAATTTGAAAAAAAATATTGTCAAGATCTCTGGCGGGCCCCTCGGAAGCCCGGGCTCCTAAACTCTGTACCCAATAGACCCCCAAATACGGGAGGCCTGATGAAAACTAAAAAAGTTAGAAACAAGAAAGTGGCGCGTTTCAAAATTTAGGCGCCATTTTATTTTTAGTCTTATTGCTCTAATTTCTTATTAATTCAAATTTCTTAAAAATCTTTCTAGATATTGTTAATCCATATTATTTCTAACATGTTCAAATTTTTTAGAATTTTTAAAATAATTATTTTTCATTCTGTACCGATTTTCAATAATGAAACTTTTCAGTTTGTACGCGCATTTTAAATGTCTATAGTAGGTAGAGGAACGAGCAATAGCCGTATATTTTTCGATGAATACTCAGAAAAAGCAGGTTGCATTGCACTCTAGCATATTTATAGTGCATATTAAAAATGTTATTTAGGGCCGGTTTTATAGCTTCAGTTTAAACCAAAATTTAACTGGAAGATTCTGTTGAGGTCCGAAATAAAAGTAAATAGCGTATTTAGCAAAGTGTATATTAAGCACATTCATTAAATAGGAAATTATTAATAAATTTGAATAAAGATTCTGTGGTATTGATAGTTGTTATTGATAGTTATTATCGATTGTTATCGAAGTAGTAAAAAAACTGTTGTGAGAAGCGTCTTTTTGAGTTCTTGTTAAAAGGTTCTTGGTAATTTTCTGTTTGATGAATGTGCTTAATATACACTTTGCTAAATACGCTATTTACTTTTATTTCGGACCTCAACAGAATTTTCTATATATTATTGATCCTTTCTTTGAAAGTTATCTGCTAAATATCCAAAATAATATTTGTCGTATGTAATATCACTAGCTCTTAAAATTTAGTTAACCTGTTTTGTGATGAATTACCATACGTAAGTACATTTTTGTGTATTTAACATGAAATAATTGATTTGTTTGCTCGGTAGGTATTTGTATTTAATTTTAGTTGCGAAAATTGTTTTGTAATTACGTTGGATATTATAAGCCATTGAAAGCTGTGTATAACTTGTCCCGAACCTATAAAGGTTCAGCCTTCGCTTTGAAATCGGGAGTTGTCAACTTATGTGGTGTTTTTAGTATTGTATTATATTACTAAGTATATAGAATCGGAAAGTCTTGGTTTTGGTATAGCAATAAGAGCAAGCGAGAGCGAAGCAAGCAATTCATGTACATGATTCTTTTGATGGGCGTGTCACTGTTTACCTCTGCTAGAGTACTGGTAAACGTCTTTATTGTGGGCGGTCGCTTAAATCGTTGAAACTAGTGCAATACCAAAACAAACACTTTCCGATTCTGTATAATACAATACCACAATTTACATTAACAATTAGTAATAAGTTAGAGAAAATATTTATAGATAAAATTTAAAAGCTCGAGTTGCCCTATTTGCCGAAAACATTTCACGAAACAAAACGTCAAAAAATTATCGCAATATTTGCCGCTGCAGCGACACAAAAAATTAGGGCGATAATTTTTGCATGTTGGTACTGTTAAAACCCGATCTAGGTTGGATTACCACTAATAATGACATTTGATTGGTCCAATGTTGTGAAAAAACGGGCTTTCATTGGCTATAGCGTTAACGAGTGAAATAGTCGCTAAAATCGTTCTTTCAAAGAATCTCAGAGTATCGTCAATACATTAGCGCAATACTTTCAATTGTCTTTTATCACATCGTCTACATATGAAATAACCGAAAAATAACCTGCATGTAAGTTGCTCAACTTAATATTCCAAATATTATTGAAAAAGGCGTTTTAAAAGCATTTAAAAAAATTCAAAAATAACTTACAACAGAACCTGCTGCTATAACAGCTTTCTTATTAAGGCACTTTATCTCTACATTTGCCTTACCACTTTCCATTACTTTAGTCCTTTAAAGCACTATATTTCCCAAAATTTTGACACAACCAAAAATGTTTCATATTTTCAAAGGTGATAGAACTTTTATTGAAAACTACAGACCAATAGTTACTTTATGTAGTTTAGGTATGCTATTGAAATTTTCTTAAATGATAAAATCTGATCATTTTATCTTCAATCTCAAACCTGTTGTCACCATGGGTCTACAGCAGGTGGATCAACAACAACTAATTTGGTAAGTGTTACCATTTTATTGCGAATACACTATAAAATATTCATTTTTAATTACATCTAAAATACAATAACGTTATAAGTACTTCAGTTATGTTTGGATATTTTAAACGAAAATATTTAAATTTCAATGTCTTGGTTAGTTAATTGACTACTTCATTATATAAATAAGAATGGAAGTAGTAGAGTCAGATACTTACTTCACATGTAATATGGATTTGAAACTGATTCTACAAATAAACTTAGAGAAACTGTTTCTAGAGGGTTAAACATGTTTAAAAGAGTAACGAACTTGTAAGAAATCAGTACTTACATCATTTTTTTAGACACTTTTCTGTTTTCTTTATTTTTATTTTATTTTTTAAGATTTTTATTCAAAAAACCGCTGCCCAAGGAATCACTACCTCCACATCCAATTCTCTATCCAAGTCACTCACAACGAAAAAACTTTGTATGTGGAAATAATTGTTTATGGAACTTTAATAATATAATATTTCAAATCCTCTACCCCAAAAACCCATAAAACGATACCCCACATCGGTAGTGGGGTGGGGGTTGTGATAGGGGGGTGGTAGTGGGGGTGGATGGAGTAAAAAAATGTTTTGAGGTTTCTGGTTCTTGTACATACACTAAATCATAATTTTTTTTCATCCCCTTTAATAAGGGGGTGGGGGTTGGTAATGGGGGGTGGCTAATGCCAAAAATTTTTTTGAGACCTTAGCTTTTCTTGTATATACTAAATACCAATTTTATGGACTCTTACCTGCCTGATTTACCCATTTACCCAAAATTTACCCCAATTTACCCCTAATCCTTCGACGGAACAAGATGAAAATATAATCCAGTTCTAGATCTCGTTAAAGTACATATGTGTACCAAATTTCAAGTCAATATCTCAAACGGTTCCAGAGTAAACGTGCGCACAAAAAAGTTACAGACAGACAGACAGAAATTTATGACATTTTCATGACATTAAGCCTATTTGAACAATAAAAATTTTTAAAATTTTTTTTGTCGTTACTATACTTCCACTGGATGTGGAAGTAATTCCACTGGATGTGGAAGTAATTATATAAAATATGATTAAATTTATATCCTTACATATATTAATTGGTTTCAAACATTAAAATATAAATAAATAATAAATTATATTTAAATTTTTGTACCTTTTTAAAATTCATCATCAGATATTGAGATAAAACAAAATATTCAAATTTAAACTATGGAGATGAAAGCATTTCTCGAGGTTCGAGCCCCATTTCGTCTGGAATATTATACGTTCTTTAAATTTTCAATTTTTGGGGACATATGTATAAGTTATTTAGCTCTTGAGAATAAGTTTATATGTATACCGAGTGCCACAGGCTAGTGACTCACCCCTATATTTTCTTTATTTTACGTCCACATCCAATGGAAGTATAGTAACGACAAAAAAAAATTTAAAAATTTTTATTGTTCAAATAGACTTAAAATGAAACGTCGAGATTTTAAGTTTGAGCGAAAAAAAAATTTCTCTCTGTCTGTAACTTTTTTTGTGTGCACGTTTACTCTGGAACCGTTTAAGATATTGACTTGAAATTTGGTACACATATGTACTTTAACGAGATCTGGAACTAGATTATATTTTCATGTTGTTCCGACGAAGGGTTGGGGGGTAAATTTGGGGTAAATGGGTAAATAAAGAAGGTAAGAGTCCGTAAAATTGGTATTTGATATATACAAGAGAAGCTAAGGTCTCAAAAAAATTTTTGGCATTAGCCACCCTCATTACCACCCCCACCCCCTTATTAAAAGGGATGAAAAAAATGTGATTTAGTGTATGTATAAGAACCAGAAACCTCAAAATATATTTTTACTTCATCCACCCCCACTACCACCCCCTGGAACCACCCCCACCCCACTACCGATGTGGGGTACCGTTTTATGGGATTTCAAATATTGTATTATTAAAGTTCCATAAACAATTATTTCCACATACAAAGTTTTTTCGTTGTGAGTGACTTGGATAGAGAATCTGGATGTGGAAGTAGTGATTCCTTGGGCAGCGGTTTTTTAACTTATCCATTTGAAATTTGGAGTGCATAAACTACCTGTAAAAATTAATTTTTGGACGTAAAAACGACGTGTGACCATTTCCGGTTTACCCGGAAATGATCGCAACTTTCGATTTTTAAATGGAACACCCTGTATATTTTTACATATTTGGGCTGAAGACAACATTTTGAAATACCAAAATTTGTTCTACGGCAGGTAAATTCCAAGGGAAAAATATAATTCTTCGTTTTATTTCATTAATAACTATTTACGAAGCCTCCAAATTTGAACATATCACTTTTATATCGAAAACTTTTTTTTTCAAATGGGAAGGTGGTAGCTCATAGTGTTCAATAAATTATAGATTTTTTTCTGAATTCATTGATATGGATATCAATGAATTCAGAAAAAAAAAATATGCTATTCGTTTTTCTATTTTATTTAATTTATTTAAAAATAAAAATTTACTTTCAAAATAATTTTTATTGATCCTTATAGTTTGCACTAGTACGTATACCTACTAAGAAACATTGTACCTATTAAGAACTAAAATGTAGTTATTCACATTTCATTATTAGACATATGATTCTTTTTCAATTACACAAGTGCAAATCGCATAATTATTATAAGTATTAAATTCCTAGAAATGGTGAACGACATTTAAATTTTACAAATATTGTTCAAAATGACCCCCATCAAAATCAATACATTTTCTTGCTCGCACAATTGTGTTACTCATTATATTCCTTAACATTTGTGGAGTGATGCTATTAATAGCTCTTCCTATTCTCAATTCAAGATCCTCGATGGTCATAACGCCTCTTGATATAACCCAAAAAAGTCTAATGGGATTAGATCAGGTGACCTTGCAGGTCACCTTATGAAGCCTTGGTTTGAAATAAGCTGTGGGTCATAAGCTTCATAACAACGCAGTTGTTATGGGGCGGTGCTCCGTCTTGCTGGAAATACAAAAATCGGTATTGTGCTAGAGAAACTTGTTCGATTTCTTGCCAGATTTGATTTTGTAAGAATTCGAGATACCTTTGTCCTATCAGCGTACCTTGGAAGAATATTGGGCCAATGATTCGTGATCCATAAATACCTGCCCATACATTTATCTCAAGTCTTTCTTGAAACCTCCCTTGTCTAAGTTATCTTTGATTTTGTTGGGACCAGTATCTTACATTCTGCCGGTTGAACATTGCATTATTTGTGAAACGTGCTTCCCCGGAAAAAAGATGTTGGAGGCAAAATTATCGTCTCTTTGAAACTTATTAATTAACCACTCGTACAAATGTTGGTGCAGATTGTACTTTTACGAACGGTAATTATGTTGGTTCAAAATTCTTCTTACTTTTCCAATTTGATCCTAGCCCTTCCATTATTTCCCTAACAGAGCCTGATTGATAGTGGCTGACGGTTCCTAGTACATTAATTTCTAATTCATCATTTACAATGAATTCTTGATTTTGGACAAGTGTCTCTAGCAGCATTTTCCTCTCTACTTTCTTGAAATAATGATAAGACGAATGTTTTCTTTCAGGAAATCTCTGAGCATATGTTTGACCTACAAGCAGATAATTTTTTCGACATTCGCCATAAATTATTAACGAGGGGTAAACCGCTGGTGCATTTTGGTGTACAAAGACCATTGCAATGAATTGCAATGCATAGTTGGTGCATTTAAATGGCGACGGTGAATTTAAATGCATTGTGGAGCATTGCGATGCATTGCAATGCTTATCAGTGCATTTCGATGTATTTACGTGAATTTTTGTGCATTGTGCGGGAATTGTACTGCATTTTATTTCGATTTAGGAGGACGGTGCATGCGCGTGAATCTGTTTCCCAGCAAGCAACAGGTTTATTGGTTGGGTTACAGTTAGTATAGGTTGTAAAAAAAAACTTTGTTTATAACTGAGAAGTTGTTAAATAAAATAAAAATGTAAGTAGATGTAAATTATATTGAATATTATATGGTTTCTGGTAAGAAATAAGTTTATTATTTACATTCAAGTGACACTAATTCCTATTAGTTATTATTCTGAATAATTAAAGTGTAGACTTATTATAAATTTGCATTTAATTAAATTGGGATTTGAAGAAAATTGCCGACACTTTTCTTGTTAATTTTTAATAACAATTTCGACGAGAACGTAAAATATAAGAAATAGGTGAAAAGTATTACTTTATTATTTGACTTGAGATTCAAAACTACCTCCAAAACTATTAATAAAAAATAATTTAATTTAATTGAAAAAGATGGTGTCTATATATTTCTCACTAAATTATACTATATATTTTGTAGGCAAAGGAAATTCATTTTATCGACATAGAAAAAACTCTTCAGGAGGCATTAGACGACGCTCAAAAAGACATTAAAGGACTCGGAGGAATATCTTGGATATACTTTTACGTAATTTTAAAAAAGAAAAAGAAGATAAAAAACATATCTTTGCAGCAATATAAATTATAGCGTTAACAATAAATTTGTATATTTTGTCTGTTATTGCAGAATCACTATTTACCCGATACCCTGGCTTGCTACAAACATGATATCAAATAAATATAGTTTCTTCTAATCTACGTATACAATATCTAACCTCGTGTCTAACATTCTGAATCACTTCAAATATTAAAAACTCTATTAAAAACTACTGACATCGACGATACATCTTTGGTGTTTCCGAGAATGTTTCAGTACAAAGAGTTAGTATCTACATTCCCAATTTAAATAGTTGTCTAACATTTACAGAATACTGCATCTAAATGAATGTAATTGTTTTAAAATTGTGAAATAACAAACAGGATCAAACTCTAAACTCATATGCTCGCTCCGTTCCATCGATGTAAAAATATTTAATTACATCACATACATCTACAATTTAGCGTACACCTTACAACATTATTTCGGCGTTTATTTAATAGATATTTTCGGGTTATATAGGAAATTGTTTAACTATATTGTTCAACTTAAAACTCACACAAATTACAGATGAATTAGAAAACGGGCACTTTAAGTAAAATATTTGGATTTATTAAAATGGAGGCAAAATAATTGAAATATCTCGCTTATGACAATGTACATCGATGCATTGTGAAATGTGAAGGGTGTATTTTAGTGCATTGCAACGCACAGTGGCTGCATTTCGAAGCATTGCAATGCTTCACGGATGCATTTTAGTGAATTTCAATGCTTCGAAAATGCATTTTTCTGCATTTTCATGCCTCAGCGATGAATTGCAATGCTTAATAATGCATGGTGCATTTAAACACTTCAGCAATGCATTGCGGTGAATTATATGCATTATGTGCATTGCAATGCACTTTAGTGTACAAATTCTGGCCAGCGGTTTAGCGATTATTAATATCATTCCAGTTTTTTCGTTATTGATGTAGTTCACGTTAAGAAATATCAACAAGCTAAAAACGCACTCTTCGCCTGTTCACTGAACTTTTTATATAATTGTTACACATTCTATAGGATACTCTTCGCAGTAAATAATGTTGGTTTTAGATATTTTTAACTTTATAGTACGAACTTAGTAAAAGACTCAGTGTAAAATAAAGTAAAAATGAAAAGAAAACTATACCATACTCCATTGGGGTTTCAAACCCGGGACCCTTGGATTCCGAGTCAAAAGCGTAAGAACTACACCACCACCTAACACGTAAAAAATGTAAATTTTTACATTATAAGCTAAAATCATATTTCTACGGTTGTACATTACATTATGAAATGCATATCTGTAAAATGTATAAATATTTAGCTATTAAAATGAAATATTATTTCACCAGATTTCTGTTCAATTACAAAAACATGAAAATCAAAAAAAATTTTTTGAAAATTAATATCATTAATAACATTTTTATTTACTGATCGATTTTGTTCAAAACAACAGGGTTCTTCCTCTAGCCAACGCTAACTTACTGTCCAAATTTCAGTACAATCGGATTTTTCTTTCTTGAGTTATCGTGCTTACAAGAAACGTGACGGACGGACAGACGGACATTTTGAAAGTTGTTCAGAATTCGTTCATTATCAAATGCAATATACTCATCGTTATCGTATTTGCGAAGAGTATAATAATGGACACAAATCTTTCGCTAACAATAATTGTTTACAAATGTCACTTCTCTTTTGTTTTATAATATTTTATCAAATCGTAGTGCAAAGGCAACTATGTTAAAATTCAATAAAAATTATTTTGAAAGAGATTTTTTATTTTTAAGTTAAATAAAATAGAAAAACAAATAGCACAGATTTGAAATGGATATCAGTGAATTCAGAAAAAATTCTATAATTTATTGAACAGTATGAGCCATCACCTTCTTTAAAAAAAATCGATAAAATAGTGATATGTTCAACTTTGGAGGCTTCGTAAATAGTTATTAATTAAATTAAACGAAAAAGTATATTGTTCCCTTGGACTTTACCTACCGTAAAACAAATTTGGTATTCCAAAGCACTCTAGACGAATGTCTTAAAATGCGTAACAAAACAGAACATCGACTCAAAAATTCGCGAAAGTCTCATGGTATACTCAGAATGTTGTCTTAAATCCAAATATGTAAAAATATACAGCGTGTTCCATTTAAAAATTGAAAGTGGTAGTTTATGTCCCCCTAATTTCAAATGGATAAGTTAAAAAATAAAGGAACTTGAAGGGTGAGCCACTAGACTGTGGCACCCGGTATATCTGTAGGGTACAAACCGCGCATAGTCTGTCACATTTTTGCCTCTAACAAAACAAAGACACCTGTACAGGTAAATTAACTTGTTCATTTGACATAAACCTAAGAAAAGCACACAATAAATAAAGCGACGGCCATTATAAATCTCTAAATTACTACTGTTTCATATTAAAATAAATGAACATCTCATGATTCCCGACGTAAATTATTACCTTTTAAATTGGAAACTTAATTCTCAGAGGTAGAAAGACGTGGCGTTTCGCCGTAGAATAATAATGACATATCTGACTACCCCCTGCGTTTAAAAAAGTCACATTAACACAAAAATCACCCCTTAAATTCTTCCCCAGAACAACGGGGTACGACAAAAACACATCTGTGGATGGTTTCTTAGAACCTCCGCCTACCTAACACTACTCTAATCTCGCCACAGCATCGAGAATTTGTTTGGAATTGAAGTGACAGCCATGAAAACCTCAAGAAATATAATAGACCATAAATTGTGCAAGACCATTGTGTGATGATTTCTTTAAATTGATATTTCACAGGTGACAGAATAGTAAGATTTGTTTGCGTTCAATTATTTTATATTGCTTTCGGTAAAATATTTATGTTTATGTCGACTGCTTATTATTTATAAAGAAAAGTGTGTATGAGATATCAGATTTTTTATTAATTACATAACTTTGCTTTGATTGGCTCTTACACTGGTCGCATTGGAATTAATGGGATTTATTTTTTGCAGTTTTACTTGTGCGGTAAAACTAAGGATTCAGATCATCTTAAGAGCCAAAATTAAGAAATATTTTAAATCAGTTTACACACAGAAAAAATTATTTTAAATAGTTTTATAATTGTAAAAAAAGTGACGTAAATTGTTGTTCAAATAGGGAAAAGAACAACTTGTTTTAGTATTAACCACATTTTTATGTAAAGATTTATTAATAGAATATATACTACGAATTATTAAATGTTGTTATCAAATCTATAAAAGCATTATTTGGTTATGTCAAAGAGTTTTATTGCAATTGTTAATATATAATCTAATTTTTAATTTCAGTAGTTGCAGATTGTTAAATAAAACTATTAGATTTTATCACACTTTATTAAACTTTTTATGTTCTATTACTTGTATTTTTTAGTAGTGTTTTACAGTACACTCATTTAATAACAGTAGTATATATTTTCTAACAGTTTGTTGTGGTTTTTACTACAATAATTTATAAATTTCTTAAATATGTGTAAACAGTAAGTACAACAAAAGTTGCAAAAATTTCAACAAATTACTTTAAATAATATTACATTTTAAGTACTACAACAGTAGTAGCAAAAATTTATAAAGAACTTCTTTCCGTGTACTGTATAGTTATGCCGGGTGACAACGAGACTAGGGCCATGCCTATATATCTCTTTCAATTATTAACGAAATTAGATGAGATGAGCCGTCTTCCATGGCGAAACTGCCCCCGATAGGAACCTATATCGTAACCTATGTTATATTGTAGAGGGCGCTAATAGTAGTTGATCGAGTAGATATTAGCTCTATATCTTAGTTAATTGAGGAGCGATTTGAAAAAAAGTGTCCGGAGACGACTATTTTTCAAAGCGATATATCTTAGTTAATTTTAAAGCTAGAGAAATAAAACTAAATGGCAGTGTTATGGTACACTTTACAGTTTATTTTATAGCATTTCCTATGGGCCAAGCCTAAATAAAAGTATTTAAAAAATGCAAAGACAAGTTTTGTCAATCGATTTCTATCCGATCTAATTGAATTACCACTTTGAAAAAAATATATAATAATTGTCTATGTCTTGCCTAATAACATGCCAAGTTTTATTAAAATCCAAGAGGTGCAACATGTCGAAAAAAAATTTTAAGTAAGTGGACCACCTTAAACAACCACTATGTTGGCGCTTCTAATTTGCATTACATTTCATTAATCTTTGGAACAGTTGCGTTTTGACAGCTCATAAAAAATATATCAACGGTTGGTGGTGTCAACTAGAATATTACAATGTTTTTTTGATCTACTTTTATAGTAACTATGGTCGGTCTCAGTTAAGAATGCAGTTGTTTACGTTATGAACGGAGCACAATTTACACAGGATATGGAAATTCCCAAGTAAGTGGAATCCCCCCATGGCTGACTCAAGCCAGTTGGTACATAAAATAAAAATTAACGGTTTAAATTGGCTTTTATTTGGCACTTTTCTTTTATACATTGAAATTGAAATACATTGAAATTATTTAATTCATATTGCAACATATTTTATTTAGAGTAATAAAAGCTCATTATAGACGTAAATCCTCTAAAAATGTCAGTGTTATAAGAAATGGGTAAACCTACTACTTGCTTGTGCTCGATGTCAGGATTATCAGGCGAGCTGTTCTTGTCTCTGCCGTTCTGAACTGTATCTTTGATCTCTCTCATATACCTGCCTAAAAAGTGTACACAAATATCATAACCTCCGTGTAAGTGGATGACCACGTCGTCACGTCAGTGCACCGCACAACGCACATAGCACCGCACTTCGCACATCGCACACTGAAATTAAACAAACCATTATTTTGAGAGTGGCCATATCGACGCCCCTCGCACATCGCACAATAAAATTAAATAGAACCATGCTCTTAAATGAGAGTGATGAAATCAACAACTTGAGCTTCGCACATCGCACATCGTTTAGCACAGGCGATACCGTGTTTGTGAATTCTTATTTGTAACAAAAGAGATAAATATAACTAGAGCAGTCTGATTTTCATAAAAATGGAAGGAAATAGCCGAACAATATATGAACAATTAGTACAATTTCTTTTGTATTTATATTCATAAATATCATAAAACAATAAAATAAACTTCGATGTGCGATGTGCGCTGCGCGAGAGAGATCAAAGATTCAGTTCAGAATGGCAGAGACAAGAACAGTTCGCCTGATATCGAGCACAAGCAAGTAGAAGGTATTTCTTATAACACTTGACATTTTTAGAGGATTTACATCTATAATTTACATCTATAATGAGCTTTCATTAATCTAATGCTGCAATATGAATTAAATAATTTGAATGTATTTATAAAAGAGCCAAATGCCAAACAAAAGCCAATTTAAACCGTTAATTTTTATTTTATGTATCAACTGGCTTGTCGGCCATGGGCCCGCTTACTTGGGAATTCCCATATCCTGTGTAAACTGTGCTCCGCTCATAACGAAAACAACTGCATTCTTAACTGAGACCGACTACAGTCACTATAAAAGCAGATCAAAAAAACATTGTAATAGGCTAGTTGACACCACCAACCGTTGATATACTTTTTATGAGCTGTCAAAACGCAACTTTTCCAAAGATTATTGAAATGTAATGCAAATTAAAAGCGTCAAAATAGTGGTCGTAAGGTGGCGGTCCACTTACTTTAAATTTTTTTTCAACATGTTGCACCTCTTGGATTTTAATGAAACTTGGCATGCTGTTAGGCAAGTCATAGACAATTATTATATATTTTTTTGAAAGTGGTAATTCAATTAGATCTAATAGAAATCGATTGACAAAATTTTTCTTTGCATTTTTTAAATACTTTTATTTAGGCTTGGCCCATAGGAAATGCTATAAAATAAACTGTAAAGTGTACCATAACACTGCCATTTAGTTTTATTTTCCTAGCTTTAAAATTAACTAAGATATATCGCTTTGAAAAAAAGTCGTCTCCGGACACTTTTTTTCAAATAGCTCCTCAATTAACTAAGATATAGAGCTAATATCTACTCGATCAACTACTATTAGCGCCCTCTACAATATAACATAGGTTATGATATAGGTTCCTATCGAGGGCAGTTTCGCCATGGAAGTACGGCTAGACCCTTTGGTATGTTTCAATTCTCGTGAAGACACCCCCCGTGTCTTTTTTTTGTGGCCCAATTCATTTCAAATTTTTATCAGCCATCCAATCCATAAGACGACTGTATTCAACACATAAATGCCGCCTAGATCAAAAACGCCGGCCTACCGCGATAAAAAGAAAATCGAAATTTTCTAGAAATCATAGTAAACTTAGAGATAGCCAAAAATTTTGTTAATGAAAGTTGTTTGAAATCACTTAATATGCCCCCTGAAAAATTTTGTAAAAATCGGAATACTTAAAAAAAAATTATTTCACTTCTCGTGAAGACACAACTACAACTGTATTTTTTTATTTGTGGCCTAATTCATTTCAAATTTTTATCAGCCATACAACTCCATAAGACGACTTTATTCAACTATAAATGCCGCCTAGATCTAAAGTGCATAAAAAGAAAATTGTGATTCTAAACAACTTTCAGTAACAAAATTTTTGTCTATCTCTGAACCTACTATGATTTCTCGAAAATTGCGAATTTCTTTTCATCGTAGTAGGCCGGCGTTTTAGATCTAGGCGGCATTTATGTGTTGAATAAAGTCATCTTATGGAGTTGTATGGCTGATCAAAATTTGAAATGATTTCGGCCACAAATAGAAGAGGCCCCATGAGAAGTGAAACACACTGTAGATAATAGACCCAATGGGCCCGTTCAGCATTTTTTTTTTAAATTTTAGAAATCGAAAGATTTTTTAAGTCAATTTTCAAATTTTTTGTTTTTTTATTAGGACGTTTAAGCCCTTAAATAAATTACCAAAATCGAATCGCGCGAAAACAGGGCGGAGCTTCGCGTGACGTCACTTTGCAGATGCTGATCAGGTGACAGTCGAGATTTAATGTGACTTCACAGCTAACCTCAAAAATATATATTTCTTAAGATTTACAAATATTACGTAGCTGTTATTAAAATTTCCGGCTGGTTCCTATACTTTCAACCAAAATCTAGTTCAATGTATTGTTTATGAAGTTTTAAATAGTTTGTCACAATAAAATAAGACACTTTTTGCAGATTAGGAATCTAACCTATAATCAGCAGTCTATTTGTATCAATCAACAATATTGAAAAATCATTTGCGTGAATTTTTAAATATTTGCTTGAAACCAGTTTGACTCCAAGCTAAAAATGAACGTACAAACATTAAAAATGAGAATAAACCTAAAAAATATAACAATTGAGGTTATGTTAGTTACATGATGCACATGCCCCAAGCACGTGGCGGGTGTTATTGTGTTTCTCTATGGAAACGGCGTTTGATTGTTAAATTATATCTATTTTATCTTCTTGCTGGTTTAAAATGAGTAGTGTTTATGCAGAATGTCGTCACGAGTCGGCGAAGCGCTTTGTACTGGAACTCAATTTTTAACATTGAATATCTAATGATTGGATATACTTATGAAGCTGAAATTTTAACAGCTTATCTAGATGTTCGAATTCTATTGAATGCCAAAAAATAACGAAAAAATAATTATCGGTAACAAGCCCATTTCGGATAGACAGGCAGATATATAGTCAAAATGGCCGACTTCCGCTTTCACCGGAAGTGCCATCAACTTTGATTTTTTAAATGCATCACCCAGTATGTTTTATATTTTTCGGAATCTACAACTCAAATTACATAGAATAGCGTTGCCAAATTTACGTATTTCTCGACTATTTTTTTTTTCTCCAAATTTATTTTTTTCCGTAGAAGGCAGTGACTAGGAAAAAAATTCTACTTGACTCTAGTAACTCATATTAATAGTGATTTTATCACTTAAATCGCTAACAAGAACCTCAAGAACAAACAAAATTTGCCAAATTTGTTTTTTGCGTAAAAGTCATATTTTTTAATGGCACCTACAAGGGCCATCATGACATTAAATAGTAAATTTAATTGCCAATCCAACGATATACATCATGCATCACTTTTTCTTTGTCTAAAACTAAAAAATATTGGGTTACTAATTTGTAAAATATGATATCTCGTTTATAGTAGTTAGTCATAGAAAACAATAGACGTCTAATGCCATGTCAACATTAAAATAATTTCAGTTTCAACTGCCATTTCATTGTGATAGTGCAGTTAACAATTTCTTCCAAAATGGAAAATAATCAGTATCATTGTTCTCGAAATGAACAAATCAATATGATTTTAATATACGAAGAATGTCACAAACACACTATTAATGCAAGTGTGATGCTCGCTTTCCTTTAAGGAGGCATCCACCAAGAACTTATTTTAATTTTAGAAAATTGGAAATACTTGAAAAGCTAATCAAAATCACGAGTTTACCGTCAATAAAGAGCCACGTATTGGCCTATGTTCAATTTTCTCCACAGCCTTATTGCAAGAATTAGAAAATGAATGCAACGTGAGCAGGGAAAGTGCCCGAAAAATATTTAAAAAAAAACATAAATATCGCTCGTGTAAATATAATTTACATCAACTTTTGTATGAAAACGACTCAGAAAGAAGATTAGAATATTGTCATTGGTTTTTACGTAATCAAGACTTAAATAATGATTTTGTTTCAAAGATACTGTTTTCAGATGAGTCTAAGTTTACAAACAATGGTATGTTCAACAAAAATAACACAGGAAAATCTTAGATCGCTGAGAGAAGGTAATTTCCAAGAAAGATTTGGATTCAACTTCTGGGTAGGAATTATAGGGATGAGAATTATTGGACCTATTTTCTTCGATGGGGGTTCGTTAACAGGTGCAAGATATCTTGGATATTTAGAAAATTAAATCGAAAATTTACCCCCTGAACATCAGAGAAAACATGTTCTTTCAGCAGGATGGGGCAGGACCTCCTAACGCTGTCATCATTGTTCGACAATACCTGGATGACACTTACGGACATAGATGGATTGGAACAAATTCTCCAATTAGATGGCCATCAGCCAGATCACATGATCTCCCTCCTGTAGATTTCTATCTATGGGGTAACATTAAGAATAAAGTCAACTCTAGACCACCCACTGCTTTAGAGAATTTGAAAGGCCAGAGTGCAACGCGCATTTCAAGAAATTCCTGAAATCGAGCTAAGAAACGCTATGAGGTGAACAATAAATAGGAGTAGATTATGTTACGGAAAATGGACGAATGGAATTTGAACATATCATTGGACACTGACAATCAAAATAATGAATTAATTATTGTACCATTTTACTTATAAACGATGTTCTACTAAAAATACTCTTTCTGAAAATAGCTACTAAATGCTTATAAAATTTATAGGAAATCACATGTATTTTCCAAAAATCATTTCAGAAAACAATTGAAAATCGCATTTTGAAGATATGAACTTTTATTTGGTTTTTTTGTTGGAACACCCAGTATATTTCTACAATAACTGAAAGGTCATAAAAAAGCCCTTTAATGATATACAAAACATAACATTTTTCTTTAGATGTGTTTAATCTAATTTATTATAAATTTACGATTTATCAAACTAGCCGTGGAAAACAAAAGTATGTTTTGTGTCAATACACAGTTATTGCACTTAACGCGGCCAGGCTTGTAATTTGTAATTCAGCGATGGGTGGAGCATTAGTCCGGAGAATAGCTGTTGGATGCAGTCTGGTTTTTTATTCCTTATACAGGGTGTTTCGAAAAGATTGGGACAACGTTTAGCCGTAGATACTTGACATCAAAACAGGTGGATTGCACTCAAAAAGTCTAACTCTTTTCGTTTCAAGATACAGGGTGGCAAAGTAAAAAAATTGTATTCGTAATTTGTCTCTATATTGAAGACTATTATACGTATCTACTTCAAAGTTGGTAACGACGTGTTCTTCAGGTCGCTAATTACAATGGTGATATTGCCGATGCCGATCCACCTGTGGTGGATAGGAGCTTCTAGCCCCCTCATTCGAACATCTCTAAGCTGAATCGGGTGACCCACCCATATTGGGAAACACAGCGATCTCGTCCCACCTTCTAGCGGCTTGTATATCAGTGTATACGCGGAAGCTATGTAATTTCAAGACGAGGATTACGTAGTGGATATACCATCCTTCGGAGGGGATGTAAAGCAGGTGGTCCCTTGTCTATTAAATGTTAGGCAAGTAAAAGATCCCTACTCTTCTTACGAGAAAAGGTTCGGCAAAATTTCCAGACGCTGGTAGCGGAAATAGGCCGACGTTAAATAAATAAATAAAAAAAATATATCCAGGATAATTTTTAAGAAAAATACTATGTGTTATACATCATTAAAAAGCTTTTCCCATGCTCTTTCAGATGGTGTAATACGGGGGTTACCATTTAAAAAAAAGAAAGTAAAGTTCATATCTCCGAAATGCGATTTTTAGTTTTGTTATAGTGATTCTTGGAAAATACCTGTGATTTTCTATAAGTTTTATTTTTGAACTTTTTTACGTAACTCTAAAAATAACAAAGATAATTATTGATGTACTAACGTTCGCGAGATCACCCTGTACACAGGCTATACAGCTATATGCATAGTCCAGATTCCAGAGCAGCTTGTCTTAATGACATCATTGGAAATGCATGAAAATATCCCAGAATTGCTCTTTCTACGTTTTCGTCATCAACAATAGGCTTCCGCTTTTCAATTCTTGCCTTGACAGAGTCATAGTTTTTAAAATTATCCAGTGTCGTTTTACAGTGTTTCCGTTTTTGTGGATATTGAGTAGCAAATGTACTACAAGTTCTTGATATTACTTTATCACATTCTCCATAAATAATAAACAAATTCAAAAAGTCTTCGTGAGTGTAATTTAAACGTGGTGGCATTTTTTGACATAAGAGAATGACTGACATTACTGATTGTCATAATCATGGCATTCGATAAAATTTTTACTAACAATTCTTGAATTTCTAAAAAATTCGCAAATATTTCAAAAAATTGTAACTTAACCCCCACAATGCTTACATCAGAAAAAAAGGATTTTAATTTTACATAACTTGATGTAAAAAAATAGGGGTTCCATTTGACCTAAACAAGTTTTCGCGGTTTGAAGTTTACAAAATGTAACGTCAAAAATGGAACACTTGGTATACTATTATTGAATATAATTCTATTGTGGCAGCATATAAGTGGAGCTCTCCTTGCGTTCTTTCTACATACCAAAAAGCAAATGAGTATGTTTTACACGAAGAGAGTTATAAAGGTTATCGTAAACCATTACACCTGTCAATTTTTTTTTTTTTCTTGATGTCAAATATCTCTGAAACGGCTGGGTTTAGGCATGGGGTATTAGTATGTTTTTGATTCAGAATTTTATGCTCTTTTCACCAGGAATTGCATCGATCGATATAGGGAAAAGTACGCACCAGAAAATTTTGAAAATTTAGAGAGCTACTAACGGCAATGTGGCCATTCCAACTAAAATAATTACAAGCATCTGGCGCTTCCGGTTAGACCGGAAGTCGATGCCAACTTGCTTATTTTAAATGAAATACCCTATATATTTTAGGTATATAGGGTATTTCATTTAAAATAAGCAAGTTGGCATCGACTTCCGGTCTAACCGGAAGCGCCAGATGCTTGTAATTATTTTAGTTGGAATGGCCACATTGCCGTTAGTAGCTCTCTAAATTTTCAAAATTTTCTGGTGCGTACTTTTCCCTATATCGATCGATGCAATTCCTGGTGAGACACCCTGTATATCAATAATTTTTTAACATAAGTAATATAAAATGCAAATTCAACCATTATTATAGAGCAAATGAGAAATAATTACTTCTGCAACATAATTTTTTTCAATTTTGTATCGATTTTGCAAGACGTATACTTAAGGATAATTGATTAACTGCATTGGATCATCAGGTGCATCTTTTAATTTGGTATTTACATATCAATAAGCATTTTCATGTTTGTAATTCAACAACAAAATTATAGTGTAGGTGCTTCTTCGACCAATTATATTTTTCATTTTAATGCCATCATGTAATTTTTATTTGTTTTCTCCAGAAAAAGCAGTTGTTTAGCAATGAACTGCGTTTTAAGGACCAAAAAATTCAATAATAAGTGCGTAGTAATACTCCTATTAGCATAATTTTCAATTTGATATTGGGCTTCTGCAAAAATCCATTATTAGTCGTAATTTAGAAATTCAATTTCAATTTTTTTCTCTGTTCTGTCTATTTTAACAACTTTATCATCACTTTGGAAATGTAACTTGTTTTCTTTAAAATCGAAAAACCACTCTCATCACTCTCATCTACATTGTGACCCATTTATTCAAGTGTTAGCACTTCATTTGGATTTGGGATTATATTTTGGCACAATTTATAATTTTGGCATGTTTATATTACTTTTTCATCTACATATACATGTTGATAAATGCTATTCTATGACATTCAGTCGTAGGTAACAGCCTACTACAGTATTAATAACGTGAACTTGCACAAAATAACCACTGTGAATGATTTAGGCGTTATATTTGACTGTAGCCTTTGTTTTTCTGAGCATTTCGAACAAATGATCGGGAAGGCAAATAAAATGTTTCTTAAAAGAATAGCTCAAGATTTTTCAGATCATCGAGCATTCATTCATTATTTTATATACAGTATGTGCTATTTATTGCCGCAACAGCTCGTTATTTTGGAAAGCGTTGGCCGATTTAATTTTTTTTTTTTGAGATATTGTGCTCGATGAGCTTTATTTGACTGTTTTGAAAAATTGGTAATTTTCATATTTTTAAGGCCTACTAAGCTCCTCTAAATGGGTCGAAATTTCGATCGAGTATTAGGCAATTTTTTATCGGCAAATTGGATAGCGTATTCGATTCTCAGTTATCTCAAATACTTCAACACAAGATTTTAGCTCGATACTTCATACAGGGTATTTGTTATTCAATAGCCAAATTTAAAATTTCCCACTTTTCAACTGGCCCTGTATAAAAGTCGGTTAGGTTACTAAAAAGGTAAAGTAGTCATTCGACTTAAGGGACATCAGAAACTAAATGAGAAATAAAAAAGATTCTTTAAATAAATAGTGCTTCTATACATTATTCGGTTGCTTAAGGCACCTACGTACAGCAACCAAATAATGTATATAAGCACTATTTATGTAAAGAATAACTTTTCTTTCTTCTTCCTCATTTAGTGCCTGATGTTATTTAAGTCGAATGACTGCTTTACCTTTTTAGTAAACCTAACCAACTTTTATACAGGGCCAGTCGAAAAGTGAGAAAATTTAAATTTTAAATTGGGCTATTGAATAACAACAACAATATATCAGGTATCTAGCTAAAATTTTGTATAGAGATATTTGAGACAACTGCGAATGAAATACGCTATCCAATTTGCCGATAAAAAATTGCCTAATAGTCGATTGAAATATTAACCCATTTAGAGGAGCTTAGTAGGCCTTAAAAATATGAAAAATACAAATTTTTCAAAACATTTTTCAGTGCTCATCGAGCACTGTATCTCAAAAAAAATGTTTAAATCGGCCAACGCATTCCAAAATATTGGGGTGTTGCTATATTAAATACACGCACTGTACATCACTAATTAGATCTATTACAGAATACTGCAACATTGTTTGGTCACCGCCCACGTAACACAGTTTGTATTTAGTACGTACTTGTACATACTAAGTTCAAACTGTTTTTACTTAGTGCGTACAAGTACATACCAATAGTATAAACTGTGTTATGTGGGCGTACTACAACACGTATATCAATAGACTTGAATCTCTTCTTAACCTGTGAGGAAGCAAAATCATATTTGGGAATTACTTCCTTACACAGCAGGCGCCAGTATTACGATCTTTGTTTCGCCTTCAAAATTATCAATAACCACAGTTAACCATCAGTTTTCCTGATTGCTTGGAGTTTATGCGTTTTAATGTACCATCTTTTAACATTAGATATATATACATTCTGTCTGTACCTTATTATCGAACAACTTACGCAATGTTTAGTGCGAATAATAGAATAAGCTCAACAGTCAATAAATTTTGTACTGCACTTAATTTTTTAGTAAATTCCTTGATTGTTTTAAAAACCAGTCTAAATGTGTTATGGTGCAGTAATTGTTTATTATTGCTACTATTTAGTTTTTAAAATTCTCTAGGTGCACTCGGATATGCCAGGTGTGCCAGTCTCTTTATCGCAGCTTCAAATTCTTGTAAGCTTTCCCCAGCCTTTTGCGTCCGTGATTTCAGGTGAGCCTAGTATACTTGGGCGAGCTGTTGGTCACCATATCTCAAGTATAATGCAGCTTCCAAGACTTTGAAGTCCCTTTGTTGTTCCACTGGGATAGTCTGAAGCAATTCTGAGGCTTGGCCCCTTAGCGCTAGAACTAATGCCATGGCCTTCTCCTCGTTATCCCAGTTATTCGCACTTGCAGCCGCTTCAAACTGTCTCTTGTAGGTTGTCGTTGGCCGTCAAAGGAGGGTGGTTTTAATCGAGGACCTGACGATGCTACTAGCTGGCCTCCTTTCTCTTTTAATTGTCGTTTAAGTCGCTCCACTTCTCCTTCGAACTCACTCATCTTTCGTTTGATCTGGCTGACTTCTGTTTCGACTACACCTACTTTATCTTCAACCTTGCTTATCTCTTTGACTTCACTCTTCAGTTCTTGTTGTATTTTTATTTGATCCCTCAGAATTTTCCCTAATTCTTCCTGGTGTCTTTCTTGTTCCTCTTTTTCTTGGCGCTGTCTTTCTTGTTCCTCTTTCTCCTTTTCATGTCGTCGTCCTTTTCCTCCTTTTCGGCGTCTTATTTCCTTATTTCCAGATTTTTCATCATTTTCTTTAATTCATCTCCTTCTTCTTGACGCCGCTTTTCTTCCTTTTGACGTCTTCTTCCTTGGTCTTCCATAATTTTTCTCAGTTCGGTTTTTTCTTCTTGACGTCGTCTTTGTTGCTCCTATTTTTCCTTTTGACGGCGTCTTTCTTGTTTTTATATTTCCTCTTGACGTTTTTTTCTCCTGCTCTTCTTAATCTTCCTGGCGTTGCTGCGGCATCATCCTTGTAAACACCGCAAGCAGGACTTGTATTTGTGTCTCTGCAAGTTTATTGCACAATAGCGTTAAAAAAATTTGAATATCTCGTCGATTTTCTAATGGAACTTCCTAAAAAATCACGAAAGAGTCTTATTGAAAGTTCACTATCTCCAGTAATTTCCAAATAGAATGTTCTAGAAATTTTCTTAAACTAACACAGACAATCTCACTTAGCGTCTATATCATTTTCCAGTTGAAATAATTCGATTATCTCTACTAGTTTCTGAATAGAATGTTCTAGACATTTTCGTGAACTAACACAAATGAGTCTTTTTCAGTGTCTCTATCACTTTCCAGTTGAACGAATTTAATTATCTCCACTAGTTACAGAAAAGAATGTTCTAGAAATTTTCACGAAACTAATACAAATGAGTCTCCTTCAGTGTTTCTGTCACTTTCCAGTTGAAATAATTTAATTATCTCACTAGTTTCCGAATAGAATGTTCTGAAACTTTCCCGAAATCGCACTTTTCACAGTTTTGAGTCCAAAAACAGTCCTTAAACAATTCTCAAGTCAATTCTCCGTGTCACAACTAATTCCCGAGAAGAACACTGTAGAAACCCTCTCGAACAATCCAGAAATCTTCCGTTATAATTCCGCTTCTTTTGTAAACACCCTGTATCGTGGATCCGGAAAATTATAACGCAAGGGTAATACTAAACACTAATTTATTAACTTACGTACTAATTACAGCAAATAATTACTTGACTAATATAACACTGAATACTGTACATCAACTGAACTGGCCATCAAAGCTATACTGCCACTTTCAGCTTCTCCATGCCTCTATATACCCAAAGATGAGGGATTTAGAATATTCTGTCATGATGTCATCACTCTCTAGATATTTCCAGAAGTCTCTTTACTACTTCCAGACTCTGACACCATGCGCCATCCCTGGGCCGACTGCCAAACTAACCAAACCAGCTTAGCTTTTTGTTACCCTTATAATTGGAACTTACAGGGAAATCTCCACAGGTGTCTCTGGGCGTCTTTCTTGGGGGTATAAACATCTAACAATATTATTAATTTTTACAAGAAAACTTTGGTTGATCTTTAGCTGAAAAAACCAATAATTCGGTATTTGAATTATTTAATGACAAGCCATTGTTAGAACAAAATGTTATCGTATTATTTACGGCAACATTTGCATATAAGCTGAATTCAGTCATATTTGGTGCAGAGACAGCAGTAGACGTGTCATCAGAAAAAAGAGACACAAATGCATTATCAAAATGATCAACAATGTCGTTTATGAAAATTATAAAGAGCAATGGTCCCAGCACACTCCCTTGGGGGACGCCCATGGTGACCAAGATCAAATTCATAAACAACACCGCAAAGTAATCAAACCGTATTTTTATTATTATAGAGTAGTTGCAGTTGGTAGTTCTGGTCGTTTGTTGTTTGGGTTATGCTAATAAATAGTGAAAAATATCGTGAAAAAACAAAGAAAATAAATCCAAAAACTGATCAGTGTAAAGTTAAATAATTTATTGTACTCTTAACAATAAAAGGTATGCTAAATATTGTTTTAAATAATTAGTAAACATGAAATAAACAAACACTAAAATGGTGCTGAAGTTATAAATCATCAAGACATCTATAATTTAGTAGCCGAACATTTAAACTTAGATACAAAAACTATATACAGTTATCACTCTAAAAAAAGTCCCCACAAACTATACAGCATTCTTCAGATAAAACTTAGCACTGGCATGGATGAACAAAATGATATTAGAAATCTGCTACAAGTGATCATTACACAAAACGAAGAAATAAAAGCAGATATTTCACAAATAAAAGTTGATTTGTCAACACAACATAGTAAAATTGAAATAATAAATAGTAAAGTTGACGCTATAGAAAAAGAAAATCGAGACCTTAAAAAAAGATTACTAGCATCAGAAAGAAAAACAAAAAGAAATAATTTTATCATATTTGGAGTAAATGAGGAAATTACAGACATTCTGCCATTTATAACTGAATTAATACAGGTAACACTACAAATTCCATTTAGTGTGGGAGACATAAATAATATATACCGTGTAGGTCAAAAGTCTATAGAAAAACAGAAGATTTTTCATGTAGTAAATAAACTGAAAGGTACTGGGATTACTTTCTCAAACGATCAAATACCCGAGGATAAGGAGGAACAAACGTTCTTGTACCAGCAACTCAAAATTGCTAAGCAAAAACAGCTTAATGCAAAAATTGTTAGAAATAAGCTAGTAGTTAACGGCGAATCATATTCTTACCAAGATCTTAAAAACAGTACCACAAGTCCACTAGACGAAGGTTCAGAAACTTTTAAAAATAATTCTGCTCCGGCCACTCCCGTAACAAGTAATAAGAGTCCATTTGGAAAAAATCCTCAATACCAAAATAAGCAATTGGATATTGAAAAGCAGGGAAACAAGGAAGTACTGAAGAAAAACAATACAGAAAAAAATATTGTAGAAAATAAATCCTCTACTCCAGGTCAATGTGAAGCAAGTTCCAAGTCGAAGAGAAACAACTTGTCAGAGGAAAAAGAGCATGGTCTTCGATCAAAAAGAAACCTAAAGTGAACATGAATTGATGACGTGTCTGTGTCTAATAATAAATCTGTTCTATATTGTTAAACCTTTTATATGTTGCTACTTTAGATAATATTTTAATACTTTTAATCATAGCATTAACTTATTTTATTTGTATAACTAGATGTAATTTCTTATATAGTAACCTCTTTTATGTTAATATACACACACATACATTTAACTTGGTATATAATTATAAAAAATACACTTATCTCAAAATGGATCAATTTATTAGAGATTATGAGAATGAATCTATTAAGACAAATGAGATCAGTGATATGGAACAATTCAATAACATTTTTCATATATCTAACGCACAAAGCTCCTTTTCTATATACCATAACAATATTAGAAGCATCCAAAAAAACTTTGATGAGTTTCTAGTGTATATATCACAGTTCCATAATTTTTTTAGCTGTATAATCCTAACGGAGACCTGGAATATAACAGAAACAAACTTATATAAAATTGAAGGATACGAAATCATACACAACACTAATAGATTCAATCAGAATGATGGTATATTAATATACATAAAAAGTGAGCTGATATCTGATCATAAGTTTATAAAAATCGGGTTAGTTAATGCAATTGACATAGATATATTATTTAAAAACTATAAAATAAAAATATTTGCAGTCTATAGGCCACCTTCTACATGTGTGTACGATTTTGTAAACAATTTAGCTGATATCTTACATAATTATAATTTTAATATTTATGATAATACGATTATTGTGGGAGATATTAATATTGATATCAATTGTAAAAATGTTGACTATACGGAGGAATATCTAAATCTATTATCTGAAACTGGTTTTGTATCTATAATAAATGAAAACACAAGAGTAACTAATCAATCTTCTACATGCATTGATCATATATTTATAAAAAACAAACCAGGAGTAACTGTAGATTTAATTCCAGCAATCATTAAAACAAATATTACTGATCATTATACAATTACAGCACAAATTATTAACAAAAATATAAATTTTGAGCATATTCAAAAAATTAATGAATCATTCAAAAAAGTTAATGCAGATAAATTATTACAACTTATAAAAAATGAGACCTGGGATGATATATACAAATGCAATGACTCAGAAGAAGCTTCACATATATTTTTTAAAAAGTATGAACGATTATTACAATTATCAACAGATATTATTCAGTACAAAGGCTTAAAAAAAAAGAAGCCGTGGATATCCAAAGGACTAGTAATTTCTATCAAACAAAGGGATAAATTATTTCAAGCTCATATTAGATACCCCCTTGATGAAAACCGAAAAAATATGTATATTAGTTACAGAAATAAATTAAATGCCCTTATAAAAAAAACAAAACATAATTATTTTAAAACTAAAATTGCAAAAAATCAAAATTGTTCAAAAAATCTTTGGGGTACAGTTAAAGAATTTACAAACAACTATAAAAAAGATGATAAAAAAATTACTAAAATTATTACAGAAGGAGGAAATGAAATAACTGACCTTAAAGATATTGCTAATAATTATAATACTTACTTTTGCCAAATAGGAGAAAAGCTCGCCTCAAAAATCCAGCAAGGAGTTTCTGTGACCAACAACGAGAACATAACTAATAGCATGTTTTTAGAATGGACGGATAAAACTGAAATAAAAAACATTGTTTTAGAACTTAAATTAAATAAGGCTCCTGGGCCAGATGGCATAACCAATGAAAACTTAAAGTTAACAATTGACTATATTGCAGACCCGTTATGCTTTATTTTTAATAAATGTATAGAGTGTGGAAAAATTCCTACACATTTTAAAAAAGCAATAGTGAGGCCACTGTTTAAAGAGGGAGATAAATGTAATATTTCAAACTATCGTCCCATTTCCCTAACATCATCAATAGCAAAAGTATTCGAAAAAATCATTAAAAAGCGGCTGTGTAATTACCTAGAAAAAAATAATATTATTTCTGAAATGCAATTCGGTTTTCGAAAAAATCTCTCAACACAGGATGCGATAGCTAAATTAACATCTTTAGTATATAGCGCGATTGATGGTAAGAAACCATGTTTGGGTGTGTTTGTCGATCTGGCAAAGGCCTTTGACACTGTGAGTCACAGGCTTTTGCTAGATAGACTTGAGCACCTTGGTATTAGGGGTAATGTACTAAAATTATTTAATAGTTACTTAGAAAATCGTAAACAAATGGTAGAAATAAATCAAGTGCTCAGTGACGAGGAAACCGTGACTTGTGGAGTACCACAAGGAACGGTCCTAGGACCCATTCTATTTAGTATATATTTAAACCAGTTACTTACCTTGGAATCATCCGGAACCATTATCTCGTATGCTGATGACACGGTTATTCTCTATACGAGGTTCTCTTGGACCGATGTAAGAACAAAAGCCGAAAATGACCTAGAAAAAATAAAGACCTGGTTCAATGCTAATTTGTTAACAGTAAATGTCAACAAAACAAAAGTTATACCGTTTGCGTCGTTGGAAAAATACTTACCGGATTATAGCACTGTACCTTTTGGTGACCAAAGTATTTCAACCGTATCCTCTGTCAAATACCTTGGCATATATATTGATTCCTTTTTAAAATGGGATGTTCATATACAAAGTGTCATTAGAAAGCTGCGAGGTATAATTCCTAAAATGTATCAACTTCGCTGCATTCTTTCATTGAACCAACTCAAGATATTGTATTATGGTTTGGTAGAATCAATTGTACAATACGGAATAATTGGGTGGGGAGGTATAAGAAGAACTAACTTATTACCTTTAGACATAATTCAAAAAAGAATATTAAAAGTCATGTATAACAAACCCTTGAGATATCCTTCCGACCAGTTATATAAAGAATTAGGTATATTGGATGTTAGGCAGTTGTTTGCAAAAACCACATGTTTATTTTTATTTAATAACAATCAATACATCACCTCAATAAACCATTTATACAATACTAGACTTAACACGGGAGCTCACTTATTTTTACCCAGAGCACAGAAAACAATCGGACAAAGATGTTTTTCTTATATCGGACCTAGATTGCATAATATTTTACCCGAATTCCTTAAACTTATGAATATAAGACATCTCTATAAGAAACACTTGAAACGTTGGCTTACTCTATCCGACCGAAATACGGTGCATAATATTATAGATTCTTAAAAGAGAAGAAAAAAAAAAGAAGAATGTGTATTGGCCCTTTAAAAAATGAAATCACAGTTTATGTTCGTTTGTACGCTTATGTTGTGCATATTTCTGTTTGTACGTGTGTGTAATTTATTTTGGTTATTTGGTTAAGTAAAGTATTTATTTGGTGTATTATCACCCAATTGTTTAAACTGTTTTTTTATATTGCTGTCTACATTGTTTATATTGATTATATTGTTTATACTTTAATATTGTTTATACTAAGTCATCATTCCATCCAGCCACAGTGTTGTGATGGAATGATTAGCCCATAGACAGGCCCTTATGTGGACCTAAATGGGCTTACACTTCTTTGTATACCTTTATTATCGTTATATTTTATTATTATCAATAAACATTATTATTATTATTATTATTATTATTCCTTCAATGAGTTTAGTCATCGAAAAATAATTTTAGTTATAAAAAACAGAGGAGCAACTTTTAATTACTACCAGAAAAAGTAACTAAGTTACGGTTACAGTTACTTATATTATCAAAGTAACTAAGTTAGTAACTTTGGTTAAAAGTAACTACTTACTTCTTAAAAAATATCTTCCAGCATTCTTAAATGTAATCAAATTATTTAGAGTTAATTTAACACTACTATATTTTAAAGGTGACAATATAATACCCAAAATTCTTTTCCGAAATCCATCGTTTAAGGCTCATCATATCATCCCATTATATCAAGCACAGAATCTGATAGCTGAATATTTACAGCTGATGCATCAAAACGACCATAACAGTAACAAGATCCATATAAATAACCGGTAGGGTTCATTTTTTGGCAGAATCTCGTGATCATTAATATGAATAAATTCTACCTGTCGAGTTCCGATAATGGTGACTGGTCGTAGCTGGGAAAACGCGATAGTGATATTTTGTCGTGGTCACTCAATTAGCTGGGTCTACACCACCTACTGTGCCAATGACAATCGACAATCGCTCATGCTTCCGTTTGTCATGCTAGCCTAGGAGTAGGCTCTGCCTATGGCTTTGTTCCAGTGCCACCACTGTCTGCCTCAATATTATCCATTATTACTCACGTTAATTCATGATTGTGCCGTGTAATCATTTATTATTAGATCAGCAGACTCTCTGTCGAATTTCACTGCGAATTGTGTGCTGTACTACTTTCCAATACTATAATTATGACTGTTTACCGATCACCAAACGGTGACTTAAATATCTTCTTGGAAACAATTTCATCAGCGTTAGACATACTGATAGAGAAAAATAAAGAGATTATCATAACAGGCGATTTCAATGTGCATTTTCAAACTAATAATAATGATGTCTCCAAAGTCACTAATACACTCAATTCATATAACCTACATTTTTTAAATTTTGAAGAGACTAGAAATAGAAACTGCCTTGATAACATTTTTGTTAACACAGATACTAATATGTTTAGAATAAAAACAGTCAACACTGGCCTATCGGATCATTTAGGTTTAGTGTTGAATTTTAACACAAATAAATTAAATAACAAATCTGAAAGGATAATTTACAGACCAATAACAGATAAAGGTTTGTTTAATCTACATGAATCTTTGTCTACTGTAAACTGGATGATTATTAGAGACACAAATATCTCTTTGACAAACAAACTTCAATATTTCTTTCAGTGCATATTGCAGGCCGTGGAAAGTAGTTTCCCTACAAAATCAAAACTATTGAATAAAACATCTTCTCATAAATTAAACTGGTTTAATGATGACCTCAGGCAGGAAAGGGAAAACCTCCACTTACTACAAGATATTTATAAAGTTAGTCCATCTGAGCAGTTGAGAGAGTTTGTTAAGAACTGTAAGTATACTTATAGAAATAATTTGGAAAAAGCTAAAAGATTTGCGCACGATAATTTTATTAACAGCTCAAACAACCCGCAAAAGGCTATGTGGAATTTGATAAATAATAAAAAAACCAATTGTGACTCTGATCCTTGTATTCATCCCGATAAGTTCAATGAATATTTTGTGAACATTGCAAACGAGATAATAGAAAATCTACCACAAAGTGAATTAAATTATGATAGCTTTTTAGATAAAACAAAATTTCAAATTCCTATTAACACTAAATTTCAATTTAGGGAAGTAAGCTACAACGAAGTTTCTGATATAATGTCAAATTTAAAAAAAACAAACAGCAAAGATGCCTATAATATTAACATGAAAATCTTAACAACAATAAAATATATAATACTAATCCCACTAACTGACTTGATTAATTTATGTATACGTAATAATATCTTCCCTGATGAACTTAAAATCTCTAAGGTAGTACCCATACATAAAAAGGACTCCAAGGATGAGCCCTCGAATTATCGTCCGATTTCAATAATTCCTTTTCTAGCTAAAATCTTTGAGATGGTTCTAAAAAAACAAATAACGGACTATTTTGAGCAAAATAATCTTTTCAGTCAACATCAGTTCGGTTTTAGGAAAAATAAATCCACTACATTAGCTATCCTGTCCTTAATTGATTTCATAAACAATGGTTTTGAAAAAGGTTTATACATTTATTCGCAATTCTTGGATCTTACCAAAGCGTTTGACTGTGTATCCCACGATATTTTACTAGATAAGCTAAAGTTCTACGGTTTTGACAAGAACAGTGAAAACCTAATCGCCTCCTACCTCAGCAACCGTCATCAATTTGTTACCAACAAAAGTAAAAGCTCGGCCTTATTACCTATAAAATATGGTGTGCCTCAAGGGTCTATAATTGGCCCCATATTATTCCTCATATATATAAATGATTTGCCGAGTTCACTAGCTGACAGCCACTTTACTCTATTTGCCGACGACACCACTATTTCAAATCCTTCTTCCAATCTTAATGAATTAATAGATAATGTAAATATATCACAGTCAAAAGTTTTGAAATGGTTCCTAGCCAATCAGTTGTGTTTAAATCAGAATAAAACTGAGAAAGTAATATTTAGCCTAAAAAATGTAAATGACATAGACAACTCTACTTTTAGTAATACAATTAAATTTTTAGGAGTCTTCCTTGACACAAAATTATCGTGGGAACCTCAAACAACGCATGTATGTAAAAAAGTATCGAAAAGTGTATATCTATTACGGAGTCTGTCTTACAAAGTCTCACAAAAAACTCTCCTAACTGCTTACCATGGATTAATACATACCACTCTTTCTTACGCAATTCTGACCTGGGGTCATGCCCCATCTGCCAGTTCCGTTTTCTCATTACAAAGAAAATCAGTTAGAGTGATCGCTGGTCTGAATTATAGAGATGATTGCAAAAACGCATTTATTAAACTTAAAATTCTTACATTGCCTTGTATGTACATTCTTCATTGTCTAATGCATATAAAAGAAAATGAAAGCAAATATGCAACCCATGGCCAATTACATAGCTACTCCACAAGAAGGTGTAATTCAATTTTGCCAGACTATCTGAGGTTAACTAAATCTAGGAACAGCATCAATTATTACGGTATAAAGTTTTTTAATGCATTACCCACCCACATCAAACAGTCAAACTGTAAGAAATTTAAAGAAACGGTGAAACGTTTTTTGCTCGGGCAAGCGTTCTATTCATTTGAGGAATTTCTGTGTGCAGATTTTAGTCACTTTGACGTGTGTTAGTTCTCACTTATGTACGCTGTTATGTATTTCGTTTGTTTTTTATCTGTGTTATAATAATTTTATGATTTTTACTTATAACATCTTATGTAATACTTTTTGATATTACTTCTTTTAATTTGTTCTCAAACTGTACCTTGACTTGTGTAAATACTTATTGTATACTAGCACCAATAAACTATTATTATTATTATTATTATTATTATTATTATTATTGATAATTTATAATAGTCGTGGAGCGAAACCCCCGAATTCGGTATATGCTATGCAACTCTTGGAGATACAAAAACAAACAGTTGATTCTTATGTAAAAATACTGCACAAAATATATTTTTGAGGTCGCAATTTGATTTGAAATTGCGAAATCAGAAAAAATGAAAAAACTGCATTTTCACTTTCTTTACGAAATATACTATTTTCACATTTTTCGACTTCCAACCTCTAGTACAGTAACTTTATACATTCTACCTGACATTAAATCAGGTATGGCTGCTTTTTTAATATGTTGCATAGGATTAAAAAGTAACGTTAAATCCAAGTTTACGACCTCGGCAGACCTCCGGATCTTGGTCAAAAATCCAAAAAACTGCGAGATTTTTGTTTCTTTTTTCAGTTTTTGACGATTTTGACACCTAAGGCCTACTTTTTCGGTAAAAACATTTTACTATTTTTTAAAAGTAGATTAAATTTGCTACAAATTGGTACCAGAGCGTACTCTGTAGATCAAACAGTATCCGAGGTACAGCTGTTCAAAGTTTTGCAAAATTTTCACTTTTCGACATTTTTATGGTAGTAGTATGGTAGTATTTCACAGATTTTTAAGTTAATACTTTATTTAATACCTTATTTTGATGGCAAAGTTACTGGATTACTCTGTAGATCTGTCATTTGTTGTAGTAAATATTTACAATATTATAGATAGATAGATAGATAGATCTTTATTGGTCATATATACATAAATTATGTTTTGACACGTCAAAAAATATGGCAATAAAAACCAACAAAAAGTGGTTGTCTTAAATAGAAAAAAAAAGTACACTTTAAATAAAACAAATAAATAACAAAGTAGAGTAAATAACAGTAAGCACATAGAATAACAAACAATCATTATCACACAATTAAACGAGAAAAATCAGTTGACAAGAATTCGTCAAAATCATAGAATGCATTTTCAAGGAGGAAACGTTTAATTACATTTTTAAAGCGAGTACAGTCAAGTGTTTGTACATCAATCGGTAACACATTGAAAAATTTTACTGCATAATAGCAGGTGCCATTTCTGGTTTTTGAAAGTCGGAAAAAATCCAAATATATATTGCCCCTATTACGAGTTGAGTACGTATGTACACTTTCACATGTTATGTAATTATTAAGGTTATTTTTAACATGGACAAGGCACTGCAGTATATAATTACAGGGTAAAGTCAGTATCTTAAGGCTTATAAAAGCATCCCTACAATCATCTCTATATGATAGCCCAGCAACGATTCTGACAGCCTTTCTTTGCAGTGAAAAAACTGTTGAGGTATGTGCCGAGTGGCCCCATATTAAAATGGCATAAGTGAGGGAAGATTGAATTATTGCATGATATGCCATTAAAACCGTTGACTGTGACAAACAATTTTTTAAATTGCGCAATAAGAAAATATTGCGTGATATATTCTTGCAGATGTAGGACGTGTGTTCCTCCCATGTTAACTTACTGTCCAACATAATGCCCAAAAATTTAACGCAATGAGAGGTCGTTTGTACAGAGTGCTGTCTTAAAGAAAAAATCATAGTCTCTGTTTTATCGTCATTCAATATTAACTTATTGTTTAAGAACCAGTTGTGAACCATAGACAAACTGTTTTGAGCTTCTGATAATAAAGTGTTACAATCTTTATGGGAATGAGCCAATGTTGTGTCATCAGCAAAGAGAGTGAAATTTGTTGAGGGACTACTGTTTGGCAAATCGTTAATATAAATAAGAAATAAAACCGGTCCCAAAACTGAACCCTGAGGGACTCCAAATTTAATATCAATGGTACCAGAGTTAACATTATTAAAATGAACAAATTGATGACGATCAGTCAAATACGACATAATCAATTTTCTGCTACTCTCAGAGAAATAGTAAAATTTTAGTTTGTTCACCAAAATATTGTGAGGCACACAGTCGAAAGCCTTACTTAGGTCTAAAAATTGCACATGCACAAATTCTTTGGCCTCGAAACCTTTATTTATTACATTTATCAACGAATTAATTGCTAACGTCGTTGACAATTTTGACCTGAAGCCATATTGACAACTATTGAAAAGATTACAATTTTCAAAATAATTTGTGATTTGAGATTTGAGAACTACCTCAAAGATTTTGGCAAATAATGGCACGATAGAAATAGGCCTGTAATTTGCCGGATCATCAATACAGTTTTTTTTAAATAAAGGTAACACTTTTGACAGTTTAAGACATTTTGGAAACACATTCTTTCTAATGCATTCATTAATTAGTTTAGTGAGTGGAATGATAATAATATATTTAATACAATTGAGAATTTTAATGTTGATATCATAAGCATCTTTACTCTGTTTGTTTTTCAGATTAGCGATTACATCTAAGACTTGATTGTAAGTGACTTCAGTAAAAATAAAATCCTTGTCAGCACCAGTTTCTATGGAACTTGTAAAATAATTTTCAAAATTGTCGGTGGGAGATGACAGGGAGTTAACTAAATTTTGAGCAATGTTTCCAAAATAATTATTAAATTCGTCAGGAGAAATAATTTCTGACGAATTGTCTGTTTTATTTTTATTTACATTAACTAAATTCCACATTGCTTTTTGCTGATTCTTATTTCGTCGTATGTAGTTATCGTTTGCTACTTTCTTGGCTTTTAATATTTCATTTTTATAAATACGTTTTTTGTCATTAATCATTTTTTTCAAATCGCTAGTAGGATTAGTCTTATAAATATCAAGAAGGAAATGTAATGTCTCTCTCAATTGACGCAAATCATCAGTGTACCAAGTTACATTAACTTTCTTGTCACTGGTTAAGATGTTGGACTTAACTGGGAAAAACATGTCCAGAGCAGAAGTAATTATATCTAAGAAAAATTCAGATTTAACATCAATATCTATCGAAGAATCATCGATAAACCCCCAATCGATCTCTTGCAGATATCTGTTTAAATTAAATAAACCTATATCGGAAATAGGTCTGAAAGAAATTTTCTTTGATGCTCGTGGAGGCTCACAGTTCATTATACTTAAATTGATACCAATATGATCAGAGAAGTGCGTATCAAATAATTGCAAATTACAATTATCAAGGCAAAAGTTAATAAACATGTTATCCAAACAATTGCCGAGACGAGTAGGAGCATCATTGCATGCAATGAAACCAAAAGAACTGAATAAATTAATAAGTGTGTGAACCTGTTTATTGGGGTTATTAAAATGAACATTAAAATCTCCTGAGAAAATTACGTTTTTGCTTTTTTGTGTGATAAAGTTCAAGGCACACGTAAGCTTCTGCAAAAATATATCAAAATCCCCAAGAGTAGGGGATCTATATGTTGTTATTATTATAAAATTGTCACAAACAACAGCAGACAGTTCGCAATGAAAGTCAATAGAAAGTTCATTAATTTGAGTTATAGGGGAACACTTATATGTTTTCCGACAGAAAATAGCAACGCCGCCATGAATACTATTTTTCCTGCTAAAATTTGAAATTAAATTATAGTCATCTAGTGTTACAAATTTAGATTCATCCTCAACGAGCCAATGCTCATTAATACATAAGATATCAAAATGATTATCCATCAAAAATGCATTAAATTCAGATACTTTATTTCTAAGGCTTTGTATATTTAAGTGAAAAACATTAAACGAATTTCCAGGGAACGTTATTCCAGACTTCCCAGAAAACATGTCAACTGATCCTTTTACAGGTATTTTATTTAATTTGTTAGAAGGGACATCTGTGAGAGCCGCGGGTATAAAAAAGCAGACGAAGGTGTTTCTGAACTAATAATTTTATCGACGACTAGCGTGAGACTCGATGAATCACTCTCGTGTATACTATTATCTAGGTTTACTATAACAGAAGAAGGAACATGTTGTTTTTGGACTGCTGCAGGCAGAGAAGCATTATTACAAATGTCACTAATTTGAATGAATGTTAATGTCTTCGATGAATATTTACTAGCAAGAATGGAATCCACTATATTGGAGGCTGCAACTCGGTTGTCGAATTTTCTTGGTGGATTATTATTAATTTCGACGAAGTTGAAGTGACCTTCACTACGTGCATTAAATTTATTTAAGAACTCGTATAATCTTCTATTAAACTTGTAAATCAGTTTGTTCTTCTGGACATCTTTAGAATAGTAGGGAATAGATGCAAAAATAACATTGGTATGAGTACATTGCTTAAGCTTATCACAAATTTTTCGGAAAGAAGGTATTCTGTATTTGTCAATATCGTTGTGTCCTCCTGCTACAATAATATAATCTTGAAAAGATAAATATCTTGCCAACGTTTCAATATTTTCGATCACTTGGTGCAAAAGTGCTCCGGGTTTTCGTATCGAACTTATTTCATATGAATTATTGACTAAACCACTCCTTAGTTGAGAAGTCATATTTATATCATCTGTTAACAACAGAATTTGTCGTTTATGGTGTGTAATATTTGTATTGGAAACACATTTGTTTACAATTGAGTTTTTGGTGCCATCCTGTATAACTTGTAGTTTACTTAAATGTGTTTCTTTTTGTACGTTAACAAATTTGCTAGGTTTGAATGATTTATCTTCAACTGATAACTTTTTTCCTGTTGGAGGTGTTTTATCAGTAAGAGTCGCAGCGTTTTTATTAATTTTAAGAACTGTTTGTGTACCAATTGAGGCTGTCTGTACTTTAGAATTTAAAATATCGACTTTCTTAGTTAACTCCGTAATTTGTTTATTTAGATCATGAATGATGATTTCTTGTCGATTTATTAACTCACCCATTTCCTCCTCTCTCTTCATAGCTTCTTCAAGAAACGACTCACGGTCATCTTTTATTTTTTTAATATATTTGTTCTTTATTTCACTTTCCTCGGTGAGGTCCTGTATAGTTTTCTCTAAAATATCTTTTTCCTCGTCACGAGCACTATCATAACTGTCATCTTCACAACAAACAAGCTGATTGTCTTTAACGAGACGTAACTTTGACTTGAATTTCGGTAAACGACATTTGTGATATATACTATAACATTTTATACACACAAAATGTATAAATTGTTTGGATTTACAACATTTATAACTAATAAAATCGGAACGCTCTGAAACTACACCGCTACGCGACATGGCTTAACCACTTGTATTAAAAAATATTAAATATATAATTATAAAAATAATATTTGTTTTGATATGACTGAAAAATAAATAAATATTGTTACGTGTATACCCCCTTTTGTAAACACCCTGTGTCGTAGGTTCGAAAATTATAACACCAGGGTAACACTAAACACTAATTTATTAACTTACGTACTAATTACAACAAACAATTACTTTGCTAATACAACACTGATTACTATACTTCAGTTATTCAGTCACTTGGTCACTTTGCTTACTTCATCTGAACTACTCTGCTCACTTGAACTGTACTGTAC
The DNA here is from genome assembly GCA_936432065.2 of Rutpela maculata. Classification (NCBI taxonomy): domain Eukaryota; kingdom Metazoa; phylum Arthropoda; class Insecta; order Coleoptera; family Cerambycidae; genus Rutpela; species Rutpela maculata. The sequence continues at coordinate 410,199,109 of OW386285.2, forward strand.
TAAAACTGTCTTTTCGTGGCCACTCTCTCTGCTTTTATAGCTGCTTCTGGAAGATTCTAAAATTCTAGATGTTTCTAGATGCCGCGCCATCTCTTCGACGATTGCCGAACTAGCCAATAACTAACTTAATTGTCCTTTGTTACTTCTATGGAAGTTAGAGGGAGCTCCCATATGTCTCTGGGGTAGAACAAATAACAATATTAATGAACGAGTTCCCATTCTTATGTAATTACGGTGATTATTTCACGTCTTTTGACAACATTGCAGCAATCAAATGTCATTATTAGTGGTAAAGTAACCTACATCGGCTTTTGACAGTACCAACACGAAAAAATTATCAGCTATAATATCCCTAGGACACATAAGTATGTAACAACACCTTTTTCTAAAAATCAGAACTCTACACTAGCACTTCACATTATTATTCGTTGTACTTAAAGTTCTCTCTACTTAAACAAGCAAACCTTAACTATTATACTTCTTAAATTAAACATAAGGATTAGGTACATAAATATACCGGAAACAAAGTAGAAAAAAATTGTAGATTCCTCAACCCAAATGAATTGGGATTCTTCATATAACATTTTTCAAAATACCCCTTCGTTGTCAACTTACAGCCCCTTTAAAGAGGTACGTTAAAAGCCTTTTTCATTCTTTTACTCAACAAATGAAATCCCAAAAAACAAAATATTTGGCATATCTACTACACGTATTGAAAGGCATCTCGTGAATTTTTTTCATCCTCTTGAGTGCTTCACCAAGGGATGGAATTGACAGCCCCTAATATATTTTTAGAAATATTTTTAAAATTCATTCATTTTACATTTCAGAATAAAATAATTTTTGATTTCCTTTTTGTTTCTAAAACTTTTTCTTTTCTTTAAAAAATGCCGTGTTACCAATTCTTTTCGTGATAAAAAATAAAATTTACGTTCGTGCAACTGAGTTCATTTCAATCATTACTGAACGATAATGTTTTAAAACTTTTAGTAGGCTGCTCTAATCAGGGGAATAAAAAAAATTCGGATGCCTTTCAATAAGTGTAGTAGATATACCAAATATATTTTTTTTGGGAATCTTATTTTTTGAGTAAAAAAATAAAAACTGTTTTTAACGTACTCCTTTAAGGGACTGTAACTTGACAAATGTTTGAAAAGTGTTATATGAAGAACCCCAATTCATTTGGGCTAAGGAATCTACAGTTATTTTTTTTTCTACTTTGTTTCTGGACACTCTGTATATTAATAAACACTTTAGTATAATCATTTTTGAAAAATTCACTCTATACCAGTTAAGTTAAGCTAGTGTTACTAGATGGCGGTACCATTTCATCTGATGTCGGCAACCTTAGAGCGTAAAAGCGAGAGATTGGAAAAATGCAATATTGTCTGGGTTTACTGGTAGTGTGATTGATCGAAGCATGCCCGAGGACTCTTTACAGTAAAGACCAGTCTATGAGTTAAAATACCTATGGTTTAACGTATATTGTTTTTCTTGATTGTCATTGTCATTACACCATTTATACCTACTTTGTGTTTTTTTTTAGATGAGTCGCTTTGGAAATGCATGTCTATGTGACGTGAATGATGAAATTGAAAATAAAGGTCAGTAAACTCTAAAAAGTGACAAGAAAATGTCTGAATTGATTGCAAAACATAATATTGAAGATTAGATATACTTAATAAATTATTTATTCGTGAAATATTCTCCCCAAATACCACTTGTGCTTTTAAATTTTGTTTATAAATTTTTGCTCCAGCTAAGTTGCCAAAAGGTAATATAATTCGTGTAAATTGACAGTTTATTATCTGATTAAATCCCGAGCGCTTTAGCGGGAGGGATTTAATCTTCATATTACCAGGCAACAAAGCTTTCGCAAATATTTTACCGATAAAACTCTAAGCACTAGTGGCATTACATACGATAAAGTCCTGAGCACTAAATTATTTGTCACATTTCATTGCCAATCCTTTTAAGAGCAGATTGTAGCACCTACTTGATTCAAAATTGCTTTCTACCAAAAAGGCACACACATAGGTTTGCGAACGGCAGTAACCTTGGAGTATTATGAAAGCTATGGAAAACAATACTTACTATTATTGTTATAAACTGAATCTGGTAAATACTACGTTATCTTCTAAAATGTTCTCGTAGAAGGAAATAAAACACATTCTAATAAGTTGCCAGCTTTACTGAGTGGTTAAACCTCAAAAACATGAATATATTATGGTTGAATCAAGTTAGTCTGAATTAATCTGTAAAACGTTACCTTAATAGAACATGATGTCCGCCGGACGTCCGTTTTATGTCCATTTAATGTACCGACGTCCGTGAACATAAATTGGACGTCCACCGGACGTCCGTCATCGGATTTACTTTGAAATTGTAAGAAATGGACGTTCTTTGAATGCCCATTTTATGTACGGGAACTATGTACATTTTAAGTCCATATATGGACAGGAGATGGACGTCTTTTTCATGTCCGTTGATTTAAATATTATATTTTTGTAATAAATGATAATATCTCCATACCGCTTTCTTTCCAACACATTACATTTCCGAGATACACATAACAGCGAATATCACATTGAACATCCATCATATGTGCAGCAACGGATGTCCCCTGGATGACCAATTTATGTATGGAAAATACACGCATTTTAGGTCACTATAGGGACAGTAGCAGGACTATTAAATATTCGCCGATGTAACTATTCTATTCCCAAGTAGCAAGGTGATTTGCTGTCAGTAGTCGTCATTCGACCAGTTAATGACGTAATAATGACGTGACATTGGAGTCGTCATATTGACGCCATAAAAATGCTGTCATCTAGACGTAATTTTTAGGTGTAGCTGTGGTAGGGTAGGGTAACATGGTGACGTCAATTACACGTCACTATTAAGTGATGCAAGTCACGTTACAGATTAATTAAGAAGTGAAAATAAATATTACACCTTGGCATTGTAAACAAAAAATGTCGAATGTAAGTAACAGTTTTTCATATAGTAGTAATAATAATATAAATTTTGTTTTAATATATCCAACTATACAATTTTTAAGTAAATTAAAATATAACTGTTCAATGAGTTAAGTGTTGCAGTGAGTTAAGTGTTGCCTTGCGAGCTACAGTTCTATAAAGATGACGTCCAAAAGGCGATTTTCAGATAATATTTCATCAACTAGATCTAACTTTTATTTAAAAACAATAATTCACTACAATGTATTTTGACAGTTTCAAACAATTATGTAATTGTTATGAAAAGCTTAATTTATTTTTATAGAGCTGTAGCTTCTTTACGAAGCATTTTAGGACATACCTTCACCTTCATTAGAACTTTTATGCTTGAAATTGGCCTTATACGTACCCTGTATACTTGGTGAAAACGTACTGCCCCTACCAGCTGCATTTTTTCAAACTTTATTCTTAAATATCATGGAAACACTTGAGTTTAGGAGGTTGGTCCCAGTGAGACTTTTAATCAGCATGGTCTGGAGTACAACATACTCCAGCTTTATGACATTAGGCCGAAACCACTTTTTACATAGGATCAGATAGGAAATCAGGAAGTGCGATTTTTTCTGATTTCGCAATTCCGACTCAAAACTGCGACCTCCGTAATCGAATTCGGTAGTTCATGTGACATAAATTCAGTTTTTGTATATTCACCAGTTGCATAGGCCACTTGTTTTGCATATTTGGATGGTATGCCCTCCGACTATTATTTCACGATTGTGTCGTGTAATCATTTATTGATATTTCATAATGTGCTCGTGGGAAATACTTAATCAATTATGTTATTATGTGTGATTTTATGCACGATAGCCGACAGATTATTTCTATTTTCGCAGATTGGCTGCTGCTAATTATAGACCAGCATTAGGTCATAAGTGGCAAAGGTGTGTGTTGTGGCTAATCAAATTAGAGGAATTTTGTTCTTATTCGGTGAGAATCAGGTGTTGCGCGGCTTATAGTCCAGTTCAAATTCGAGGTGTGTCGTTTTAATTTATTACTGTTTTAATAGAAACTTTACCAGTTAGACCATAAATAAGGAATACAAGAAAGTCAGTTTTTCAATGTTAAGGTCCGAAAAAGCAGAAAATAACGTCTCTTAGGTTAATAGTCCAGTCAACGAAAGACTTGTAGAGGACACGGAGGGAGGAGGGATTTTGTCTCTTCAGGAATGTGTTAAGAGTAGCTTCAGGGAGGTGAAAGGTCCCGTTTTTCGATTCTTCGCTTATAACTCGGAAAGATGCGTCGTATGGAAAAAGGTAATCTAAACATAATTAAATTTCCTACAAGAATGTCTATATTCAGTTTCTTCCTATGTGTTATAGTTCCCGAGATATTCGCCAGTGAAAATCGACAATTAATAAATTAATTTAGATACATGGAATTTTTCTAACAAAGCGATTTACCCTGGTCTGCTAATAAATCACAGTCACAAAACAATTTTTATTCTACAACATTCGATGTATTTACTAATAGTCGGGGAGCCTTCCCTAGCTGTACGTGCACCCCCTTCCCGATCCTTGGGAACAATGTTTTTCATAAAGATTAAAGCCTAAGGAACAATTTAAGACTTGTCCTAAAAAAGATTGGCTGTACTTTCAAAATGGCGGCCATATGATAAAAAAAACTGTTGCCAATGTTGTTTTTGTCATTTAACACAAAAACGCCTTACAATAATTGTCACAGTTATTTCCTCTAAGTGATTTCCGGTATATGAATTTCCATGTTTTCTTAATTTTGGACTCATTTATCTGGAAAATGGTAACTCCTATCCAAATATTGTATAGGAACAAAATTGTAGAAAATTTTATGCACTTCGTTTTTTGTGCTGAAAATTTTTCTCCATCTTTTTTAGTTTTTGTGTTAAATGACAAAAACAATATTTGCAAATTTTTTTTTAAACGGACGCCGTTTTGAAAGTACAGCCATTTTTTTAGGACATGTCTTAAATTGTTTCTTAGACTTTAATCTTTATAAAAAACATTGTCCCCAAGGATGGGGGGGGGCGGTGCACGGACAGATAGGCTGGGCTCCCGTAGAATAACGTAATATTTTGTCGAATTATACATTTCTTTAAATATACAGTGTGACTCACCCTTATAATCCTTATAACTTTTTTATTTTGATTCCGATTTGAATCAAATTTTCCTGGACTATAGAACAAATTAGGATCTACTTATGATCAGAGAAACGTTCGCCTGCTACAAAGGCAAAGCCACCTGCGGTACCAAAATATGCGGAAAAAATAAAAACATTTTGAATGTTAAAAATTCTAAAAAAAATGCATCGGATCGGCGCCAAAAACGTACATACACCAAAATTTGATTTAGTTTGGACATCCTACAACGTACAAATTTCATCCCTAATTTCAACCTTCTTCGAGTGGCAGTTGCAATTCTTAAATGAGAAGTAGGGCCTATTCAAAAATGCTATGGTTTTAATATTTATTGCAAAAACTAACGGTAAAAAAATTAATTCACTGCAGCGTAACTTACTACAGCAAATTAAAAAAAACTTAACTTCAATGTAGTAAATGTTCAAAATGAGTTCCTTGAACATCTTGGCAGCATCCTAATCGTAAATGAAAATGTCTTCTAACGTTTTCCAACATATGAGGCGTGACCGACTTAACCACATCCGTGATTTTTTCTCTTAAGTCAGCTGTATCGCGTGGTTTAACTTTGTATATCATACTTTTCACATATCCCCATAGAAAAAATCTAAAGGTGTAAGATCAGGAGAACGTGCTGGCCATTCTAGCGATCTTCGCCCCCCTATCCACCGATTTTTAAATTGTGGAGACCTATAAGAAAAGATGAATAATAAATGATTCACACATTTATCTATTTATGTATTTCAGTTAGTTGGGGAGAAGATTTCTTACAATGTAGATCATGAAAAGTGTTTATGATTATTAGTGTTGTTTAGTGAGTTAGAGTTATTTAATAAATACTATTGTGTGATATCTCTTTGTACTTATTAATTAGCGGGGTAGCACAGAAATATTAAGTCGAGGTATTGCCGGACATCGATTCGGTAATGTGGTGGTGCTTCATCCTGCTGGAACCATATTATATTTGCTGGAACTTGTGGGTTTATTTGAGCAGGATATCAGTTTGCCAAAATTGGCACGACATTATTTTGGAGCAGAGGTAAATAATTATCTTCATTCAAATAGCTATCAATGGAAAAGGGACCAGTTTCCAATTATCCCCTCCCAAACATTAACCTTTTCAGGATTTTGCGTATGTAATTCTCTCATCCAGTGAGAATTTTCATCAGCGATAGTTTTGACGATTAACATGGCCATGAAGAGTAAAAGTGGACTCATCCGAAAACAAAACATTTTCTGGATAACATTGTTATCTAACCCTTGCATCATTTGTTCACAAAAATACGTTCTTTTATTAAAATCGTCTTCACTAAGCTCCTAAGTTGGGGTCAGTTTATAGTATTTTATTTTCTTTTAATACGCAAATAATTGAGGAATGAGAAACATTAACTGCTGAAGCTGCTAGTCGGCTTGAACTATGTGGGTTTTCTTCAAACTCAAGTGGTATATCTAGTTTGGTATCGTTACTCATTGAAGATTCTTTTTTTATCTGCCATACATATCAATTTTCGCGAAACTGCTTTTTAATTTTGCTAATTGTACCTTGGGATATAGGCGGCAAATCAAGAAATCTCCGTAACCAACCATCTATAAAATTATTATTTTATGCATTCCATTTAAATAAACCATGTTTAGAAATTGCAGTTAGCAAAACTCAAACAATATACAAAACACGGACAACTATTTATTGATAACTATAACAACTATTTATAGCTGTCAATCGCTACGTTTTTAATAAAACTGGCCAGCTATGAAGGATTTTGATATTTTTATGTCTTCTTCTTAGTTGATAATGTTGAAAAAGAACACTGAAATTGTTTTTGCTAGCTTGCAAGAACAAGACGCTGTATGTTTTTATGTTTTTCGTTTGTTGTAGTGAATTTCGTCAAGCAGACCATTAAATGTTTGCAGTAAATATTAAAACCATAGCATTTTTGAATAGAGAATAAAAATACCTGTCAAATGAGGAATCACAAGCCCCTACTTCCTATTTAAAAATTTAGAGGTTGCAACTGCCACTCGAAGGGGATTGAATTTAGGGATGAAATTTGTACTGTCGTGAGCAAAAAAAAATAGGATAACTATTTTTTTTCTATTTGAATGAATTTTGACAAATAACTGACAATGTCACAAAAATTAAAGTTAGATGTACACAACTAGATTTTGGCAAAAATACGTTTTAAGACTTGTCCCATTTTTTTGCGCACAACAGTACGTTACAGGATGTCATTTCAGAATCCAAAATCGACGTGTCTCGTCTTTTTTTATAAATATGCATAATAATTGAGATATTGACTTTATTTCATTTGACTGTCCCACACTGTTTTTGTGTTGTTGAAATAAATGCCATTTTTGCTGCTTACTAGCTACTTTTCTAATTTGCTGCAAATGTTTAATTGTAGGGTACTAGCCTACATACCTATACATCTAAGAATATCGCTATGGAAATAATACAACAAAAACAATTATGATTATAAAAAATTCTATTTTGAAAGCAAAAATATTAAACTTTTTTACCAAGTCTAATCATTAATTTATTTAATAGCCTTACTTGGCTATATTGGTGACCCCGACGTGCTTGCTATTTTTATCAATTACCTATTAGAGAAGCTCAATCCAATTATGATTGCGAACTCATATTCACTTAGCACATGCTTGCTATTTTTATCAATTGCCCATTAAAGAAGCTCAATCCAATTATGATTGCGAACTTTTATTCACTTAGCATCAGTCATCAATGACATTTAACATACTCACATTAAGGATAATGTTATTACAAAAATAAATTTCCTTATGTTACGTTATTTTGTCATTTATTACTCAATCTGACTTTTCTTTTTTACTAATGTCATTTATCCATCAAATCTAACTTTTATTTTAAATCTAAATATTGATACCTTGGTAAGTTGGTTTCTTCGTTGTAGGGGGGGGGGGAGTATATGTAGGGTACTAGCCTACATACATATAGATCTAAAAATATCGCTATGGAAATAATACAACAAAAACAATTATGATTATAAAAAATTCTATTTTGAAAGAATCTTATACAATATACATATACTGGTGAAATCCCAATGGGCACACGTACGTTTAATAAACGTTAAAAAAGGATTGAAAACCACACGTTGTTCTAGGGTTTTTAGTAACGGTTGATTCAACGAAAAAATGTCGCGCGGAAAAACGTTCTTATTAACCAAATATAAACGTCTTTTAAACATCATAGATAACGATTGAATAACATTTAAAACAATGATAAATATTCGTTAATATTCAACGTTTATGAAACGAAAGTATATGTAGAATATAAACGTTTTATTAAAGGTTTTAATAACGTTAAATATTCACTAATTATGTACGTTAATTAAACGAAATTAAACAGGCTCTAGGTCTCCATTTTCCAATATACATATATAGGATATGTTACAGGATAAACCGCCATGTAGATAAATGGACAATTAATCGATTAAACACCCGCTGGGTTTTATCATAAAACCACTATTAAACAGATAGCTTAAAGTCTTTTATGCTATCTCGGCCAAGCCACAGAATAATGATCTTTAACCTGATCGTTATAAGATCCATCCAAATAAATCGATGCTCCCTGAAAAAATTTAAACATTGCAATCTATGTTATATTTATTTTATATAAGTTCATAAGAATATAAGATGAAGCATGAGTGATTATTGGCAGTGGTTTGCATGTGGCGCCATCTACAATTAATATCTGCAGCAAACTACGTGGTAAGTAGGCAAATTTTATGCATTAATATAGCTGAGTAGAAAAACGTCAAAAAAACGTCATCATCTACCACTTATTTCACCTGTAGATTTAGAACGTCAATGTATTTTAATAGGTTGAAGCATCAGTTATTTTAACATTGTATAGAAAAATTTTTTTAAATAAAACATATTTCAATTGCTATATGTGCTTAATGCAATAAAAAAACCGTTTAATTTTCTCGTTTCACAACCGGGGTTGTTACAATTTCTCAAATTATGAACGTGTATATTATACGTTAATATATCAGTAAAAGAAACTTTGTAATTAAAACGTTTTATTTCAGTGTTCCCTTTCACTACAGGTTGGGAATGTGTGTAGGAGTAACGTATTGTACACGTTTTATTTAAATATAAAATTTTACAGCCTAATTTTATACGTTGATATAGATTCGTAGGAAAACGTTTAAATAACGTAATATTCTACCATCTATTTCACCTGTGGATTTAAATTTCTCTTGCATTTAGTAAGTTGGAAACAACAGTTATTTTAACGTTGTAAAAAATACGTTTTTTTTTTCTTTAAATAAAACGTTTGAATTGCCGTATTAAATATACATAATAAAAGACGTTAAACTTTTTCGTTTCATAAACGTCACCTTTAGCGAGTCGTTAAAACTCCTTACATTATAAACGTGTTTTATACGTTATTAAATATTTGTGAAAAAAACGTGCTTACTAAAACGTTTTATTAGAGCATTTTTTCCACTAATAGTTAAAAATGCGTGTAGTAGTAACGTATTTTAAACGTCTTATTTAAACGTTGAAATTTTCAACCAAATGCAACGTTGAAAATTTTAACGTAAAACGTTTAATCAACGACTACAATGTTTTAAAAACGTGTATTAAACGTACGTGTGCCCATTGGGATCAAGACTCTCTCTTTCTCTCTAGATAAGAAAAAGACACGGAAACAGACTATAGTTCATTAGTCAAAAGTTTAGAACTTTATCACCAGTATTCGTTATTAATATCAATCTCCACTTTACGAGGACCTTTTTATTACATTCCGTTCCTCGTCAGTACTTTACTCGTTGTATAATCGTACAGGTATTTATTCCTTAAAACCATTTTATAATTGATATTCCATTTTTAAAGTTAAATTTGCTTTCAACTATGTACATTGTTTGGTTGTACAACAAACCATAATCCTCTTTGGGGTAGAATTCAAGGAAAACTAATAATACCAAGGAAAGTCATTTAGTTAAACGATTCCGCCCACCATTTCGGTAAGAAAACCAAAGAATGAGGTAGCCGTTCTAAAGAGATTACCATTTAAATAGTACTTATTATATTGCTGACCACAAATAGTAATGGATACCAATCGTTATAAGAAAAAGGATAATTGATAAAGATAATCCATCTCTTGGTATTAGACAAATAACTTGTAAATCAATGTGTCAATGAATATGTATGTAAACACTTTAATAATATCTCAGTAGTCCATTTTCTATGGGTTTTACCTCAAAACATTATTTGCACACAAATAATATTTTATACGGGATGTTAAAATAAACTCGGTCCAGGTTTATTTTACTATCCAAAATAGTGCAAAAAGTTTATATTCTAGAATGTACGGAAATGCTTTTTAAAAAGTTAAACGCCTTCGAAGTTTAACGTTTATCTAAGTTTAAGAGGAAACAACACCAATCACAAAGTTTCATCGGTAAAGATAAAGCTGAAGTGGGGCGAAGGGAAGGCAGTGTGGCTATTACAGGGCATCTACACGTGAAAAGAAATCTTCGTAATAAACAAATTTTAGCTAAAAACTTTCTTCAATATAAGTGTAATATTCATTTACTTACAAGAATATCTCTTTTTTCGGTTTAATAACGCCAGCCGTTTGGCTAAAAACTGCTTTTTCCCAATCAAGACTTTTAGTACAGTACTTTTTAATAGATGGTGTCACCTACAGCATCTGCATCAGGAACCAACATAACCTTAAATTTTAAGTTTTTCAAGTTTATTCTCATTTTTAATGTTTGTATAGGAATTTTTAGCTTGGAACCATACTGGCTCGTAAATAATTTTTCAATATTGTTGATTAATAAAAATAGACTGCTAATTACAGGTTAGATTTCCAACCTACAAAAAGAGTCCTATTTTATTAGGACAAAGTATTTAGAACTTCATAAATATTACACTGAACAGACAGATTTTTACTCGCACTTAAAATTTCGACGTTTCATGACATTCTAAGCCTATTTGAACAATAAAAATTAAAAAAAAATGTTTTCTCGTTACTATACTTCCACTGGATGTGGAAGTAATTAATAAATTAGTGTTTAGTGTTACCCTGGTGTTACAATTTCCTGACCCACGATATAGAGTGTTTACAAAAGAGGTAGCAATATATTGATAATCTAAATCTGGTCATATTGGTATATTTATAAGAAGCCTCCCTGAAGAAACATCTTATCAAGTATCTCTAGCCCCACTTAGAGAATACTCCATCATAAATAAACATTTGTTACATTTCAAAGCCCAAAATTATTGGAAAGTATAAAGAAAACGAGTATAAAATTTCACTCACCGCATTCCTATCTTAATTAATAAAATATTTCCCTCTACATTCGACTGATTCAACTTCCTAAAAACTGATCATCTTTTTTCATTCTTTTTAGAAATTTCCAAGGATGGTACGGAACCCATTAGAAACAAAATTACTATTACAAAATAATAAGAAAATATTTTCATGTGACTTGCCAAATGTCATAATTTTTAGGATGAAATAAATTATTATTATATCATTATTACTACTTGGTAAAGATAAATGTCGATTGCGGATTTCTTCGAAAATTTTCATGATTTTGCTGTGAAGTCTAGAGCTGTGTGAAGTATAAATAAAGAAAAATGAACTGTCGATGTATGTTAACTTGAGGCATCATAATTACCCATAATATCAAGTAATAATAATTTGTAATGAAAAATAAACATAACCTAGATTAAATCACGTGAATACGCAAATATAAATCACTCCAAAGTATGTGTATAATAATATATGCGGGTAAATAATTTATGTTGATAAGGTCTGAAAAATGTGGCTATTAAAATATAAATTGCTTCTAAGAGGTTGGATGTGGCTGAGTCTACAAAATTGCCTCCAAATTTATGTTAAATGGATTATTTAGAAAGCGGATAAATATTGGCTATTATATTAATAAGAGGGACCCTATAATAATGTTGGAATGGCCTGAAACAACTGGCGGTTTTAGTAATTCCGGTTTGACTTGCCAGTGAATTTTTCCAAACGAACCTTTCAATTAATGACCCTAAACGGCTTTAGTGGTGTCTGTTATATCTTGTTTCTGTTCTCGCTTAATTTTTTGATAAATAGTGCCCGACGGAAACGTTTCCATTTGTTTAGCGTAACTTGAACATTTAATCGACTGTAATTACTTATAATGGCAAGACAACCTGTATTTATGCAAAAAGATGCAAAGTTCATAAAAATTTGATAAATGAGTGACCTCAATAAAATTGTGGGAGGTTACTGAAATTGGTCCAAAATCGAAAATTGAGATAACATCAAATCTCTACGTTTTGAGGTCCCAGGAACTCAAAAAAGTGGTTTTTGAAAAATGTTTGTGTGTGTGTATGTATGTTAGTACGATAGCGGCGAAACTACTAAACGGATTTGGACGAAACTTTCTATGAGGGTTTCTTTAGTGCTCCAGAAGATCTGAAAAGGTTTTGGTTGATATCGGATTACGTTTAGTGCCGTTTTGGCACAAGTTGTTTATTTTATGATTACTTACAATTTGTAATCGAACCATTGAAAGGCAGTAAAAATTCCAATTTCAACGATATATCACACTTGCATCCTTTCGATTTGGTTTCCGTGAAAAAAAATAAAAAACAAAGCACACTGTTCGCGTGGCACGGTCGATGCGCAGAGAGTTGCTCCGTGAAACTCGTCATATCTCGTGCATTTCTATTCAACAGCATTGAGATCTACCGGGTGGGGAGGTTCCAGCCGCTTCCAGTGGCTGCCGGTTTTTTTTTTGCTAAAATTTTTTCGTATCTGTAATTTGCGGTTCGTAGTGTACGATATTAGACCAACATTACATGCTTTAAATTCTTTGAAATCTGCCTACAAGTCTATTTGAATACAGAAACTTTATGTATAATTAATAGTGCAAGCGCTGGATGTAGTTGAGTATGCAAAATGTGAGGACCGCCAATATTCTTGGCTAAAGATGTCGGTCTCGGATGACTGGGGCCGGACAGGACTATTGCCCTTTACCCCAATATATCGCTGTAGACCGGGAACCAGCCTCGTGCAGGGCGGGCGAACTTACTTTATGTCGGCCCCACTCACAAATGTGAGCGGTGCAGATGATTTCGGCCCACCTCCCTGGGTCCCGGCTCGTTGGACCTTGCTGGCTAAGACCTCTTCTGGCGTTCGTTTTCTTTTCTTCGCCAGCTTGCCCCCCCGGGGGGTAGTCATCGGTCAGTTTGAGTGTTTTTGGGTTTTTGGCAGGGATTGACACAGAATGCCAATTGATATCCTGTCATCCGGATCGTCGGTAGGGTAAGGATGAGTTGTGTAGCTCGAGGAAGGGCAGACCTAACTGCTTTGGTAGCATTTTCGGTCTGCCCGGAGTCAGGGTGATTACAGGTATTGGACGGTTGTTTGTCCGGTACCCGCAGGGTCTTGGGTGGGTGGTTGGGTTCATTCTTTTTAGAAATTTCCAAGGATGGTACGGAACCCATTAGAAACAAAATTACTATTACAAAATAATAAGAAAATATTTTCATGTGACTTGCCAAATGTCATAATTTTTAGGATGAAATAAATTATTATTATATCATTATTACTACTTGGTAAAGATAAATGTCGATTGCGGATTTCTTCGAAAATTTTCATGATTTTGCTGTGAAGTCTAGAGCTGTGTGAAGTATAAATAAAGAAAAATGAACTGTCGATGTATGTTAACTTGAGGCATCATAATTACCCATAATATCAAGTAATAATAATTTGTAATGAAAAATAAACATAACCTAGATTAAATCACGTGAATACGCAAATATAAATCACTCCAAAGTATGTGTATAATAATATATGCGGGTAAATAATTTATGTTGATAAGGTCTGAAAAATGTGGCTATTAAAATATAAATTGCTTCTAAGAGGTTGGATGTGGCTGAGTCTACAAAATTGCCTCCAAATTTATGTTAAATGGATTATTTAGAAAGCGGATAAATATTGGCTATTATATTAATAAGAGGGACCCTATAATAATGTTGGAATGGCCTGAAACAACTGGCGGTTTTAGTAATTCCGGTTTGACTTGCCAGTGAATTTTTCCAAACGAACCTTTCAATTAATGACCCTAAACGGCTTTAGTGGTGTCTGTTATATCTTGTTTCTGTTCTCGCTTAATTTTTTGATAAATAGTGCCCGACGGAAACGTTTCCATTTGTTTAGCGTAACTTGAACATTTAATCGACTGTAATTACTTATAATGGCAAGACAACCTGTATTTATGCAAAAAGATGCAAAGTTCATAAAAATTTGATAAATGAGTGACCTCAATAAAATTGTGGGAGGTTACTGAAATTGGTCCAAAATCGAAAATTGAGATAACATCAAATCTCTACGTTTTGAGGTCCCAGGAACTCAAAAAAGTGGTTTTTGAAAAATGTTTGTGTGTGTGTATGTATGTTAGTACGATAGCGGCGAAACTACTAAACGGATTTGGACGAAACTTTCTATGAGGGTTTCTTTAGTGCTCCAGAAGATCTGAAAAGGTTTTGGTTGATATCGGATTACGTTTAGTGCCGTTTTGGCACAAGTTGTTTATTTTCAACGATATATCACACTTGCATCCTTTCGATTTGGTTTCCGTGAAAAAAAATAAAAAACAAAGCACACTGTTCGCGTGGCACGGTCGATGCGCAGAGAGTTGCTCCGTGAAACTCGTCATATCTCGTGCATTTCTATTCAACAGCATTGAGATCTACCGGGTGGGGAGGTTCCAGCCGCTTCCAGTGGCTGCCGGTTTTTTTTTTGCTAAAATTTTTTCGTATCTGTAATTTGCGGTTCGTAGTGTACGATATTAGACCAACATTACATGCTTTAAATTCTTTGAAATCTGCCTACAAGTCTATTTGAATACAGAAACTTTATGTATAATTAATAGTGCAAGCGCTGGATGTAGTTGAGTATGCAAAATGTGAGGACCGCCAATATTCTTGGCTAAAGATGTCGGTCTCGGATGACTGGGGCCGGACAGGACTATTGCCCTTTACCCCAATATATCGCTGTAGACCGGGAACCAGCCTCGTGCAGGGCGGGCGAACTTACTTTATGTCGGCCCCACTCACAAATGTGAGCGGTGCAGATGATTTCGGCCCACCTCCCTGGGTCCCGGCTCGTTGGACCTTGCTGGCTAAGACCTCTTCTGGCGTTCATTTTCTTTTCTTCGCCAGCTTGCCCCCCCGGGGGGTAGTCATCGGTCAGTTTGAGTGTTTTTGGGTTTTTGGCAGGGATTGACACAGAATGCCAATTGATATCCTGTCATCCGGATCGTCGGTAGGGTAAGGATGAGTTGTGTAGCTCGAGGAAGGGCAGACCTAACTGCTTTGGTAGCATTTTCGGTCTGCCCGGAGTCAGGGTGATTACAGGTATTGGACGGTTGTTTGTCCGGTACCCGCAGGGTCTTGGGTGGGTGGTTGGGTGATCGTCATGTCTCTTCCGTGGGGTGTCTTCATCGGACGGTGGTATGTTTATACTCACCCGTTATGTGAGGACCTGCAAGTATGTTCAGATTCTTATACCTAAGACCCTAAATAATGGAAAACCCATCTTGACGGCTGTTAAGGTGGTTCCTTCTAGTCCCCTGCCGTTCCCTCCCCGCGCCCTACAGTAAGCTAGCGCGTCTAGCCGTTCAGTGTGTTTCTGCGCCAATCGACACAAAAATGTTGCGTTGAAGGCTCGTGTTTGTCGTGTATACGTAATATATTTTAAATCATTCAACAAAAATTCCTACCGATTGTAAAGCTTTCTTTTCAAGCACTCAAAATAAATTACAACTTGTTCGATATCTTTGCACCACTGCTCCAAAATATGCATGAGTAAAAGAAGACTGCGA
This sequence comes from Rutpela maculata, assembly GCA_936432065.2. NCBI lineage: Eukaryota > Metazoa > Arthropoda > Insecta > Coleoptera > Cerambycidae > Rutpela > Rutpela maculata. The sequence continues at coordinate 410,215,107 of OW386285.2, forward strand.
GATGTTCATTTGTGGAGGATTCGATGATCCAACAAAATGTTTCAAGCTACAAGGGTTTTCATTTTGTGAGTACTTGAATTAAAATCAAACCACTTAGAAGCTGATTCAAGGATGTTTTGTCACATATTTCACGCAGTAAGAATTCACTCTGCCCATGTTATTATCTTCAGTGCTGATACAAATGTTGGCGATTTATTACTAGAAATTACTAGAAAGAACTAGTTGGTTGTCCAGGACTATGGTTCGACGGTTTTTATAAAAAGAAACATCTTCTAGGATGCCATTTAGCTGCTGAATCCCTTGGTGAAAGCATATGTAATATTTTGCCAACATTACATTCCGTAATTGCGATACTACCAGTAGATTAGGCAGTAAAATAGAATGTTTGAAAGCTGCAATGGAGGATTTTGTACAAACAGCCCTTGTATCTTTGGGAACCCTTGACCTAAATGCTGAACAATTAAAATAGTTAGAAACAGTTTGCAAATTGAATTTGTTTTCAAAAAATTCTCGAAAACGGTTGGAGTTATCAAGTTCTACCAAGTGTAACTTTTTTACATATAAATGATTCCTGCATGAGATTTTCTAGTCAAAGGTGCCACTACGTTTCGTAAAAAAAAGAAAAATATTCATCATCAGGCATAGCTCATGAGGCGTCCTCCATGGGATAGCTTGATGAGATACATAAATTATTGTTTCTTGTCTTAGAAAATGTTTCCTTACCAATTTGGAGAAGATCGATCAAGAGGTACTTAGTTTAGATATTGCAACAGAAAAGAAAAAAAATTACAATTTTGACACGCAGTATCTTTTTCCACATCAACAATTTACTAAAGCATGTTTGGTTATATCCTCATATTTTGATTCAAAGAATCTACCCTTGAACTAGGCCTATTATTAATGGTCCACCCTGTGTAGATAAGAGAAGAGAGCTAAAAAAAAATTGGACCAAAAAATGGAACGGCAAGATCCGGATTATTAATCTTTGAACTATTCTCAGCTAATATCCATTGATAAAATGCGGTCCTCACATTTTGCATACTCACTTCCGTCTAGCGCCCGCTCTATAATTCACTATAACCTGCTCTTCACGTTTGGAAATAACACCCGTTCTGCATAACACCGTCCACAGTATTCCATTACAAAATGAAAACACGTAATTATATTTTCAAAATATCAGAAACCAGTCTCCGATTTATTATCAGGTGGACAGACTGTGAGCTGACCCATCCAGCCTCTCGAATATCCTCACAGTCTCACCGTACCCCCACATTAAGGTACATTAGTTAGGTAGTTTTCTCGACTTTACTTAATCTATGTAATTATAATACGGTTCACTATTCGAATACCATCGCCATCTATGCCTCATTAATAAATTCTGCACTGGCCAATGGAGAATATTTAGATCTCAACAAGTGATTGTGCATCATAAGATTCTTCTCTCGCTTCTTGTCTTGTCTGCATGCAAATCTTTTATAATGACCGAAAATTAGGTGGTTTGTAAGTATTAAATTCCGTTAGAATGTTCCAGAACCGCTAGAATAGGAAATTGTTAAGGCTGCAGTATACAATAATTAATTATAATAAAATTCCAAACTACCTACTTCTTAGCCATTTATAGAAAATAAAACACTAGCAGTTTGGGTTTCTATTCAAATATTAAACTACCAAAAACGAACACCACTTTTGAAAGGCTTCGAGGTTAGAAATTTGGATAAGAATTCATACTATTTACTCCTATGATTTCCCAAGAAATTATTCATAAGGTCGAACAGTTACATTTAATGCAAATGTCATCATAATTGTTGATTTCCGGATTATGTGGTGTCCAAAGAGGATGAGATAGAGGAGAACGTCCCATATGACCACAATGTCTTTTTCCGTATGAAGTTTTCAGCGTCAGCTGGCGAATGCTTAGGCAACATGAAATCCCCCCACAATCACACATAGCGGGAAACTGAAATTTAAAGTCGTTACTCCACGTACGGAACGGAACTCTCCCATTCCAATTTTAGCGGGAAATTTAAACTCGAAAGTACTGAACCAGCAGGTCAGATGCGCAACTCAATACTCTAGTACCACCAGTACCGGGAGATTTAAACTCTTGAGGAATCGCACTCATGCCACTGCATTTCTTAAAAATTAAGGAAAAATCTATAAAAAAATATGTCGCATCGGTAGTGGGGGTGGGGGTAGTGGTAGAAGCGTGGTAGTGGGGGTGAATGAAGTAAAAAAAAATGTTGAGACCTTAACGTCTTTTATATATACTAAATACCAATTTTGCGGACTCTTATTGCGTGATTTACCTATTTACCCCCATTTACCACAATTTACTTCAACAAAATAAAATCAAAATATAATCTAGTTCCAGATCTCGTTAAAATACTGTGAAATACGTGTACCAAATTTCAAGTCAATATCTTAAACGGTTCTAAAGTAAACGTGCCCACAGAAAAAGTTAAGATAGACCGACCGACCGACAGACAGAATTTTTTTTTGCTCAAACTTAAAATTTCGACATTTCATGACATTCGAAGCCTATTTGAACAATAAAAATTTTCAAAAATTATTTTTGCGTTTCTATACTTCCACTGCATGTGGAAGTAAAGCAATATATCTGAAAAAAATACTTTATTTCAAGAAATTGACATTTTGTATTGCTCATTTAACAAAACGAATATTACGAGTAATAAGTAAACGGAAAAAGTATTATAAATAATTTATCAAATAAATGATTTGAAAAACATTCTACAATTAAATGATACTGTGTAATAACTTCCAACTAGATATTTGTATAAAACCGCTGCCCAAGGAATCACTACTTCCACATCCAGATTTTCTATCGTCTCTCACAACGAAAAAATTTTGTATGTGGAAATAATAAATTGTTTATGGAACTTTAATAATATAATATCTGAAACCCATAAAACGATATCCTACATCGGTAGTGGGGGAGGGGGGTGATAGGGGGATGGTAGTGGGGGTGGATGAAGTAAAACAATATTTTAAGGTCTTTGGTCCTTGCACACACACTGAATCACAATTTTTTTTCAACCTCTTTAATAATGGGGTGGGGTTGGTAATGGGGGTGGTTAATGCCAAAAAAATTTTTGAGACCTTAGCTTCTCTTGCCAATTTTTTGGACTCTTACCTGCTTGATTTACATATTTACCCCCCATTTACCCCCCAACCCTTCGACGGAGTAAGATAAAAATATAATCTAGTTCCAGATCCCGTTCAAGTACATACGTGTACTAAATTTCAAGTCAATATCTTAAACGGTTCCAGACACGCACAAAAAAAAGTTACAGAAACCGACAGACAGGCAGAATTTTTTTTCGCTCAAACTTAAAATCTCGACGTTTCATGACATTTTAAGCCTATTTGAATAATAAAAATTTTCAAAATTTTTTTTGTCGTTACTCTACTTCCACTGGATGTGGAAGTAAAACTAATATAGATACAATAGTTCAGGAATATGTATATTTTCTCACTGAAAAAGGATTTTATCCTTAGATCAATAAAGCTACAAGTTACAGAAACTACACAGCTACAAAATATAGGACACATTTCTAAAAACATCAAAGATGTCTTTTTATCACTACATCTATCACAGTTCAGTATGCTACAAAATATTTTAATGTTTGATAGTAGTAGCTATATTTAATAATAACATAAATTTGAAAACCGCTGCCCAAGGAATCACTACTTCCACATTCAGATTTTTATTCAAGTCACTCACAACGAAAAAATTTTGTATGTGGAAATAATATTTTATGGAACTTTAATAATATAATATTTGAAATCCTCTACCCCAAAAACCTATAAAACGATACCCCACATCGGTGGCGGGGTGGGGGTGGTGATAGGGGAAGGTAGTGGGGGTGGATGAAGAAAAGAACATTTTGAGGTTTCTGGTTCTTGTACACACACTAAATCACAATTTTTTTTCATCCCCTTTAATAATGGGGTGGGGGTGGTAATGGGGGTGGCTAATGCCAAAATTTTTTTTGAGACCTTAGCTTCTCTTGTATATACTAAATACCAATTTTATGGACTCTTACCTGCTTGATTTACCTATTTCCCCCAAATTTACCCCCCAACAAGATGAAAATATAATCTAGTTCTAGATCCCGTTAAGTACATACGTGTACCAAATTTCAAGCCAATATCTCAAACGGTTCCAGAGTAAACGTGCGCACAAAAAAAGTTACAGACCGACAGACAGAAATTTTTTTTCGCTCAAACTTAAAATCTCGACGTTTCGTGACATTCTAAGCCTATTTGAACAATAAAAATTTTTTAAAATTTTTTTGTCGTTACTATACTTCCACTGGATGTGGAAGTAAAATGACACTTTAAAATATAAATAGAAAAGCAATATAACAAATTATATTCGTATAACGTAATTATCACAAACTGGGCAAAAAGCGGAAATAAGATACCTTATATAATAATAATCTCCCTGGACCGAAGGTGGTCACTTTCGTCAAAAACATTGCATGGGATCCATATATTAATAAAATACACAATAAAATATTCTGGTGTAAATCAACACCACAAAAGAAAGATATTACATCTATATGTATAACGACACAATAACATTAGCACTACAAAGATAAAAGATTTCTCTAGGTTGATCGAAGTTAAACATTACGCAAAAGATTGGCATTTAGCTGTGTTAATACGGCGGATAGGGTAGGTTTCCTCGCTTCGTCGACGATCCCAAAAATACCTCGTAGGCCGGCGACAGCAAAACAATAGACTGAAGGCTATGATGTAGTGGTCATATCTGGGCGGTCTTGAACAATAATCTTGTTATATAACTTCAAGGGCACTAGTTTTCACATAAAGCTGGCACGCAGATTGATCAATCCAAGAGGGAAAAGTAACACAAAATCAGGAAAAAGAATGGGAACTAAATAACTCAACACAAAAAACTAAAATATAAAATAAGGATATCGTTACATAAGAACAACGGCCAAAAACTGTTACTCACTTCTACACCACGTAGAAGGCTTCTTTGATTACATGGACTTGTCTGAGAGTTGGTTTCGGTATACAGTTCTGAAAGGAAGTAAAAGAACTTCGCAGGAATCTTCTACTTGAGATGATGGAAAGAAAAAACTTACCATGAGCTGAACAAAAATCTGTATAAACGGAATTGCGGAAACACAAAATACACAATTTTCAGCGGAAAATATTCCCTACAATTTTTAATTACTTAGTAATATCGCTCCCAACTGAATGGACACACTCGACACAGTGAGTAAGGATTTCAATAGAAATATGTTATCACCAACAAATTAATGTAAACGCGGTAAAAAAACCTTATACTCCAGGCATTAGAGAATTTTACCTGGAAAAATTAATGGTAGTTCTGGAATTAAGTTTACTTTATGTTTTTTGGCTCGCAGAATCCGAATATTTAATTTCCCACCAAAAATTCCCCCCGCAACCCCCTCTTTAGAGAAGAAAACCAAAAAAATTGGTTTTTAGTTTGTTTTAACGTTTTTTTCTTTTTAGAGAAAAAATACAGACATTCAAAAAGTAAACAAAACTTACAGTAAAATAAGTCGTTTGACATTTTGACGTAGACGAACGGGAGGGGAGCGAGTGGATCCCGAAATATGCGCCGCGCGTGCATTTAGGTATCACGGCAACTCCACAGTTACTCTCTCGTCTTTCGATCTTCTTGGGGTACCCCCTGCCCTGCCACGCCCCTCGAGCTAGCATACTGTCAAGTGGCCCTTTCCTTTTCCCCCGACCCATGACACCTGTTTGCTGCTCGAGAATGGGCTCATTTAGCATTTTTTTAAAATTCATATTTCGAAAGTACACCTTGTAGTTAGTAAATGTGCAAAATATTAGATTTTTTTTTCAACTCCTTCTCCCTCAAAATAAATAATGAAAATAGAGCACGCCAAAATGCATTGTGACGTCAAGCCACCCGCACTTCAGCCAGCGGTCGACCGTCTGTGGGTCAACCGCTAACCTGCACCCACATAGTTTGATACGACAAGCACAACAGACCGAATAACTCATAAACAGCGTTGCCAGTGGATAAAAAATTAACGTACTTACTGGTATCGAAACAAAAAAGTAATGATCTTATGAAAAAAGTACAGATGCTAATTAAATCTTTTATACGATATCTAGGAATTTTAATGAATATAAAAAAATACTTCGCCACTCATATAGTTTTTATTTGTTTTAAGTATTGAATTTTTAAATGTCCCTCAGTGCACTATAACTTCTCAAGGACCACAAACATTTTTACAATTCTTATAGACTGTAAATACTTAACTTCCTTGATCCTTACGGATAACCCAGGTTGGTTCCTATTGCCATGAATCCATTAGACATTTTTTAAATGCAAAGATAACACCTTACTCAAGCGAGATACAGAGAAACAGAATTTTCGAAAGTGATGGAAAATCCGGAATTAACTTGCGAACAAAAACATGGTGTTCTTTTGATCCTGCCGTATTTCATTTCACGGATCATGATACATTATTTTAAAATTTGTCGTCAAAATAAGTAAATAGGGCGTCATACAAAAAAAATGTAGCGATACATTGAAAGTAGCACTGACGTACTGATTGTGCTCTAAAAGTATTGATTTCAGTACAAATGTACTGACACTGGCAACGCTGCTCATAAAGCCAGTCGTGCGGGTGCCGTGACATCATCCGCGCGCCATCGGGCATTTCAAATATGTTACGAATTGAAAATCAAATATTACAGTTAATATTAACCCCAGTGGCCTAATTTTTTCACTAGGGTTAAATACTTACAGAAAATGCGAAAATAAATTGTAAATTAAATATCGCTAAATGAGCCCAAGTTTCTTAGGCGTTTTATCCTCACTTTTTATTGTTTGTTATTTTAATTGCTTTAAAAAACGTTTTGTTTCGCATGATAACTATTTTCTCATAATATTTTAAACGTGGTTGATGTGACTTGAAATTGTTTCAATTGATCAAAGTCCTCGTCCAAAACCCAGATTTGCATTCCCTCGCTCAGCTGTTTCGGACTCCAAATATGGATCCACAAGCTATCGCAAAAGCTGGCAATCATTTTTTCTTCGTTTGCAAGGATGAAAACACATGACTTTGAACGGTTTTAGACATCAGTGTTTCACCAAGACCGAATACAACAGTAAACACAACATTGCCTCTTTGGCCCCAACTGAAGCTGCTGCTGCCCAACACTCACTGAGAACGTACCACCAAGTCCAACTTTGGCAAGGAAAGTGGTTATTCTGAGGGAATGTAACACGTAACAACTAGAAATTAAGTAAAAAAAAATATATAAGAAAATGCCAATTAATACTCAAACATACAATATGTAGCAACTGCTGATTAAAATAATTATATTTTAGTGTAAATAATTTAACAAAATCCTTATCCATTCCTACTTTAATATTTATAAAACTATTATGCTTTCTGGATGGAGAAAAAAGACGAGAACGACCATGACCTGTGCTACGGAGTCCAATGTGTATATTGCCGGACGCGAGTCAAAATATCCCCATCGTGACGTTACGCAGCATGGGTTGCCGAAGGCGGAAATATTAGTTTGAATTGCCAACTCTAATGTAGTTATATTAGAGGTCTCACGGAAAGGACGTTAATTATTTTTTTTACTTTGCCCGCTATTCCTGCCCAGAAGTGGATACAGACTTCTGGATATAGAATAGATTGTTCAAACAGATTAGATATCACGAGAGCTACCGAACCCCCTCCCCCTTATAAAATTTAACCACTACTACAATCGGGATTCATCAATTTTTTAAATATATTTTTGTACCGCCATATCCTAAAACGACATTTATTTGACAGTTTCAATGAATCAAAACAATGTCATTATTGACAAGTGTAAAATAAAGAAAGAAGAGTGAAATAAATAAATTTTATTTCACAGTGTGGTTTCTATGGAAACAGCAATAGAATTTACTCTACTTTTACAAAATTATATTGTTTTCTAATTTCGAATGGCGATACAAAACATTTTGTATATAACTTGAGACTAAAATGTGTTTTTTTTACTCGTGTGGTCTATAGCACTCGCCTTCGGCTCGTACTATAAACGCCCCACTGGTAAAAAATCACCATTTTAGCCACTTGTTATATAAAATACTATTATTTATTTAATTTAACGTACTCCCATTTTATTTTCACGTAAAAATATTTTATTTTCATTAGCCTCCAAAGCAGGCACCCTTTCACTCAGGACTCATCAATTTTTTTAAGACTATTCTTAAACATGTCTACAAGCTTTCATAAACATCGCAATTGTTTCTTCATTGCAGCACTTTCAGTGCTAATTTTACTGTATTAAATATAAGGAACACAAATAATTTTATACTGCGTTATAGTTCTCTTGGCGATAAGTCCGTCCACGTCAGCATATTCAAACATCACGAATCGAACCTTAACGCTAATGATAGGAATTAGCCAGCCGTTCGATCCACCGCTAATACGTAGTTTAGTTACAAATTCAGCCTTCAGGGGGATAATTTACCAAATTACCCACCATAACACTTCAAAATAAACAAGAAAACAACCAACAATCGCCTCGACATGATCGTGTACTGTTTATTTAAATAAGTGCGGCTTGCAGTGCCTTCTTCCATGGTTATTTATGAGTATGGCTGGTTCTAGTAGCGACCTCGTTAGCGCCCTCTCTCGTCCGAACTAGCTATCATTTTAATAAGGGGCAGAACGTGGACAGGGGTCACCTACCATACCAATTGAATCTTAATTTCATTTTATCGACTGTATACCTACAACAATTTGCTGGAATTATGTAAATTGCCGAGATTTTAAATGCCGTTATTGATCGGCCTTTTCACATCGAAACCTCAAGATATTAAACCGATAGTGGGACAAGTATTGTAATTTTCCCGAAGAAACGCCGTGATTTCGCACACAAAGTGTTCGCGGCCGTGTCCGCCTCACAAAATTATTCATGTAACCTCCATCTTTCTCTAAACTTTTCAGTATTATTAATAGCACAGCCCTACAAAAAAAAGCGGTCTGTTCGGCGGACCAGACTAGTGTATCTGTATGTATTTGGATCTGCTAAAACTGAATCTGAAGTCAAAAGTGTCAAATTGGCTCGTTTTTCACCCCCAACCCCAAAAAACACCCCCCCAAAAAAATGGTTTGTCCGGCGGACCAGACCAGTGTAACCTTGTATATTTGGACCTGCAGAAAGCGAATCCGAAGTCAGAATTATCAGATTGGCCCCTGACCCCAAAAAACACCTCCAGTTCTGACAATACTGAGTATGCATTTACACAAAAAGCTTTTAACGACTTTTTTGCTTCGATAGCTGAGAATATAATAAATTCTTTACCAACTGCAGATCAGACTGCACTGGATTTTTTAAGTGACTTGCCATCCACAAATAGCTCTTTTTTTCTGTATCCCGTATCAGAACTGGAAGTTTCCAACACCATTAAAGATTCTAACTGTACAGATATTTATGGAATGAATTCTAGAATTTTAAAAGAAACAGTAGACATTATTGTTCAACCTTTAACTTTATTAATTAACAGCTGCCTTGGTTTCCCAGAAGCTTTTAAGTTCACGAAAGTTTTACCATTTCTTAAAAAAGGTAATTCCGATGACTTGGACAACTACCGGCCAATTTCCATCATACCAATTTTTGCAAAGGTTTTAGAAATAATTTTGAAAAACCGACTATTAAACTTTTTTGAATCTAATGACGTTCTTAATAACTGTCAATTTGGTTTTCGTAGCAAGTGCTTTACTACACGAGCTGTGTTTACTGTGGTGCGGGACATTGTTGAGGGCCTTGAGCGGGGCAGGCATGTAGAAATTACACTGCTTGACTTGTCCAAGGCCTTTGACTGTGTCTCGCATGAATTACTCATAGAAAAGTTGAAATTTTATGGGGTTCGTGGGAGTCCATTGGAACTACTACGCTCCTATTTATGTAACAGAAAACAGTGCGTCAGTGTAAATAATATAAATTCGGATCTTAATCCAGTTGAGCACGGAGTGCCTCAGGGCTCTGTATTGGGGCCACTCCTCTTTATTATATATGTCAATGATATATTTCATTTTATGTTGCCCCATATTACTTACGCTGATGACACCACATTGCTAAATTCCCATAGTAACCTTCAGGTTTTATATCAACAGACTTCTTTAATTTCTGATCAAGCCAAAACCTGGTTCATCACTAATAAAATGAAAATGAATGAGGAAAAAACTCAGAAGCTTGTCTTTTCCACGAGTAACACAGTGACAAAGGGTGACAGTGTGAAATTCCTAGGTGTCACTGGACGATAAACTAAACTGGTTTAGTCATATTGATCAGATAAGCCACAAACTTGCCAGCACAATATTTTTGCTCCGCCAGCTAAGAAGGCATTTGGTTTTGGAAACCTTGAAAGCGAGCTATTTTTCACTGTTTCATTCACACATTAGTTATAGCATCATTTTATGGGGTAATTCTTGTCATACTATAAAAATATTTCGTCTACAAAAGAAAGCAATTAGAATCATTGCCAATGCACGGTATAGAGACCACTGTAGGCCTCTATTTATTTCACTGGACATTATGCCGGTACCTTCTTTATATATTTATCTTAGTTTACTGGATATACACAAAAACTTAAATTCTTTTGAAAGCAATTCAAATTTTCATAATTACAGCACTAGACAAGCCGATTTACTAAGGCCAGCTAGGCATCGACTGACAAGATCGTCTAAAAATTCGTGGCACCTCAGGCTATATAATTTTCATCCAAATCCATTAAAATTATTGACCTATAACCATTTTAAGGGCATATTGAAAAAATTATTTTTAATCCACGGTTTTTACTCTACTGACGAGTTCGTGGCGTTTTTGACAAACCCCGAAAACATTACTGGTTTAGTGGCATCCATTTGACGTGGTACGCACCACTTCCTTGCTCCTTCAGTTTCTTGCTCTTGTTTGAACATGCAACTATAATGTTGCATGGCCACTTATTTTTACATTGTATTTCGTTACATATTTCTCTGTTCTCTTTTATTATTTTGTTTTGTATTGTAAAGGATACAAAAACATAATATAATGTGTTGATGTTTTTTTTACTTTTGTTAATGTTGTTCACTTATAGGTTTATGCCTATATTTTATATATTATTTTTTAATTGACGTGCCATATACAATGTGTCCCAGGATAGATGTAACAAGAGGTGTAATGGACCAAAAATTTTGGAATTTTGGAGTGGTATTTGGGGATTGAGTTCTGCTTGTTGTAAAACTAAAGTATACCAAAAATGACTTGATTTGGTGTTCTACAGGGTGTTTTATAAGCAAAGTTGTAAAAATCACCACTAATAAGGTACCTTTATTTTTCAAAATATGAAAAAATTCCACTAAGAAAAGTTATTTAGAATGCAATTTTATACCTCTACACGAAATTTCAGGAATATAAAATAATTTTTTTGAAACTTCCGGACAGACCACTTCTTTTTCTGTTTTGGGGGTGTTTTTTGGGTTAGAGGTGAAGAACGAGCCAACCTGACAATTTTGACTGCGGATTCTGTTTCAGCGGCTCCAAATACATATGAATATACTGGTCTGATCCGCCGGACAGGCCATTTTTTGGGTGTGTAAACATTATCCCGAAGATAAGCAAAGAATCGGCATTTTCACCTGCAAATGAAGATATCCACCAGATAAATGCTTTATTCCTAGGATAACCTATCCGGCACCTTACGCCTAACGCCTTTACCTACCGGATAAAAATAGCCACGCCCACGCGGTTTCGCTGTGATTTACGAAGAGTATAATAAGGTTATAATTTTGAACTAGAAGTTAGCAGAATACCAAATTCCCTAAAATCACAAGTTAACTATCAACTTAAGTAAACCACAAACAATAAAGCACGGTGCAATAAGATGAAAGTTAAACCTGGTTTAAAAATTAAACCTCGATTAGTTATTTATCGCTTAAAATGTAAACGGTGCAATTGGTTGTAAGAATCTGATATAAATTTTAAATATAATATTGTGGACTGTATAACAATTTAAGAAATAAGCTTCAGTCCGCCATACACCGCAAAAAGTTGGGGTAAGTTCACAATGCATTTACATTAAATACTGATGTAAATTTGATGGACATTTTTACATAAAATCTGTAAATATAATAATTTTGTAATAGTGTAAAAGCACTGGAATGTGTATTTTTACATATAGTACAGTACCTAGAGGTAAAAAATATACAAAACTTCGGAATAATGTCATATTGAACGGATTCCGTTCATTGGGGGCTAATTTATAAGGGGTTGCATGGAAATACCTTTTTTTTAAGCTAAAATCGCAATTTTGAAGTCGTTATAACTTAAAAACTATCAATTTATGTGAAAAATTGCATAGAACCTTTTCTTGCTCCAATAAATATGTATATTTCTTAAGTGCCACCCCCTGAGAGGGGGTGGCACAAGAAAAGGTTCTATGCAATTTTTCACATAAATTGATAGTTATTTCCAAACGGTTTTCGTCAAGTATCTCGAAAAGTATTTCTTTATTGAAAAAATGTTACAGACCAATTACAGAAAGTACAAACTGGGAATTAATTATATTTTTTGTTTATTGATGTAGGATTAATAATTTCGGAGATATTTATGTTTACATTTGGCATCTAAGTGTTCATAAGATAATTATTTAGAGTGAGAGTTAAATATCTCAGAAACTGTGACACCTATGTCAAGGATGCTAATAGGTAGAATAATAGGTTATTAATTAAGCTTCCAACAGTTTTTTTATTTGTTTCTGTACACTAAAAAACAAAGAATTTATGATCGAAGCAATGTGCGTCTACACATTTTTTTAATACCAACGTCGCCATTTTGTTACTGTAATTAGCGAGTAATTAAAAAAAAGGAATTTCAAACACTGTTTCTCATTAATATATAGCATGACGTAGATGCTCAAATGCTTTTTGTTTTGTATACTGCACTCGCTTTAGAAAAAAATACAGTTTAAACTATAAAGATATTTTCGATAAAACGTATTTTTTTTCCTTTTCTAAATATCTCAATAAATATTAATTTTATTGAAAAATGGGTAGAGATCAAAAATAAAGCTCATAAACTGATAATGAATTTCGCTTGTTTATTTATTTACATAGATTTACTAGTTTCGGAGATATGAAAGTTTACAAATGGCGTCCGAACGTTTATAAGAGGAAAAATGCAATTTAAATGTTAAATATCTCAGAAATTGTGACACCTACGTCACGCATGCTAAGAAATGAAATTAAAGACAATTAATTGCGCTTTCAAATTATTTTTTACTCGTTCCTGTAGAATCAGGAATAAAGAAGTTATGATGGAAAACTGTGCGTATTTATATTTTTTTTTATAAAAAGGTCGCCACTTTGTCACTCTAATTGGTCAGTAATTTAAAAAAAAATTTTCAAATACAGTTTTTCGTTAAGATGTAGTAGCATTACCTAGATGCTCATTGCTCATTTAAAGCACTTGCTTTAGAAAAAAATGCATTTTAAACTTTAAAGGTAATTTCGAAACACTAAACTTAAATATCTCCGAAATTTTTAATCCTACATCAATAAACAAAAAATATAATTAATTCCCAGTTTGTACTTTCTGTAATTGGTCTGTAACATTTTTTCGATAAAGCAATGCTTTTCGAGATACTTGACGAAAGCCGTTTGGAAATACTTTTTTTTTAAGCTAATATCGCAATTTTGAAGTCGTTATTACTTAAATAACTCAATTTATGTGAAAAATTGCATAGAATCTTTTCTTCTTAAAATTTGCAAGCCCCCGCACAATACAGAAACTTTTCTGTGAAGCATTTACTATTATGCTGCCAAAAATGAACGAAATCCGTTCAATATGACATTATTCCGAAGTTAAAACCTCTAGTTACTATACTAATACGTATTACAGAAATATGATTATACTTATTTATATCAGATTCTTAACTAGAGACATAAAGTGCATTGAATAATTTTTGTTCAAATTATTTAGACAATTTTTTAAGATTCCATTCCGCCATTTTGAATCCACCATCTTGTCCATAGTCCAGCAAGGATAAAAACTTACATATATTATTTTTAGTGAATGTTATTAATTTTGGCCAGCTTTTCCAGATTTAGCCCCTTAAGTACGGTATCCTCAATAAATAATAAACATTTGTTTATATTTTCCAACTGCTTTTGATTGTCTCTACTAATTAGCGTTTGGTGTTTTTTGCGATGACACGTTTTGTTGCAGCGTATTTACGCGTACATAACAGCCTTAAGGTCAGCCCACGCCCAGGGTCAGCCACAGCTACCTTTACTGCGGCGTTTTAGCTGCAAAAGTTTCGTATCTTGTTCACACTGATCCTAAAAGTAGCGTGCAGCGGGCAGTTTTTTCTACTACCCGTCAAAACTTCAAGTCTGGAAAAGGTTGCAGTGTCGTTCACACACATCACGCTGTTTTTGTATCGTGTAACCAGGTGCTGTATGCTAGCTATTGTTCCTTGACATCTCGCTGTGTTCGTGTCGTAATATACGTAATAAAATCCGATTTATGTACTGTAAAACATGGATGACTAGACACTAGCTACAGCTTGTTTATTAGCTGTACTATTAAAACGAAGAAGACGCGGCTGAAGTTTGACTTACTGGAAATGCGTTATGTCAAAATGGTTTCCATGGTAACGGTTACCACTACCCAATGGTACTACTCCCATGGTGGGCACTCGCTTAGTCCAGAATAGTGGAAATGATCTACAAAGAAGCAGTTGCTGTGGTAATGCTTACCACGGTTACCAGTACCTTAGGGTACCACTCCCATGGTGGGCACTCGCTTAGTTACGAAATGATTAGCTGTATTAGTAATTTTTTTTTTTTTGAAATTCGACTTACGGGAAATGTGTTATATGTCAAAATGGTTTCCATTGTAGCAGTCGTCACTACCCAATGGTACTACTCCCATGGTGGGCACTCGCTTAGTTGTGAAGCTAGGTACTCCAGATTAGTGGAAATGATCTACAAAGAAGCAGTTGCCTGGGTAATGCTTAGCACGGTTACCAGTACCTTAGGGTACCACTCCCATGGTGGGCATGTAGAAGAACGCACTACCGGGCGTCAAAATGACGCGACACCAATTTATTTCTCAGGGGGCGCCAGTCGCGTATTACCCCGTTCTTCTACCTCCCAGGCGGGTTCGAGATAAGATGCACTTCGGTAGCCGAGTAATAGACCAAGGCTGCACTACCACAGATCGGAAACTACGCTCTCTCTGGACCTGAATTCCCTCGTTAGGGGTTTTAATTTCCTGAATTTTTGCATAAAAAAATCCCAACCGAAGAATTTCTCTGCGGAGGGATTAGTTTTGGTACGCGGAAATCAAGTTTTGGTCCATTAATAACGGAATATATTTCTCAAAAAACGCATAAAAAAATCCCTATCAAACCTCCGTAAAGCAACCAGAAGGTCGAACGTTAATGCGAATTAACTCGACACATCCGGTTTTCTATACGAAAGTTCCAGGGATTATAGACCGTCAACAGCCCTCAAGATCAATTAAGAAACAATAGTTCAAAGAATCCGTTTATTTAACAGAATTGGTTATACAAAATTCTCAAGATAAGAATCGTGCCTTCCCCAATCAAGGTAGTGACTTTCAGACCATACAAGCGAGAGCGCTCACGCTAACGATCGATTAAGTAGAAAAGATTCATACATACCTTCTCAGAATCAAAATGCGAGCTTTTAGAATCATGTCAGACTCTGGGTAAATGAATAATTAAGGCTGACTGAAATTAACTTAAAAAAAGTTTTACTAAATGAATTTAGTTTCGCTAGAGACTACTTAGCTTTAAAGTTCTTGTATCGTGGAGATTCACGTACTCAAACACATTCAGAGGACTTATTACTGCATAAGTTGAGTGGCGTTCGATCAGTCCACGACTTACTAACTCTTATCACAGTCGTTCAATATTATCGATTTGGCAGCATCTCACCTTCGAGCGACTTTTAGGCAAAATTGAATTTTTGGATTTTTATGCACAAGGCGTTTTCCTCTATAACTTTGTCATTTGAAAAGCCCTGTTATTGGCTTTTCTACCATCGCTTTGTCTGGACCACTCAACGCGCTCGACCAAATTGCGAGCCGCTAGGTCAATCCAAACTCTTTCTATGCGAGAAACCGGCCTTGCACATGTGCATTGATTTTTATCAATTTTTGCTTATCGGCACTACGCCGGCTTTGACAAAATCTTCTATTTTGCCTTTTGGATGCAGTGCATCGTTAAAATTTTATGCTCATACTTTAGAATTGGGCTTTCAATGACCGTACCTCAAAGGTCAATGTCTTTGGTTGAGGAATAAAAATAAAAAAATAATTTAAATTATATTTTCGTGGTACTTTTTAAACTGACTTTGTGGTACTTTTGAAAAATCCATTTTAAGACCAATTTTAGCGTACTTTTGAAAAATCGATTTTCGAGCCAAATTTCAAGGTACTTTTGAAAAACTAATCCGTGGGTGAAATTTTGGCGTACTTTTGAAAAATCGATTTTCAAGCCAAATTTCGAGGTACTTTTGAAAAGTTAATCCGCGGGTGAAATTTTGGCGTACTTTTGAAAAATCGATTTTCAAGCCAAATTTCAAGGTACTTTTGAAAAGTTAATCTGCGGGTGAAATTTTGGCGTACTTTTGAAAAATCGATTTTCAAGCCAAATTTCAACGCAGTTTTGAAAAATTAGTCTGCAAGTGAAATTTTGGCGTACTTTCGATAAATCGATTCCTGGGCCAAATTTTGACGCCCTTCCAAAAATATTATTTTTCAAAGTCCAATTTATGGTACCTTTGAAAAAGTATATTATTCATAAATCTTTGTCATTATATACTTCTACTCTCATATTCTGAACCAAAAACATTTTTCCTAAGTGAAAATTCGGTGTTTCTTCGAATTTTCACTTGGTCATTTCCAACGCCTTATAGAACCCAAAACGGCCCTTGTGGACTGATCTGCGCCTCTGCAGACTCCCAAAAGTCTGCCTAAGTGCCTAAGTCGAATTTTGATTATGTCTTCAACTTAGGATGATTTTGGAGAGTTCTACAACAGGCACTCGCTTAGTTACGAAATGATTAGCTATATTAGTAATAAAACCGCGCGCGGATTTCGAAACGTCGACCGGAAATGTGTTATATGTCAAAATGGTGTCCATGGTAACGGTCGTCATAGTTACCACTACCCAATGGTACTACTCCCATGGCAGGCACTCGCTTAGTTGTGAAGCTAGGTACTCCAGATTAGTGGAAATGATATTCGCGAAAATAAAACAAACGAATCCAATAGGGATTTACCTTTGATACACACAATTCACCAATATGTGACAGCGATTTATATATCATGACAAATTTCCGCTGTTACTTTACTATATAAACTTTTCCTTATACGTGAATTCCTTTGTATCGAAGGTAAATCACTATTGAGTTAATCTGTTATATTTTCGCGAATACAAAGAAGCAGTTTTAGTTTGAAAACGCGCGATCGGTCGCCGTCTCGAAATACGTGGCCATACGGCTAGAATATGGAGATTTCCGTTAAAAATGTAATGTAACTTGTATTTTTGTTTTAATTTTATTATAATCAATAAAAAAAGTTCGGTTTTATTACTAATATAGCTAATCATTTCGTAACTAAGCGAGTGCCCACCATGGGAGTAGTACCATTGGGTAGTGACGACCGCTACAATGGAAACCATTTTGACATATAACACATTTCCCGTAAGTCGAATTTCAAAAAAAAAAAAAAATTACTAATACAGCTAATCATTTCGTAACTAAGCGAGTGCCCACCATGGGAGTGGTACCCTAAAGTACTGGTAACCGTGGTAAGCATTACCACAGCAACTGCTTCTTTGTAGATCATTTCCACTATTCTGGACTACCTAACTTCACAACTAAGCGAGTGCCCACCATGGGAGTAGTATCATTGGGTAGTGGTAACTATGACGACCGTTACCATGGAAACCATTTTGACATAACGCATTTCCAGTAAGTCAAACTTCAGCCGAAGACGCCGACGTTAGACGAAAACAGGAATTTGGATGAAAGAATGGATAAGAAATAAATAGAAGTTAGAACTTTCGAACGGTGACAGCCCGCTAAATTAATTGCAATATATATTGACTTTTAGGTGTCAAAACAATGTTCCTTAGTTATAAATATCAAATACTTAAAGATCTCTCCAAGATCAAACATGTATGTTATTAAAGAATAGATTTTTAGAAAATCACCACAAGTTGCAGCTTTAATTCTATATTTAATTATTCTTTATAACTATAAAAAAATAATAATGATTAATTTTAAAACATTAATAGTTTTGTCAAGTCGCAACCTATTCACAAATATATTATTTAAAATGTTAGGTACACAAATGGACAACAACTTTAAAAATACTGCACTCGCTGCCGCTGCAAAAGTTTCAAACAAATAGATATTTTTTGCAGCCACCTCTACTCTTTAAAATTCAATTCACACGTGGCTACTTTTGAGACACAGCAAATAAACATGCAAATAAATATTGCACACAACCGAACTGCACGCGCTACTTTTAAGGTTGCACAGGTATTCGCATGAAGACTCACTTGAACTGCCTAGTTTTTTAGACTGCACCGCAGCAAAAGTAGCTGTGTCTGATCGCACTTTTACGTTGCACAATTTACATAACGGCTTCACGTCATCAAAAAACGTCAGAATAATCGCCAATCCACGATTTCACTGTTTTTGAAGATGCGGACTAGCAAGTCATTTTTTATATTTATTAATGCACTACAGCAAACGGTAAATATAGAAAACATTATACTCTTCGCTGGATAAATTAATTTTTTAGTAATATTGTAATATTTGTCAATTCAATTCCTGATGATGCCATATTTATTAGCGAATCACTTCTTAGTATAATATCCAATACTTTTCTGTTTGTAAAATCTTATCAAATAAATAATTATACACCTTTTGTGTGTATTTTTTCCTCAAAATGTTTCATAACTTTTATATTTACCGATCGATTTTTTCAAAAACAATAGATATTTTCCTTAAGCTATTGTGCTTACAATAAACATGGGAGATGGACGGGCGGACGAATAGACAGACATTTTGAATGTTGTTCAGAATTCGATCACTATCGCAATATGAAATGTTTCTGTCCATGTCCGATATTTGCGGTTTTAGAAATAGTCCGTTGAGATAAACCAGAAAAAGGCAAAAAGCCCAAAATTTCTGTGACTTCACGATAAATAGTACTACATTTTTTGCACATAAAAAAAACCGCTGGCCAAGGAATCACTACTTCCACCAGGCCCTGTGCACTCCCACTATATTTCAAAACAGCGTGTTTAGTTTGAACTTCCGTCGATCTGTCGCTACTTGTACTTGAATCACGGCGGCTGCGCAAATCTGAGGCATGTTTTTGCGCATAAGACGCTACAAACCGCGATAAGCGGAGCCATCCGAGCGAATAAGCTGTGACGTCACGCTTAAAGCGGAATCGCGCGGTCTCACTAGGGCGCTAGAAAATGTGTAAGCGGAAAATAGTGGAGATATGACATAAGAACGTTAGAGATGGTTAGAACTAAACTGTTAAAAAAGCTAAAAAGACATTCATTTTCGCGGAGAAATATATGATGACGTAGCGCTTCAAGGCGCTTAAAGCATTGTGGTAAGACGCGAGATCGCAAAAATATGCCTTTGGATCTTGCCCGACTGTCAGTTGTCGCGCCATTATTGTTTACATGTATCTGCTTTGTGTTTTGGACATTAAACTAATAATTATTAAATCCATAGAGCAGGAGTCCATTTGCTTATTTGTAAATAATGCGAGTTTCCAATGAAACTCACTAGAAACGACGCTGTTCTGTTAAATATTAAAAACTGTAATGGGTTATAAGTGTTGTGTTCACGTCGTATTGCGACTTCGAAAAATTCCAACATGCATAGGTATTATTGATTTGCAAAGAACGTGACTCCCAAGAAATTGACTAAAAACGAAAGACTGACGGGTTGTACACTTCTGTGCAATGAAATCCCGTACACCCATTTTTCGCATTATTAAATCATTATTTATTTGTCAGTGTCATATTTTCGCAATGCCAAAATTAACTGAACATGAAAAAATGTTAATTCTCTCTAAAATTAAAGAGATATGGTCTATCAGAGCAGTTGCTAACCATTATCAATTGAATAAAAGTACTGTTATGAGTGTGAAGAAAAGTGGGAAGAGGAAGATAGCGTAAAGTGAAAAGACAGTTCAGGCCTATCGAGAAGTTCAAATCTCGTTCAAGATGAAGCACTCCTTGGCTATTTGAGGAAAAATCCGTTTCAAACAGCAGGAGACGCTGTGTTCATGACACATTTTCTAGTGTCGAGGGCAGCAGCTAGCCGAAGGATAGGAAAATCGAAAATAAAAAATTGTACAAGTGCCAAGAAGACCATATTAACAGAAGAACAGAAGCAAGCCCGCATTATGTTTTGTTTAAATTGTGTCTATCGCCCGTTGGAGTTTTGGACCAATGTTGTATTTACGGATGAAAAAGTTTTTCAGTCTTGTAATGACGGACATGTACAAAATATTAGGTTACATTATTTACATAATAAATACAATCGCAGCTATGTGCAGTCGCATCGTGTCTGTGAATTTTTCAACGTCAGTTTTTACATTTGTTATAAATCGAAATCATTCCCATCGAATGGTGTAAAAAAGTAAAAAAAAACAAAAATACGTATGTTTTTCTTCTGGATTAACATTATTCAAATACATTACTTATGACGTTTCACAATCAATGTCAGTTTTTTGTAACCTATATGATAGGTAATGAAAAATCTAAATTCCAAAAAGACTGATTCACACCACTTAATGTTAGTAAAGGACGTGAAAATGTATATTATAGCGGGTTTATACGTGCATGGATTTAGTGGCGCCAGTAGATATTGGCACGCTAGTAAAAAAAATATTACACATATACAGTTACTGGCGAGCAAGCTTTTACTTTGCATGCATTGATGCATGCTGCCAGTAACTGTTTATATGCGCAATATTTTTTTACTGGCGTGCCAATATCTACTGGCACCATTAAATCCATGCACGTATAAACCCGCTATTATTTAATTGTATTACAGGTATTTTGGTACATTAGTTACTTTAACATTTTACTTATTTCAACGCAGTTTCAACATCTTAATACTTTTGTAATAATTTTACTTATGTTAGTTACTTTTTAAATGTATTTTTAAATATTATTGTATTTATTGTAATGATTTTCCGTTAAATTAATAAATGATCAATTTCTAGTTTTGAAATGATTTATTTAATTTTAAGGCCACTGTTAGACTATAAAAGTTCTTTGACAAAGATCTTTTATAAAAGATATTTTATGAGTAATTTGATAGATATTTTATATCATAAAATATCTTTTATAAAAAATCTTTGTCAAAGAACTTTTGTAGTCTAAGCATTTGTTTGAAAATTTGTTTGAAAATCATTTAAAATTCCCGCCTATGCCAATCCTGCCTGTATCAAAAAGGCGGGAATACAGCGCTACCCACGACGTAAGTTTTGCTGTTTAAAAAATTCCTGAGAGTTGCCTATCTATATCATATATAATATTCTTTAATCTATGACTTCCACATCCAGATTTTCTATCCAAGTCTCTCACAACGAAAAAATTTGGTATGTGGAGATAATTGTTTATGGCACTTTAGTAATATAATATTTGAAATCGTCTACCCCAAAACCCATAAAACGATGTCCCACATCGGTAGAGGGGTGGGGGTGGTGATAGAGGGTGGTAGTGGGGGTGGATGAAGTAAAAAAATATTTTGAGGTTTTAGGTTCTTGTACACATACTAAATCAAAATTTTTTTTCACCCCCTTTAATAATGGGGTGGGGGTGGTAATGGTGGCTAATGCCAAAAAATTTTTTGGGACCTTAGGTTCTCTTGTATATACTAAATACTAATTTTATGGACTCTTACCTGCTTGATTTACCTACTTACCCTCCATTCACTTCAATTTACTCCCCAAGGCAGGTCTCCCCAAACTTTGACGGAATAAGACGAAAATATAATCTAGTTCCAGATCCCATTAAAGTACATACGTGTACCAAATTTCAAGTCAATATCTTAAACGGTTCCGGAGTAATCGTGCGCACAAAAAAGTTACAGACCGACAGACAGATATTTTTTTTCGCTCAAACTTAAAATCTCGACGTTTCATGACATTCTAAAACTATTTGAACAATAAAAATTTTCAAAAATTTTTTTTGTCGTTACTATACTTCCACTGAATGTGGAAATCCGAAAAATGAGCGTGATTTATATATAGTCCAGTACGTGGGTATCAGAAAGGGATGTTTGAATGCAAAAGGTGGGGTAGTAGTGATTTTTTAGTATGTTGTTAGGCTTGGGGTCCTAATGAAAAATCCAAGTTTTCGACCTCGAAGCGCATGCGCTCGAGCCGCCATATTGGATTTTAGGTACAAAAATTTGTTTTTTTGATAATAACTCAAAAACGGTGGCTTTCACGACAAAAGATGTTCTATACAAAGTTAAAGAGGACAATTTTTTTGTAGCACACATATGTTAGGAGTTACAGCTCCGTGAAGTTGCACTATTTGAAAAAAAAAAAATTATATTTTGTTATTTGGCTGTTAATAACTAAAATAAATAATTTAAACAAATGCCAATCATATTGAAATAATTTTTAAAGAGACTCTACTTTAATTTTATACTAATAGGTTGCCCTAAACCTTAACGGATAGGCGGTAGCAAGAGAACAGCTGCTGTCTAGTAGGTATTGAGAGAGGGTCATAAATGACCTTCAGTGCATCGAGTCTGTATGCGTCAGTGTGCTTATTGTCTAGCTTGCAGAAGGTTATGCTGTTATAATGGAAAATCCCCAAGTTGATTTGTGCTTTATTTGTGAGAAAACTTTAAGTGAAAGTGACGTTGTCGTTGTAAAGGAAAGAGGTGTAAAGACACTTTTAAAATCGAGTGAGTTACGAGGTAATCGCGCACATACGCGCATTTTGAGAACACTATCTTCTGTAACTGTACATGGCGTATGTCAAAAAAATTATATTAATGAAAAACTGATCGCCGCGTATTGTCGTAAAAAAGATAACGAACCTCAAGTAGCGTCGACATCCAGCAGATCTAGTATACCGACTTTTTATTTTAAAGCACAGTGTTTTCTCTGTACTGAAGAAATTACACCGGACTTTTTAAATAAACAAAAAAAAAAGAGGATATCACTCATCTCATCGAGATTTCGTTTGTATGGTGCAACAATTGGGAGTGAAAACTACAATGTTAAAAGCAGCCGAAGAACGGGATGATGACTGGGGACGGGAAATAATAAAAAGAATTCAACATGTGGCAGACTTGGTTGCAGTAGATGCAAGATATCATATGCCATGTCAAAAGCGTCTGTATAATCGAGTGCCATCGGGAAAAAAAAAGCTCGTCTTATGAATAAATATGAAGAAGATATACTTATCATTGAAAAACATAAGCAATCGCCTGTCGTCTGCTTCCGGGACACAGGTTACAAACTTCTAGCTGACCAATGGTATACGGCAAAAAAGTTAAATCCCGATGAAGAACGGCTTCGTGTTGTTAAAGAAGCAGCTGCTATTATTTTGGCAGATATCCGTTCGCAGGACTATGATATGTCAAAATATCCACCATCCGACAGTTTTTTAAATGAGGCCGATTCTGTAGTTCTACAAACTTTGAAAGTTTTTTTTGAAGAAGTAATTATAAAGAAAAAGAGCGGTTCGTTTGTCAAATAGAATAGAATATGCGAAGCATTATCCCATGCTGTGATCTCTGCGGCTAGACCGAGATCTTTTTTGTCGCCGATTCTAATCGGAGTTAGTACATATTTGTATAAAAAATTCGACAGAAACGATACTTTTTGAAGCATCTGCCATTATGCGTCCGGAAGGATCGATTGACGAAACTGCATTTTCTCAATTTGTTTGTGATAATGCTGACCACAATGTTAACACTTCTCGTAGCTTTATATGGTGGCAACATGGATAAAGAGAGTTTGGAAGAGATTCGTTTCCAACGCTTCGCCAAATCTACGCTGAAAAGCAAATTTAATCTTGCCTCTTTGCCACCTACAAAAGACGCGGCGCAATTCCACGCCTTTAGGACGTACCACCAAGTACAGAAATGGAGAGGCATAGAGAAAAATCCTGAAGACTGGGGTTGAAGCATGGCGCTTACGGGCTCACCCCCATAACAATGGCGGAAAAACCAGCTCCCGATTCCTTATTAAAATCGGTATGTTGTAACTGCAACCACCACTTTGTCGTGGTGGGGCATGCAGCTGCCGAAAGGCTGGACTTAAATGTTCGGTTGTATGTGGCTTCTGCAATGGAGAATCTTGCGGAAATATGCCGGAAATCCGCATTGAAAGCGAGGACGAGGAAACTATGACCAGGATACCGACAATAACCAACCCGGACCATCGAAACGTACCAAAATGTAGTAGAAATTAATTTTTGTAACGCTCTAAAATCATAATTTACTATTCTTAAATTTAAAAAAAAATGCGTTATACTTTTTGCCTTTAACTTTGTTTACGATAAGTATAATACTGTTAAATGATAATATTCAAGTGCCTTTTAGTTTTTTTTTATAATTATGTACAAATATAATGATATATAATAAGAATAATAAAATAAAACTCAACCAAACTGAAGTTTCCGCATTTTGTTTTCAAATAGTGCAACTTCACGGAGCTGTAACTCCTAACATATGTGTGCTACAAAAAAACTGTTTTAACAAAAAATGTAGGAAATGTCCTCTTTAACTTTGTATAGAACATCTTTTGTCGTGAAAGCCACCGTTTTTGAGTTATTATCAAAAAACCAAATTTTTGTACCTAAAATCCAAGAGGGCGGCTCGAGCGCATGCGCCTCGAGGTCGAAAACTTGGATTTTTCATTAGGGCCCCAAGCTTAGCAACATACTAAAAAATCACTACTACCCCACCTTTTGCATTCAAAAAACCCCCACGTACTGGACTAATACATTATTATAAAAAAACCGCTGCCAAGGAATCACTACTTCCACATCCAGATTTTTTATCCAAGTCACTCACAACGAAAAAATTTTGTATGTGGAAATAATCGTTTATGGAACTTTAATAATATAATTTTTGAAATCCTCTGCCCCAGAAACCTATAAAACGATACTCCACATCGGTAATGGTAAATGAATTAAGCTCTAATTCTGAACGATTTGGTGCAAAAATCATGTCTCTATGATTTTTTTTGTTTAAGTTACTAGTGCGTTTATGAAGAGGGGCCTCTTGTCGGTCCCATGTTATTTCTCCATAAGTGACAGGAGGTACCTTTTCCAGGGCTGAACAATACTGAACATTGACTGCTTTATCGATTATTTTAAGTGTTTCATTCAATTATATCGGTTTTGTAATCGATTACAACTTGTAAAGGACAAAATCCGAAAATCGATCATATTGACCCAAACCACTAATTTCAACTGTACTGAAAAATTAACATCGCCGACAAGAGGTCCCTTTTTGCTTTCCGCCTCACATATATTTTTCAAGTCGTTTTTCCGGAAAAACTAATGGGATAATCGGAAAAATGTATAGAACCTTTTTTTGTAGGAAGTCGTATTCTGAACATATTTACCTATGTTCGTTTAGCCTTAAAAACGCTTATTTTTCGAGATATATACGTCTAAATGAAGAAAAATATGAAAAACCGTATATATATGTATATATCTCAAAAATCATTTCTTTTTTTCTGCGCATAAGCAAAATCTTGTTCTAAAAGTTGAATACTTACTTCATATGCAGAGAAACTACTGTTCAGAGTTTTTCTCCGCATTTTTCCTAATTTGAGTGGATATTGTCACAAATTACAATTTATTTTATTACTATTATATCGCACATTTTTCGGAATATAGATTTCAAATCCGCGTATGCCATGGGCCCATTTATCCAAATAACACTTTACCTATTCTATAAGGCAAGCAGAACAAGAGGACAAAAACGATGAAATATTAATTATATTTCGCTATTACGTAGTTTTTATATTATGTGAGATTGTTCCATTAGCTATTTAAAATAATATATCTACGTAACAGCCGTCTCTGGGATTTAGCTCTAGTAACATCAAATGAATTTATTTTAAACCAGTACGCACTTTTAATGATCGTTTAAAGGTAATTTTTAATGTTTAACCAATATTTTCAATTTGCGCAACAACCCTGTTGAAGTACACTGGATCTGTTTCACGATATACGGTTTCCGTGACAACGCAGTATCGATGAAACAAACAAAATTTCTGAACCAATGTCGATAAGTAACAATTTGTAAGTTGTCACAATTGTTTGTCACAAAATTTGGTCAAGCACTGAATATTAAAAATCATGTCTGGTGATCTCAGCTATATCGATAATGGTGAAGAGGAGGATGATGCCAAATCGAAAAAAACCGAAATAACAGAAAAGGACCAATCGGAGATAGAAAGTGCTTTCAGCTTGGGGGCCGATAGTGTTTGGGGGCAGAGTCCACTAGCGGAACTAACCGACCAGCAATTAATAGAGTTCGTCCTTGATATGGACATAGAGTATAAACATCTCAAGTGCCAAAAAATAATGTTCAAACAGTTTTTAACTAAGAACGACCCTGGAGCTCTGGATGGTTTCGACATCCTAGTGGCTTATCTGAGGCAAGGTCCAGGAGAAAAAGGTCCGCCTCCTGCAACGCTACAATCCACAATAGACTTTCGCAGCCCTAGTATCAGTCGTCGAAGTGGTAAGCTCGAGTCTGTCACAAGCTTATATTCCGTTGCAGAAGGTAGAGGTCCAAAGATAAACGTATCGCAAAAATCAGACATGACTCTAAGAGCTATGGAAGAGACTCAAGCAAATTTAGAGACTTTCCTTAGAAAGTCTCACAGGATCAAGCAAAATTTAAAAGCGGACTTGGAAGAGTACAGCATCAGAGAAAGCGACCTTATAGAGGCCCGAGAGATATTCGAAAACAATATTGTTTTACTCGGGGTAGATCCACTCACGCAAAGGATACCTGCCGAGAAGTTTCTTAGATACATGGAGGAATGGCTGAAAAGCGCCTCACTGAACTGCGAAAAGCTAAGGCTGAGAACGGCAACATTAAAAATACAGCATAAGAAAGTATCAGCTATATTGGAACAACGAAAAGAGTTAGGAGAAAACGTCCATGCAGTGGATTTTGACCAATTACAAATAGAGAACAAACATTACCGGGACAAAATCGACCAGAAAAGTCTGTACCTGCTTGAGTTGAAGAGGCAGAATGGAGGGCATAATCTATCGCTAAGTAATCATAAAAAGTACTTGCATGCGCTGCAGAAAGACTACAACGATTTGAAGTCAACCATTGCTGCGAAGGAGAAAGTGATCAATTACACGGAAGAGCAGTGCTATCTGATGGAGGAAGAACTAGAAAAGGCCCAAGACAAATACGGACGCTTCAAGAAACTTAAAAGCACCTACAAAGTGCCGGATGTAATAGACTACATAAGGCTGAAGAATAATCTGTACGACTTAAAGAAGAATATCAAAGTCTGGGAAAGGAGGAAATACATTCAGGATATCACTATGAATGCGTGTTTGCGGCAAATGAAGAATATCAGTGGTACTTCAACGGTAAATCCTGCTTGGCTAGAAGACCCTACTCCTGAAGGTAGCGAGGATAATTCTGTAAGATTATTGCCAATAATATAGACATAAGTTATTTATCTGTTAAGCTTTAATATTAATGAGAATAAACGTGTATTTTTCTTCTAAATAAAAATGTTACAAATTCAAAGAGTCCCTCTTTCGTTTACTCAAAATGAAAATCCTAAACTTATGAGTATAAAAAGAAACATGTAAATCTAAAATATATTTTTTCCTTAAAATTCAACTTCAAAAATGAATATTTTAATAATTGCAGTGTCTAGACATACAAAACAGACAAGAGGAAAAGGGTGCATAGCGAAACAAAAATGTTAAAAGAGTAAAGAGTTGCACCCTGAACGCAATATCAAGTGGCCATCCTCTTACGGTTTTTTATGTATATTTTAGACAGTAAATAAATACACGCAGACAAATCAACTCACATTAAAATTGTATTTGTTAGTAAGCAGATAGATTGTAATGAAGAAATGTTATGCATTAATACAAATTCCTTAATTTATAATAATATTAACTGTGATTTCAGAAAAAATAGTATGTGTACTTCGGTGCGAAAGCACATTCCCGGACTTCGATGCTTGTTGACCTCGGCTAGCGCCTCGGCCAACAATTTACATCGTCGTCCGGGAATGTATAGCTTTCACAGCTAAATACACAATATACTATTTCACACCCTTCACTAATATTAAGTGGTGTGAATCAGTCTTTTTGGAATGTAGATTTTTCATTATCATATAGGTTACAATGATTGTGAAACGTCATAAGTAATGTATTTGAATAATGTTAAATCAGAAGAGAAACACATATTTTTGTTTTTTTTTTACTTTTTTACACCATTCGATGGGAACGATTTCGATTTATAACAAATGTAAAAATTGACGTTGAAAAATTCACAGATACGATGCGACTGCACATAGCTGCGATTGTATTTATTATGTAAATAATGTAACCTAATATTTTGTACATGTCCGTCATTACAAGACTGAAAAACTTTTTCATCGGTAAACACAACATTGGTCCAAAACTCCAACGGGCGATAGACACAATTTAAACAAAACATAATGCGGACTTGCTTCTGTTCTTCTGTTAATATGGTCTTCTTGGCATTTGTAGTTTTTTATTTTCAATTTTCCTATCCTTCGGCTAGCTGCTGACCTCGACACCAGAAAATGTGTCATGAACACAGCGTCTCCTGCTGTTTGAAACGGATTTTTCCTCAAATAGCCAAGGAGTGCTTCATCTTGAACTAGATTTGAACTTCTCGATAGGCCTGAACCGTCTTTTCTCTTTACGCTACCTTCCTCTTCCCACTTTTCTTCACACTCATAACAGTACTTTTATTCAATTGATAATGGTTAGCAATTGCTCTGATAGACCATATCTCTTCAATTTTAGAGAGAATTAAAATTTTTTCATGTTCAGTTAATTTTGGCATTGCGAAAATATGACAGACAAATAAATAAAGAATGATTTATTAAGGCGAAAAATAGGTGTACGGGATTTCACTGCACAGAAGTGTACAACCCATCAGTCTTTCGTTTTTAGACAATTTCTTGGGAGTCACGTTCTTTGCAAATCAATAATACCTATGCATGTTGGAATTTTTGGAAGTCGCAACACGACGTGAACACAACACTCAAAACCCATTACAGTTTTTAATATTCAACAGAACAGCGTCGTTTCTAGCCAATTTCATTGGAAACTCACATTATTTACAAATAAGCAGATGGATTCCTGCTCTATGGATTTAATAATTATTAGCTTAATGTCCAGAAGTATAGGTCTTCTGTGTCCAGAACACAAAGAAAGACATGTACAAAAATGGCGCGACAACTGACAGTAGTGACAGTCGGGCAAGATGCAGATTTGCGCAGCCGTCGTACAAGTACAAGTAGCGACAGAGCGACGTAAGTTCCAACTAAACACGATGATTTTGAAATTTAATAGGAGTGCGCAGGGCCTGGTGGGCAGTGGATCCGTAAATAGAATAATTGAAGGCAAATATTTCAATCATTGCAAGCGTCTGCATCCGTTAATGGCTCTTGGATTGCAAATTTTGAATTTTGAGCAATTTTTAAGGACCAAAAAAATTGATTATATATTTCTGGAGCTGATTTACGACGATCTTTTGAAATATCAAGAAATTAAGGTTTCTGATTCATCAACGATGACAGAAGTGTTACCTTACAAATCTGAAGTAGTCTGAAGTCTGAAGTACTATCATCTTATCGACAATATGAAGAAACCACACGTTGGGGTGATCGTGGAAAAACACCCCAGTGATTTATGTACAACTTGTAAATTATTATATCACTCTGTCAAGAAGTATACGCTTGGGTGATTTTGAAATATACAAATATGTAATCCAGAAAATAACTAATTTATTTTTCATATTTAACCAGCCAAACTACGCTCACCCAGGACTAGAAGATGATTTGAAGAAAGGTTTTTTTGGAATAAAAAGTACCAATAAACCGTTCTCAAAAATACCGATTGACCTATCACTAGAACAAACTATAAATGCTGATGCATCAAGACGATTAACTGGAGTTTCACATTTCACGAACTCTATATCAGCACGTCAGCGCTGGGCAAAAAGTCACAGTATTAGAGCTGCTTTAATTACTCATGTCCTTCATAATTAACCCTTTTTCAATATTCTATTTTGAAAATACTACTAGAGAGAGATAGATGACATAAGTAAAGACATTACAGAAAGACTTTAAGATACAATTATAAAATCCATTAAAATACCTACCTTTATCCTGGCTATAGGCCTTTTCATCATAGAAGCGCGCATGTGCTGCCGCTATGTTTGTTTGCGGGAACTATGAAATGTTCGGACACTTGATTGTCAAAATGTCTGGACCGGTGTCATTTTTTCGCATTAATTTAAACGAAAATGTGATTGACGGTGCAAAATTAGTACACAACGTTGTGGAAGAACCAAGCGCGGATTTATGGGGGGGGGGGGTAATTACCCCCCCCCCAAGATTCTGTAAACCATCAACTTTTGTTTTAAAATGTTATGATTTTTGTTAATCTTGGAAAAATTTTATTTTTTAATTTTAGGATGAAAAATTTTTTTCGGATTTCTGCTCTTCAAAAAAATGTTGGTATGAAAAAAATATTTTTCGGCACGTAAACGCAACGTCTACAGCCAGCTAAACCGCCCTCATGCCTATTGCAACATAATAAGGGAGGTAATATAAAAGAATGAGCCTTGCTAAAATCACTTATTTTTCAACTGGCTCCAAGCAAATATTTAAAAATTCACGCAAATATTTTTTCAATATTGTTGATTAATAAAAATAGACTAATTATAGGTTAGATTCCTAACCTTCAAAAAGCATCTTATTTTATTAAGCAATCCAAACCACGTGACTTTTAACATGGCGCTGAGGGCAAACATCCGGCAATCCTTTATTTTCATTCGTTAAATGAGTTTTTTTTCGGTTGCCTTGGCTACGTTTCCGCGAGTTAATTAAAATAAACCCCATGTTTGCCCTCAGCGCCATATTGAAAAATAATTTTGACAGGTCGTTGGATTGCCTAATTGTGACAAGCTATTTAAAACTTCATACCATAGTGTATTAAATAGGTTGTCCGACGTACGGCACTTTCCTATGAAAATAATGGTTTTATAAGTGCATGCTTTCTATTTAATTTTGTAGATGGCGCCACCTTAAGGTACTACATCCTGTATATAGGTAGATGAATTTGCTTTGCTGCATATAGTGCTGCATATATTCTTTCAATATTTTTAATTTAACTACTTAATGTCAGATGTCACTGGACTCTTGTTTCACTAAACAAAAACGAAAGGCCAGGAATGTATGCAACCCTGTATGCAGCAAAGCAAATTCATCTGTCTATATGCAGAATTTTGTAGTACCTTAAAGGTCGCGCCATCTATTAAATTAAATAGAAAGCATGCACTTATGAAGCCACTCAACGGGTCCTTGGCATCACCTATTTAATACACCCTGCTTCATACACATTACGTTGAACTTGATTTTGGTTGAAAGTACAGGAACCAGGCAGAAATTTTAATAATAGCTACGTAATACTTGTAAATCTTAAGAAATATATATTTTTGAGGTTAGCTGTGACGACACGTGCAATGCTGCATGTAACGCTGCATATATTCTTTCAATGTTTTAATTTAGCTACTTAATGTCAGATGTCACTGGACTCTTTGTTTCACTAAACAAAAACAAAAGGCCGGAAATGTATGCAACACTGTATGCACGTATGTACAGAACCTGCAAAATTATCTTTCTATGCGTAAGTAACGACGGACCTTATTGCTCTTGCCATCTATTCCATTATGTATTAAGTAAGCACTTATGAAGCCACTGTGAGGGTTGTCGTCGCATCACCTATTTAATACACCCTGGTAAAAACCAAATAAAAGTCGAAAATTTACAGTTACAGGCCAAAGAAAACAAAGATGGCGGAGACTGAAATCGGGCACCTCCTGAATTGATAGTCCTGAGGGTATATAAGAAATGTGACAAATTTGGAGCTTTAATCCAGCAGGTCAAGCGCGGATCTAGAAATTTCAATAATTATTTTATATAAGAACGGTGGCGCATGCTTTAACTTCGTCGATTCAAAAAATGTTGTTAACAAAAGTTCCTAGTCATAACTTTTTGAGGCGAAAAGGTCTCTTGTACAAATCTCATAAAACCAACCGTTATCGAAAAAACCGACTTCAAAATGCATTTCTGCTATTTGATGATTTGAAGTAAACGTTCACTCTACTTTGTTGAGACGAATACAACATTCTATAGAAGCTTGCAAATGATTCGTATTGAATGATTAACTCGATTCAAAAATGTGCTTTTACTATGCGATGACATGGTAAAACATGCTTTAACTTCGTCGAATCAAAAAATGTTGTTAACAAAAGTTCCTAGTCATAACTTTTTTAGGCGAAAAGGTCTCTTGGAAAAATCTCGTAAAACCAACCGTTATCGAAAAAACTCACTTCAAAATGCATTTCTGCTATTTGATGATTTGAAGTAAACGTTCACTCTACTTTGTTGAGACGAATACAACGTTCTATAGAAGCTTGTAAATGATTCGTATTGAATGTTTAACTCGATTCAAAAATGTGCTTTTATTATGCGATGACATGGTAAAACATGCTTTAACTTCGTCGAATCAAAAAATGTTGTTAACAAAAGTTCCTAGTCATAACTTTTTTAGGCGAAAAGGTCTCTTGTACAAATCTCGTAAAACCAACCGTTATCGAAAAAAACGACTTCAAAATGCATTTCTGCTATTTGATGATTTGAAGTAAACGTTCACTCTATTTTGTTGAGCCGAATACAACGTTCTATAGAAGCTTGTAAATCGTATTGAATGATTAACTCGATTAAAAAATGTGCTTTTACTATGCGATGACGTGGTAAAACATGCTTTAACCTCGTCGTATCAAAAAATGTTCTTAACAAAAGTTCCTAGTCATAACTTTTTTAGGCGAAAAGGCCTTTTGGAAAAATCTCGTAAAAACCAACCGTTATCGAAAAAACTCACTTCAAAATGCTCTTTTGCTATTTGATCACTTGAAGTAAACGGTCACTCTACTTTCTTGAATCGAATACAATGATCTATAGAAGCTTGTAAATAATTCGTATTGAATTTTTAACTCGATTCAAAAATGTGCTTTTACTATGAGATGTCATGGTAAAACATGCTTTAACTTCGTCGAATCAAAAAATGTTGTTAACAAAAGTTCATAGTCATAACTTTTTTAGGCGAAAAGGTCTCTTGGAAAAATCTCGTAAAACCAACCGTTATCGAAAAACTCACTTCAAAATGCATTTTTGCTATTTCATCACTTGAAGTAAGCGTTCACTCAACTTTGATGAATCGAATACAATGATCTATAGAAGCTCTTAAATGATTCGTATTGAATGTTTAACTCGATTCAAAAATGTGCTTTTACTATCCGATGACATGGTAAAAAATGCTTTAACTTAGTCAAATCAAAAAATGTTGTTAACAAAAGTTCCTAGTCATAACTATTTTAGGCGAAAAGGTCTCTTGGAAAAATCTCGTAAAACCAACCGTTTTCGAAAAAACTCACTTCAAATTGCATTTGTGCTATTTGATGATTTGAAATAAACGTTCACTCTACTTTGTTGAGTCGAATACAACGTTATATAGAAGCTTGTAAATGATTTGTATTGAATGTTTAACAGTGGCGCAGCCAGAAAATTCATCTGGGGGGGGGGGGCAATAGAACCGGCCTCCCCAGAAAATTTTTCAGAAAATGGTTGAAAACGGATGTGTATGTAGATTCCTCTATTAGATAATATTGGCATTAATTACAAAATGTTTATTTCAAGGGATAATTTAGATACTGCTTTGTACTGCTTCTTTATTTTTTGGCTCATGGAAGACGGCTTGGGGGGGCCCGGGCCCCATGGCTCCCCCCCTGGCTGCGTCCATGATGTTTAACTCGATGCAAAAATGTGCTGTTACTATCAGATGACATGGTGAAACACGCTTTAACTTCGTCGAATCAAAAATGTTGTTAACAAAAGTTCCTAGTCATAACTTTTTGAGGCGAAAAGGTCTCTTGCAAAAATCTCTTAAACCCAACCAACCGTTATCGAAAAAACTCACTTCAAAATGCATTTGTTCTATTTGATCACTTGAAGTAAACGTTGACTCTACTTTCTTGAATCGAATACAATGATCTATAGAAGCTTGTAAATGATTCGTATTGAATGATTAACTCGATTCTAAAATGTGCTTTTACTATGCTATGACATGGTAAAACATGCTTTAACTTCGTCGAATCAAAAAATGATGTTAACAAAAGTTCCTAGTCATAACTTTTTTAGGCGAAAAGGTCTCGAAAAACTCACTTCAAAATGCATTTGTGCTATTTGATGATTTGAAATAAACGTTCACTCTACTTTGTTGAGACGAATACACCGTTCTATGTGGCGCATGGGACCCATACGAAATATGGGAAATAACATCTCGAGAAGTACTTCTCTAACGACCCCTAAAAAATTTTGAAAAAGCAGTTTGCGAAAATTTTTTTCAAAATTCGATTACCCCCCCAGGTCTAGGGACTCCTGTTTAAAATTATTTCTTTTGTCATATGCATTTTACTTTTCATAAAAATACAGCAACACATTCTGAAGTTTATGAAAATATTTTCATTACTAACTGAGATACAACGAATTGAAATTTTGTGATTTGTTAAATTGTAAATCACAAAATTTCAATTCGTTGTATCTCAGTTAGTAATGAAAATATTTTCATAAACTTCAGAATGTGTTGCTGTATTTTTATGAAAAGTAAAATGCATATGACAAAAAAAATAATTTTAAACAGGAGTCCCTAGACCTGGAGGGGGGTAATCGAATTTTGAAAAAATTTTTTGCAAACTGCTTTTTCAAAATTTTTTAGGGGTCGTTAGAGAAGTGCTTCTCGAGATGTTATTTCCCATATTTCGCATGGGTCCCATGCGCCACAGACGAGAAAAAAATTATTGAAATTTCTAGATCCGCGCTTGCAGCAGGTCACGATCTTTTCGCTAGCCACCACACTATAAAAATAATTTTTGATGTTTAACCAATATTTTCAATAAGCGAAACAATCCTGTTGGACTACACTGGATCTATTTCACGATATACGGTTTCCATGACAACGCAATAAAGATGAAAGAAACAGAACTTCCGAATAAAGAGTTGTCATAATTATTTGTCACAAAATTTTGTCACGCACTGAAAATTAAAAATCATGTCTCTTAGCTATAGGGATTATGGGGAAGAGGGGGAGCAGGATGCCGATTCGAAAAAAACCGAAGTAGAATCTGAAAAGGACCGATCAGATGTAGAAAGTGTTTACAGCTTTGGCGCCGATAGTGTTTGGGGGCAGGGTCCACTGGAGGATCTGACCGACCAGCAAGTAATAGAGTTCATCCTTGATATGGACATGGAGTATACACATCTGAAGTACGAAAACATGATGTTCAAACAGTATTTAATTAAGAACGATCCTACGGCTATGGACGGTTTCGACGCCCTAGTGGCTTATCTAAAGAAGGCTCCAGGAGAAAGAGGCCAGCCTCCTATGACGCTACAGTCCAAGTCCACAGTAGACTTTCGCAGCAGTAGTATGATGCGTCGAAGTAGGTTCGAGTCTATCTCAAGCTTATTTTCCATCGCAGAAGGTAGAGGTCCAAGGATAAATATATCGCAAAAATCAGACATGGTTCTAAAAGCTATGGAAGAGATTCAAGGAAGTTTAGAGATTTTCCTTAGAAAGTCTCACAGGCTTAAGCAAAATTTAAAAGCAGACTTGGAGGAGTACAGCATCAGAGAAAGCGACTTTACAGAGGCCCGAGAGATATTCGAACACAATATTGTTTTACTCGGGGTAGATCCACTCACGCAAAGGATACCTGCCGAGAAGTTCCTTAGATACATGGAGGAATGGCTAAAAAGCGCCTCACTGAATTGCGAAAAGCTAAGGCTGAGAACGGCAACATTAAGAATACAGCATGAAAAAGTATCAGCCATATTGGATCAACGAAAAGAATTAGGAGAAAATGTCCATCCAGTGGATTTTGACCAATTAAAAATAGAGAACAAACATTACCGGGACAAAATCGACCAGAAAAGTCTATACCTGCTTGAGTTGAAGAGGATGAATGGAGGGCACAATCTATCGCTGAGCAATCATAAGAAGTACTTACATAAGCTGCAGAAAGACTTCAACGAAGTGAATACAGCGATTGTTGCGACGGAGAAAGTGATCGAGTACACGGAAGAGCAGTGCGAACTGATGGAGCAAGAACTAGAAAAGGCCCAAGACAAATACGAACGCTTCAAGAAACTTAAAGGTACCTACCAGGTACCAGATGTTATAGATTACGTAAAGCTGAAGAATAATCTGTACGACTTAAAAAAGAATATCAAAGTCTGGGAAAGGAGGAAAAACATTCAGGACATCACTATGAATGCGTGTTTGCGGCAAATGAAGAATATCAGCGGTACTTCAACGGTAGATCCTGCTTGGCTAGAAGACCCCACTCCCGAAGGTAGTGAGGATGATTCTGTAATAATGTTGTCAATAAACTAGACATGAAAAGTTATTTATCTGTTAAGCTTTAATAGTAATAAGAATAAACCTTTATTTTTCTAAGTAAAAATGGTACCAATTCAATTAAAGAGTTCCTCTTTCATTTACCCAGAATGAAAATCCTAAATCTACGATTATAAAAAGAAACATGTAAACCTAAAATATACATTGTTCTTAAAATGCAACATCAAAAATGAATATTGTAATAATAGCAGTGTCCAGACACAAGAAACAGATAAGAGGAATAGGGTGACTTAGCGAAACAAAAAGATTAAAAGAGTAAAGAAATATTACTTTTTCTGAGATTCACGTCATTTTCGATCGCTATGACGTTAGTATAAATCCTAAATCGCAAGAGAGGTAAAAAAAGGTATAAACTAAATTCTAATACTTAAGATATTAATGCTAGTCGATCTATACCAGATTGGGATAAAGTTGTGTCTACAAATGCAAATAAAAATGCTTTGAACCTATTTTTATGCGACTACATCGAAAAATATATTGAAATCCCTCAGACTTCTGATAAAATTATTAATAAAAAATTATATTTGTCTGGTGGATACAAAAATCATCTTGTTACTAAAGAAATCACTAATTCACTTAAACGTGAGATTACAGATTTATTTTCGAATCATGCTGAAGCTGATTTTCGAATAATTTGTCATCTGATCTACATTTCTAAACAATACTTAGACACTCAGGACATGATAATGATCGTTAAGTCCCCAGATACAGATGTGTTTATTCTTTTAATCGCACATTATTTTAAAATAAATACAAAAATTCAAGTATGGTTTCAAACTGGAAAAACTAGCATCAAAACGGATTTGCGGCGCTTTGTACCAATACATATTATGTGCCCAGAACTTGGAAGTAGTATTGGTTTAACATTACCAATAATTCATGCATTAACCGGATGCGATACGACTTCCGCTTTCTATGGAATTGGTAAGAAAAAAGCTCTCTAGTCCAATTAAATAAGTCGGCAAATCAAAATTTTGAGGTAAATACTTGAATTTTTGATATTAACTTACTTTGATGTATTAGAACACGATTAATGAAAGAAATTTTTTTCTGAACCCCCGGGAAGGGTTGAAAAAACATAAAATAAAGTGTTTTTTCAAAATTACTCAAAATGTGTTAAAGCTAGTAAAAAAGTTTCAAACAAAAATTGTAAAGCATGAAATTTTATATAAAAATGATCTCTAGACTTTTTTGGTATTACTAAAATTAACGGAGTTAGGCTGGTTAGAAATTAAGAGTGATATGTACAACTTTAAAAAATCATAGCGTGCAGAAAAGTTAATGAATTTAAAAAAAAAATTTCTATTTACTCAGAAAAATATAAACATTCGGTTCAGAGAAATGGATTTTTTTTTTAAATTGTTAATAAAAAAGTTATAAAAATTTTAATTTTTTTATTTTCAATTAAAACCACTTTGAACGGTGAAACGAATTTTTTTTTACACCATTCTCTTCATTATTTAATATATTGAACATTTGCTTTTGAAATTTTTTTTACCCTTCATTTTCAAGAAGGTATGAATTTATTTACTTGCTTAGTTTTTTTCCAAACGTAAGACACTGCTCTTGTGACGTCACGACAACTGAAAAGAAATAAAGAATGCATGCGACAAAGATAAAATTGTTTCGTAGCTGCTGCGTTGCACATTTATAGGGCATCTGCACGTGACGTCACAGCTAACCTCAAAAATATGTGTTTCTTAAGATTTAAGAGTATTACGTAGCTATTATTAAAATTTCTGCCTGGTTCCCGTATTTTCAACTAAAATCTAGTTCAGTGTAATGTTTGTGAAGTTCTAAACACTTTGTACTAATAAAATAGGCCTCTTTTTGTAGGTTGGAAATCTAACCTGTAATTAGCAGTCTATTTCTATTAATCAAGAATATTGAAAAATTATTTATGCGAATTTTTAAATATTTGCTTGGAGCCAGTACCGGCTCCAAGCTAAAAATGCGTACACAAACATTAAAAATGAGAATAAACTTGAAAAACTTAAAATTTAAGGTTATGTTGGTTACATGATGCAGATGCAGACTAGTTTACAAGTTCATGGCCGTGTTAATGCTCGATAAAGCTCGTAAACATATTAGTGAGGGTTCATTGAATTCGGAATAACGTCTAGAAAAAGTGTAAGAGTTTCACACCCGCACATAAACAGTTGCAAAAGTTATAAACAAATGAAGATTGAAAATATAACGAGTTTCGTCTTTTGCAAATAACTCGAAAACTATTAATATTTAAGAAAATTGAAAGAACGATTCTTAAAGAGGAATGAATTTCCAATAAAAAAGCCGAACTCCCGAAACTCTGTCTCTCAGCGCTCTGCGCGGTGAACACTAAGCCGGTACGATGCTCTGAAATCGGCAGTAATAAGTAAAAATATTTTTTTTATGTTATTAAATATTAATTGAAAAATTTTTTAAAATTATGGTATTATTTAGACACTTAACGGAACAATATCCCGTTGAAAAAAAATTGTTTCACCGATTTTTCATAAAATGAGCCTATTGTTAATTAACACATTTTTTTACGTTTATATTTCAAGTCGGATAATTGTTAAACAAAAGCCACTAAAATTATTTCGCTTCATGGAGACCTTATAAATTTTTTTTGCCATTTTATTATAAAATATTGTGATTAAAAATTAAAAAAATTTCTTAATTTTTTTTTTAATTGTTTATAATAATGCTTTTCTTTTTTTTATTATTTAAACAAATTATTAAGAAAAAAATGTATTCTTAAAATTTATTATTTGCAATTCTCTACAAGACGAAAAACAGAAAAAATTTTGTTGTTAATGTATTTGTTTATTTAATAAACAATTTGTTATTAACAATCGCGGAATGTTTTTAGATAGAAAAGAAAACAAAAACAACCGTATACACAAACATGTAAAAAGAAAAATAAATTTAACATATTTATGTATATGGTTGTTTTTGTTATTTTTTTTTCTATCTAAAAAGAATATAAACACATTCGGCGATTGTTAATAACAAATTTTTTATTAAATAAACAAATAAATTAATAACATTTTTTTTTCTTTCTTCCATCTTGTAGAGAATTGCAAATAATAAAGTTTAAGAATAATTTTTTTTTCTTAATAATTTGTTTAAATAATGAAACAATGGAACAAACTATTATAAACAATTAAAAAAAATTTTTAAAGAAATTTTTTAAATTTTTAATCACAATATTTTTAGGCTATTGTCTATGTCCAAAAAAAGAGGGTTGAAAGGAACTAAAACGTTAAAGGATTTTTATTGTCTCTTAAGTTCAATTGACTCCAAAATATGAGAAAACCGCTGAGTGCTACCATTTAAAGCGTTTTTGAGATCGAAGTAAAAAGGTCCACTTTTTACATTTTTGAGTTTTACTGGAAAAGTATGCATTTTTCCTATAGACACGTCAATAGAAAAGTTGTAGAGAATTAAATTTCCAATCGAAATGGTACCTTCAGAAGTCAATTTTTTTTTACAAAAATATGCCCAGAAAACAAAACAAAAAAAACGTAAAAATGCATTTTTTTTTTTTAATTTAAGCCTGTAACTTTTTTCGGGTACATTTAGGCATAGATATTCTGCATAAAAAAAGCTGACGTTTTACCCGTTAATAATCATTTTAACGGTAAAACGCCAGCTTTTTTTATGCAGCAATGTCTATGCCGAAATGTACCCGAAAAAAGTTACAGGCTAAAATTTAAAAAAATAAAAAATTGCATTTTTTCGTTTTTTTTTTGTTTTCGGGGTGTATTTTTGTTTAAAAAAAATTGACTTCTGAAGGTGCCATTTCGATTGGAAATTTAATTCTCAACAACTTTTCTATTGACGTATTTATAGGAAAAATGCATAGTTTTCGAGCAAAACTCAAAACAACAGTAGGCTCATTTTATGAAAAATCTGTGAAACAATTTTTTTCCAACGGGATATTGTTCCTTTAAGTGTCTAAATAATACCACGATTTTTAAATTAATATTTAATAACATAAAAAATATTTTTACTTATTACGGCCGGTTTCAGATCATCGTAACGGCTTAGTGTTCACTGCGAAGAGCTCCATTTTCGACATTAAATTGAAATTATTAAGAATAGACATAGAGTTTCGGGAGTTCGAACTTTTTTATTTGAAATTCATTCCTCTTTTAAAATCTTCCTTTGAATTTTCTTAAATGTTAATAGTTTTCGAGTTATTTGCAAAAAACGAAACTCGTTATTTTTTCAATCTTCATTTGTTTATAACTTTTGCAATTGTTTATATGCGGGTTTGAAACATTTGCACATTTTTCTAGGTGTCATTCCGAATCCAATGAGCCCTCAATCATATTTTCACGAGCTTTATTAAGCATTAACACGGCTTTGAACTTGTGAAGTAGTCTATATATCTCAATGCAGCGGTGGTGTATGTTTTGGTGAACAAATGCTCCTAAAAATAGTTAACAAATTTGTTTTTAATAATTCTTGTTTTAACTTTTCATAAGATTAATTTAATATAGAATGGATCATACATTTTGTTTTAAGAATGAATTATTTTCTTCTAATTGTTATTATCCATCCATCCAAAAAATGGTTCAATTATTTATTATTTAATCTATCCAATTTTATTTTTTAAACTGTTTATTTTTATTTAGATTAGGAATAGAATAATATCAATGATCTGTTTTAATGGAAATGTATCGCGATCATTTTTTTTTAAATGTCTTTTTTTTTCATTCAAAATTGAAATTAATGATCCAAAAAAAAATGTTGATTAATATATTTCTGTGTTATAATAATTTCCTATGGTCTTAAAAAATAATAAATTAAAATAATTGAAATTTTGTAATTAAAAAAAATAAGAAATGTAAATATTTGTACTTGTCAATTTTTTTGAAATTAAGAAGAAAAATTATTTCAATTGTTAATGTGGAAAAAAAAATAATTTTCACTATTGCAAATATTCATTTTTGCAAATAATTTTTTACTTCTACGTTACGGATTAGTTTATTAATTTAATCGAAAATGCATAAAAAAACCATTTTTTGCAACCTTGGTTAAAATACGCGAATTTCGACTAATTTAAAACGATGTTTCAAACAATTATTTCCAATACTCCAATAATTCGTCTGCAAAATTTTCTCGCAAAAAAAATTATATTGTGTACTTTATTTTTAATTTATATCAATAATGTCAAACAAATAATTCTAAATTTAGTAGAAATCAACAAGTATTGACAGTAATAATAATTTCTTTCATTACAATTCAAAGATTAATTTTAAAAATATTTAGATCATGAAAACAAAATTCCACGTACCTAATACCTATAACCAAAATCTACATAAAACGAAGCGTGTATAAGTATGTAGATTTTGCAAAACAATCTTATTATACTTGACCACAATTAAAAATTTTTTAACAATTTGTAGGAGCATTTGTTCACCAAAACATTCACAACCGCTGCATTGAGATATCGGGCCTCTACATCATGTAACCAACATAACCTTAAATTTTAAGTTTTTCAAGTTTATTCTCATTTTTAATGTTTGTATACGCATTTTTAGAGCCAATACCGGTAAGCAATAACATTATTTGATTGACTATTTTGAAAAGCATAGCCAGTCAGCTTCGTATTTTGTCCACCCGGTTCGTCCACCGGTGAATTTAGAAAAGTGCGGCAGATTTCTAAATTCATCGGTGGATCGCACCGGTAAGCAATAACATTAAGGGCAGATTTCTAAATTCGCCGGTGGAGCGCACCGGTAAGCAATAACATTAAGGGCAGATTTCTAAATTCACCGGTGGATCGCACCGGTAAGCAATATCATTAAAGGCAGATTTCTAAATTCACCGGTGGAGCGCACCGGTAAGCAATAACATTATTTGATAGGCTATTGTGACAAACATAGCCAATCAGCTTCGTATTTTGTCCACCCGGTGCGTCCACCGGTGAATTTAGAAAAGTGCGGCAGATTTCTAAATTCACCGGTGGAGCGCACCGGTAAATAATAATATTAAGGGCAGATTTCTCAATTCACCGGTGGATCGCACCGGTAAGCAATAACATTAAGGGCAGATTTCTAAATTCACCGGTGGAGCGCACCGGTAAGCAATAACATTAAGGGCAGATTTCTAAATTCACCGGTGGATTGCACCGGTAAGCAATAACATTAAGGGCAGATTTCTAAATTCACCGGTGGATCGCACCGGTAAGCAATAAAATTAAGGGCAGATTTCTAAATTCACCGGTGGAGCTCACCGGTAAGCAATAACAATAAGGGCAGATTTCTAAAGTCACCGGTGGATCGCACCGATAAGCAATAAAATTAAGGGCAGATTTCTAAATTCACCGGTGGATCGCACCGGTAAGCAATAACATTATTTGATTGACTATTTTGAAAAGCATAGCCAGTCAGCTTCGTATTTTGTCCACCCGGTGCATCCACCGGTGAATTTAGAAAAGTGCGGCAGATTTCTAAATTCACCGGTGGATCGCATCGGTAAGCAATAACATTAAGGGCAGATTTCTAAATTCACCGGTGGATCGCACCGGTAAGCAATAACATTAAGGGCAGATTTCTAAATTCACCGGTGGAGCTCACCGGTAAGCAATAACATTAAGGGCAGATTTCTAAATTCGCCGGTGGAGCGCACCGGTAAGCAATAACATTAAGGGCAGATTACTAAATTCACCGGTGGATCGCACCGGTAAGCAATATCATTAAAGGCAGATTTCTAAATTCACCGGTGGAGCGCACCGGTAAGCAATAACATTATTTGATAGGCTATTGTGACAAACATAGCCAATCAGCTTCGTATTTTGTCCACCCGGTGCGTCCACCGGTGAATTTAGAAAAGTGCGGCAGATTTCTAAATTCACCGGTGGAGCGCACCGGTAAGCAATAATATTAAGGGCAGATTTCTCAATTCACCGGTGGATCGCACCGGTAAGCAATAACATTAAGGGCAGATTTCTAAATTCACCGGTGGATCGCACCGGTAAGCAATAACATTATTT
Source organism: Rutpela maculata (assembly GCA_936432065.2). Lineage (NCBI taxonomy): Eukaryota > Metazoa > Arthropoda > Insecta > Coleoptera > Cerambycidae > Rutpela > Rutpela maculata. The sequence goes on from OW386285.2 coordinate 410,258,987, forward strand.
GTTTGACTATTTTGAAAAGCATAGCCAGTCAGCTTCGTATTTTGTCCAACCGGTGCGTCCACCGGTGAATTTAGAAAAGTGCGGCAGATTTCTAAATTCACCGGTGGATCGCACCGGTAAGCAATAACATTAAGGGCAGATTTCTAAATTCACCGGTGGATCTCACCGGTAAGCAATAACATTATTTGATTGACTATTTTGAAAAGCATAGCCAGTCAGCTTCGTATTTTGTCCACCCGGTGTATCCACCGGTGAATTTAGAAAAGTGCGGCAGATTTCTAAATTCACCGGTGGATCGCACCGGTAAGCAATAACATTAAGGGCAGATTTCTAAATTCACCGGTGGATCGCACCGGTAAGCAATAACATTAAGGGCAGATTTCTAAATTCACCGGTGGAGCTCACCGGTAAGCAATAACATTAAGGGCAGATTTCTAAATTCACCGGTGGATCGCACCGGTAAGCAATAACATTAAGGGCAGATTCCTAAATTCACCGGTGGAGCGCACCGGTAAGCAATAACATTAAGGGCAGATTTCTAAATTCACCGGTGGATCGCACCGGTAAGCAATAACATTATTTGATTGACTATTTTGAAAAGCATTGCCAGTCAGCTTCGTATTTTGTCCACCCGGTGCGTCCGACGGTGAATTTAGAAAAGTGCGGCAGATTTCTAAATTCACCGGTGGATCGCACCGGTAAGCAATAACATTAAGGGCAGATTTCTAAATTCACCGGTGGATCGCACCGGTAAGCAATAACATTAAGGGCAGATTTCTAAATTCACCGGTGGAGCGCACCGGTAAGCAATAACATTAAGGGCAGATTTCTAAATTCACCGGTGGATCGCACCGGTAAGCAATAAAATTAACTGCAGATTTCTAAATTCACCGGTGAATTTAGAAAAGTGCGGCAGATTTCTAAATTCACCGGTGGATCGCACCGGTAAGCAATAACATTAAGGGCAGATTTCTAAATTCACCGGTGGATCGCACCGGTAAGCAATAACATTAAGGGCAGATTTCTAAATTCGCCGGTGGAGCGCACCGGTAAGCAATAACATTATTTGATTGACTATTTTGAAAAGCATAGCCAGTCAGCTTCGTATTTTGTCCACCCGGTGCGTCCACCGGTGAATTTAGAAAAGTGCGGCAGATTTCTAAATTCACCGGTGGATCGCACCGGTAAGCAATAACATTAAGGGCAGATTTCTAAATTCACCGGTGGATCTCACCGGTAAGCAATAACATTATTTGATTGACTATTTTGAAAAGCATAGCCAGTCAGCTTCGTATTTTGTCCACCCGGTGCATCCACCGGTGAATTTAGAAAAGTGCGGCAGATTTCTAAATTCACCGGTGGATCGCACCGGTAAGCAATAACATTAAGGGCAGATTTCTAAATTCACCGGTGGATCGCACCGGTAAGCAATAACATTAAGGGCAGATTTCTAAATTCACCGGTGGAGCTCACCGGTAAGCAATAACATTAAGGGCAGATTTCTAAATTCGCCGGTGGAGCGCACCGGTAAGCAATAACATTAAGGGCAGATTTCTAAATTCACCGGTGGATCGCACCGGTAAGCAATAACATTAAGGGCAGATTTCTAAATTCACCGGTGGATCGCACCGGTAAGCAATAACATTAAGGGCAGATTTCTAAATTCACCGGTGGAGCTCACCGGTAAGCAATAACATTAAGGGCAGATTTCTAAATTCACCGGTGGATCGCACCGGTAAGCAATAACATTAAGGGCAGATTCCTAAATTCACCGGTGGAGCGCACCGGTAAGCAATAACATTAAGGCAGATTTCTAAATTCACCGGTGGATCGCACCGGTAAGCAATAACATTATTTGATTGACTATTTTGAAAAGCATTGCCAGTCAGCTTCGTATTTTGTCCACCCGGTGCGTCCGCCGGTGAATTTAGAAAAGTGCGGCAGATTTCTAAATTCACCGGTGGATCGCACCGGTAAGCAATAACATTAAGGGCAGATTTCTAAATTCACCGGTGGATCGCACCGGTAAGCAATAACATTAAGGGCAGATTTCTAAATTCACCGGTGGAGCGCACCGGTAAGCAATAACATTAAGGGCAGATTTCTAAATTCACCGGTGGATCGCACCAGTAAGCAATAAAATTAAGGGCAGATTTCTAAATTCACCGGTGGATCGCACCGGTAAGCAATAACATTAAGGGCAGATTTCTAAATTTACCGGTGGATCGCACCGGTAAGCAATAACATTAAGGGCAGATTTCTAAATTGGCCGGTGGAGCGCACCGGTAAGCAATAACATTATTTGATTGACTATTTTGAAAAGCATAGCCAGTCAGCTTCGTATTTTGTCCACCCGGTGCGTCCACCGGTGAATTTAGAAAAGTGCGGCAGATTTCTAAATTCACCGGTGGATCGCACCGGTAAGCAATAACATTAAGGGCAGATTTCTAAATTCACCGGTGGATCTCACCGGTAAGCAATAACATTATTTGATTGACGATTTTGAAAAGCATAGCCAGTCAGCTTCGTATTTTGTCCACCCGGTGCATCCACCGGTGAATTTAGAAAAGTGCGGCAGATTTCTAAATTCACCGGTGGATCGCACCGGTAAGCAATAACATTAAGGGCAGATTTCTAAATTCACCGTTAGATCGCACCGGTAAGCAATAACATTAAGGGCAGATTTCTAAATTCACCGGTGGAGCTCACCGGTAAGCAATAACATTAAGGGCAGATTTCTAAATTCGCCGGTGGAGCGCACCGGTAAGCAATAACATTAAGGGCAGATTTCTAAATTCACCGGTGGATCGCACCGGTAAGCAATATCATTAAAGGCAGATTTCTAAATTCACCGGTGGAGCGCACCGGTAAGCAATAACATTATTTGATAGGCTATTGTGACAAACATAGCCAATCAGCTTCGTATTTTGTCCACCCGGTGCGTCCACCGGTGAATTTAGAAAAGTGCGGCAGATTTCTAAATTCACCGGTGGAGCGCACCGGTAAGCAATAATATTAAGGGCAGATTTCTCAATTCACCGGTGGATCGCACCGGTAAGCAATAACATTAAGGGCAGATTTCTAAATTCACCGGTGGATCGCACCGGTAAGCAATAACATTATTTGTTTGACTATTTTGAAAAGCATAGCCAGTCAGCTTCGTATTTTGTCCACCCGGTGCGTCCACCGGTGAATTTAGAAAAGTGCGGCAGATTTCTAAATTCACCGGTGGATCGCACCGGTAAGCAATAACATTAAGGGCAGATTTCTAAATTCACCGGTGGATCTCACCGGTAAGCAATAACATTATTTGATTGACTATTTTGAAAAGCATAGCCAGTCAGCTTCGTATTTTGTCCACCCGGTGCATCCACCGGTGAATTTAGAAAAGTGCGGCAGATTTCTAAATTCAAAGGTGGATCGCACCGGTAAGCAATAACATTAAGGGCAGATTTCTAAATTCACCGGTGGATCGCACCGGTAAGCAATAACATTAAGGGAAGATTTCTAAATTCACCGGTGGAGCGCACCGGTAAGCAATAACATTAAGGGCAGATTTCTAAATTCACCGGTGGATTGCACCGGTAAGCAATAACATTAAGGGCAGATTTCTAAATTCACCGGTGGATCGCACGGGTAAGCAATAAAATTAAGGGCAGATTTCTAAATTCACCGGTGGAGCTCACCGGTAAGCAATAACAATAAGGGCAGATTTCTAAAGTCACCGGTGGATCGCACCGATAAGCAATAAAATTAAGGGTAGATTTCTAAATTCACCGGTGGATCGCACCGGTAAGCAATAACATTATTTGATTGACTATTTCGAAAAGCATAGCCAGTCAGCTTCGTATTTTGTCCACCCGGTGCATCCACCGGTGAATTTAGAAAAGTGCGGCAGATTTCTAAATTCACCGGTGGATCGCACCGGTAAGCAATAACATTAAGGGCAGATTTCTAAATTCACCGGTGGATCGCACCGGTAAGCAATAACATTAAGGGCAGATTTCTAAATTCACCGGTGGAGCTCACCGGTAAGCAATAACATTAAGGGCAGATTTCTAAATTCGCCGGTGGAGCGCACCGGTAAGCAATAACATTAAAGGCAGATTTCTAAATTCGCCGGTGGAGCGCACCGGTAAGCAATAACATTATTTGATAGGCTATTGTGACAAACATAGCCAATCAGCTTCGTATTTTGTCCACCCGGTGCGTCCACCGGTGAATTTAGAAAAGTGCGGCAGATTTCTAAATTCACCGGTGGAGCGCACCGGTAAGCAATAATATTAAGGGCAGATTTCTCAATTCACCGGTGGATCGCACCGGTAAGCAATAACATTAAGGGCAGATTTCTAAATTCACCGGTGGATCGCACCGGTAAGCAATAACATTATTTGTTTGACTATTTTGAAAAGCATAGCCAGTCAGCTTCATATTTTGTCCACCCGAAAAGTGCGGCAGATTTCTAAATTCACCGGTGGATCGCACCGGTAAGCAATAACATTAAGGGCAGATTTCTAAATTCACCGGTGGATATCACCGGTAAGCAATAACATTATTTGATTGACTATTTTGAAAAGCATAGCCAGTCAGCTTCGTATTTTGTCCACCCGGTGCATCCACCGGTGAATTTAGAAAAGTGCGGCAGATTTCTAAATTCACCGGTGGATCGCACCGGTAAGCAATAACATTAAGGGCAGATTTCTAAATTCACCGGTGGATCGCACCGGTAAGCAATAACATTAAGGGCAGATTTCTAAATTCACCGGTGGAGCTCACCGGTAAGCAATAACATTAAGGGCAGATTTCTAAATTCACCGGTGGATCGCACCGGTAAGCAATAACATTAAGGGCAGATTTCTAAATTCACCGGTGGAGCGCACCGGTAAGCAATAACATTAAGGGCAGATTTCTAAATTCACCGGTGGATCGCACCGGTAAGCAATAAAATTAAGGGCAGATTTCTAAATTCACCGGTGAATTTAGAAAAGTGCGGCAGATTTCTAAATTCACCGGTGGATCGCACCGGTAAGCAATAACATTAAGGGCAGATTTCTAAATTCACCGGTGGATCGCACCGGTAAGCAATAACATTAAGGGCAGATTTCTAAATTCGCCGGTGGAGCGCACCGGTAAGCAATAACATTATTTGATTGACTATTTTGAAAAGCATAGCCAGTCAGCTTCGTATTTTGTCCACCCGGTGCGTCCACCGGTGAATTTAGAAAAGTGCGGCAGATTTCTAAATTCACCGGTGGATCGCACCGGTAAGCAATAACATTAAGGGCAGATTTCTAAATTCACCGGTGGATCTCACCGGTAAGCAATAACATTATTTGATTGACTATTTTGAAAAGCATAGCCAGTCAGCTTCGTATTTTGTCCACCCGGTGCATCCACCGGTGAATTTAGAAAAGTGCGGCAGATTTCTAAATTCACCGGTGGATCGCACCGGTAAGCAATAACATTAAGGGCAGATTTCTAAATTCACCGGTGGAGCTCACCGGTAAGCAATAACATTAAGGGCAGATTTCTAAATTCGCCGGTGGAGCGCACCGGTAAGCAATAACATTAAGGGCAGATTTCTAAATTCACCGGTGGATCGCACCGGTAAGCAATATCATTAAAGGCAGATTTCTAAATTCACCGGTGGAGCGCACCGGTAAGCAATAACATTATTTGATAGGCTATTGTGACAAACATAGCCAATCAGCTTCGTATTTTGTCTACCCGGTGCGTCCACCGGTGAATTTAGAAAAGTGCGGCAGATTTCTAAATTCACCGGTGGAGCGCACCGGTAAGCAATAATATTAGGGGCAGATTTCTCAATTCACCGGTGGGTCGCACCGGTAAGCAATAACATTAAGGGCAGATTTCTAAATTCACCGGTGGATCGCACCGGTAAGCAATAACATTATTTGTTTGACTATTTTGAAAAGCATAGCCAGTCAGCTTCGTATTTTGTCCACCCGGTGCGTCTACCGGTGAATTTAGAAAAGTGCGGCAGATTTCTAAATTCACCGGTGGATCGCACCGGTAAGCAATAACATTAAGGGAAGATTTCTAAATTCACCGGTGGATCTCACCGGTAAGCAATAACATTATTTGATTGACTATTTTGAAAAGCATAGCCAGTCAGCTTCGTATTTTGTCCACCCGGTGCATCCACCGGTGAATTTAGAAAAGTGCGGCAGATTTCTAAATTCACCGGTGGATCGCACCGGTAAGCAATAACATTAAGGGCAGATTTCTAAATTCACCGGTGGATCGCACCGGTAAGCAATAACATTAAGGGCAGATTTCTAAATTCACCGGTGGAGCTCACCGGTAAGCAATAACATTAAGGGCAGATTTCTAAATTCACCGGTGGATCGCACCGGTAAGCAATAACATTAAGGGCAGATTCCTAAATTCACCGGTGGAGCGCACCGGTAAGCAATAACATTAAGGGCAGATTTCTAAATTCACCGGTGGATCGCACCGGTAAGCAATAACATTATTTGATTGACTATTTTGAAAAGCATTGCCAGTCAGCTTCGTATTTTGTCCACCCGGTGCGTCCACCGGTGAATTTAGAAAAGTGCGGCAGATTTCTAAATTCACCGGTGGATCGCACCGGTAAGCAATAACATTAAGGGCAGATTTCTAAATTCACCGGTGGAGCGCACCGGTAAGCAATAACATTAATGGCAGATTTCTAAATTCACCGGTGGATCGCACCGGTAAGCAATAAAATTAAGGGCAGATTTCTAAATTCACCGGTGAATTTAGAAAAGTGCGGCAGATTTCTAAATTCACCGGTGGATCGCACCGGTAAGCAATAACATTAAGGGCAGATTTCTAAATTCACCGGTGGATCGCACCGGTAAGCAATAACATTAAGGGCAGATTTCTAAATTCGCCGGTGGAGCGCACCTGTAAGCAATAACATTATTTGATAGGCTATTGTGACAAACATAGCCAATCAGCTTCGTATTTTGTCCACCCGGTGCGTCCACCGGTGAATTTAGAAAAGTGCGGCAGATTTCTAAATTCACCGGTGGATCGCACCGGTAAGTAATAACATTAAGGGCAGATTTCTAAATTCACCGGTGGATCGCACCGGTAAGCAATAACATTAAGGGCAGATTTCTCAATTCACCGGTGGGTCGCACCGGTAAGCAATAACATTAAGGGCAGATTTCTAAATTCACCGGTGGATCGCACCGGTAAGCAATAACATTATTTGTTTGACTATTTTGAAAAGCATAGCCAGTCAGCTTCGTATTTTGTCCACCCGGTGCGTCCACCGGTGAATTTAGAAAAGTGCGGCAGATTTCTAAATTCACCGGTGGATCGCACCGGTAAGCAATAACATTAAGGGAAGATTTCTAAATTCACCGGTGGATCTCACCGGTAAGCAATAACATTATTTGATTGACTATTTTGAAAAGCATAGCCAGTCAGCTTCGTATTTTGTCCACCCGGTGCATCCACCGGTGAATTTAGAAAAGTGCGGCAGATTTCTAAATTCACCGGTGGATCGCACCGGTAAGCAATAACATTAAGGGCAGATTTCTAAATTCACCGGTGGATCGCACCGGTAAGCAATAACATTAAGGGCAGATTTCTAAATTCACCGGTGGAGCTCACCGGTAAGCAATAACATTAAGGGCAGATTTCTAAATTCACCGGTGGATCGCACCGGTAAGCAATAACATTAAGGGCAGATTTCTAAATTCACCGGTGGAGCTCACCGGTAAGCAATAACATTAAGGGCAGATTTCTAAATTCACCGGTGGATCGCACCGGTAAGCAATAACATTATTTGATTGACTATTTTGAAAAGCATTGCCAGTCAGCTTCGTATTTTGTCCACCCGGTGCATCCACCGGTGAATTTAGAAAAGTGCGGCAGATTTCTAAATTCAAAGGTGGATCGCACCGGTAAGCAATAACATTAAGGGCAGATTTCTAAATTCACCGGTGGATCGCACCGGTAAGCAATAACATTAAGGGAAGATTTCTAAATTCACCGGTGGAGCGCACCGGTAAGCAATAACATTAAGGGCAGATTTCTAAATTCACCGGTGGATTGCACCGGTAAGCAATAACATTAAGGGCAGATTTCTAAATTCACCGGTGGATCGCACGGGTACGCAATAAAATTAAGGGCAGATTTCTAAATTCACCGGTGGAGCTCACCGGTAAGCAATAACAATAAGGGCAGATTTCTAAAGTCACCGGTGGATCGCACCGATAAGCAATAAAATTAAGGGTAGATTTCTAAATTCACCGGTGGATCGCACCGGTAAGCAATAACATTATTTGATTGACTATTTCGAAAAGCATAGCCAGTCAGCTTCGTATTTTGTCCACCCGGTGCATCCACCGGTGAATTTAGAAAAGTGCGGCAGATTTCTAAATTCACCGGTGGATCGCACCGGTAAGCAATAACATTAAGGGCAGATTTCTAAATTCACCGGTGGATCGCACCGGTAAGCAATAACATTAAGGGCAGATTTCTAAATTCACCGGTGGAGCTCACCGGTAAGCAATAACATTAAGGGCAGATTTCTAAATTCGCCGGTGGAGCGCACCGGTAAGCAATAACATTAAAGGCAGATTTCTAAATTCGCCGGTGGAGCGCACCGGTAAGCAATAACATTATTTGATAGGCTATTGTGACAAACATAGCCAATCAGCTTCGTATTTTGTCCACCCGGTGCGTCCACCGGTGAATTTAGAAAAGTGCGGCAGATTTCTAAATTCACCGGTGGAGCGCACCGGTAAGCAATAATATTAAGGGCAGATTTCTCAATTCACCGGTGGATCGCACCGGTAAGCAATAACATTAAGGGCAGATTTCTAAATTCACCGGTGGATCGCACCGGTAAGCAATAACATTATTTGTTTGACTATTTTGAAAAGCATAGCCAGTCAGCTTCATATTTTGTCCACCCGAAAAGTGCGGCAGATTTCTAAATTCACCGGTGGATCGCACCGGTAAGCAATAACATTAAGGGCAGATTTCTAAATTCACCGGTGGATATCACCGGTAAGCAATAACATTATTTGATTGACTATTTTGAAAAGCATAGCCAGTCAGCTTCGTATTTTGTCCACCCGGTGCATCCACCGGTGAATTTAGAAAAGTGCGGCAGATTTCTAAATTCACCGGTGGATCGCACCGGTAAGCAATAACATTAAGGGCAGATTTCTAAATTCACCGGTGGAGCTCACCGGTAAGCAATAACATTAAGGGCAGATTTCTAAATTCACCGGTGGATCGCACCGGTAAGCAATAACATTAAGGGCAGATTTCTAAATTCACCGGTGGAGCGCACCGGTAAGCAATAACATTAAGGGCAGATTTCTAAATTCACCGGTGGATCGCACCGGTAAGCAATAAAATTAAGGGCAGATTTCTAAATTCACCAGTGAATTTAGAAAAGTGCGGCAGATTTCTAAATTCACCGGTGGATCGCACCGGTAAGCAATAACATTAAGGGCAGATTTCTAAATTCACCGGTGGATCGCACCGGTAAGCAATAACATTAAGGGCAGATTTCTAAATTCGCCGGTGGAGCGCACCGGTAAGCAATAACATTATTTGATTGACTATTTTGAAAAGCATAGCCAGTCAGCTTCGTATTTTGTCCACCCGGTGCGTCCACCGGTGAATTTAGAAAAGTGCGGCAGATTTCTAAATTCACCGGTGGATCGCACCGGTAAGCAATAACATTAAGGGCAGATTTCTAAATTCACCGGTGGATCTCACCGGTAAGCAATAACATTATTTGATTGACTATTTTGAAAAGCATAGCCAGTCAGCTTCGTATTTTGTCCACCCGGTGCATCCACCGGTGAATTTAGAAAAGTGCGGCAGATTTCTAAATTCACCGGTGGATCGCACCGGTAAGCAATAACATTAAGGGCAGATTTCTAAATTCACCGGTGGATCGCACCGGTAAGCAATAACATTAAGGGCAGATTTCTAAATTCACCGGTGGAGCTCACCGGTAAGCAATAACATTAAGGGCAGATTTCTAAATTCGCCGGTGGAGCGCACCGGTAAGCAATAACATTAAGGGCAGATTTCTAAATTCACCGGTGGATCGCACCGGTAAGCAATATCATTAAAGGCAGATTTCTAAATTCACCGGTGGAGCGCACCGGTAAGCAATAACATTATTTGATAGGCTATTGTGACAAACATAGCCAATCAGCTTCGTATTTTGTCTACCCGGTGCGTCCACCGGTGAATTTAGAAAAGTGCGGCAGATTTCTAAATTCACCGGTGGAGCGCACCGGTAAGCAATAATATTAGGGGCAGATTTCTCAATTCACCGGTGGGTCGCACCGGTAAGCAATAACATTAAGGGCAGATCTCTAAATTCACCGGTGGATCGCACCGGTAAGCAATAACATTATTTGTTTGACTATTTTGAAAAGCATAGCCAGTCAGCTTCGTATTTTGTCCACCCGGTGCGTCTACCGGTGAATTTAGAAAAGTGCGGCAGATTTCTAAATTCACCGGTGGATCGCACCGGTAAGCAATAACATTAAGGGAAGATTTCTAAATTCACCGGTGGATCTCACCGGTAAGCAATAACATTATTTGATTGACTATTTTGAAAAGCATAGCCAGTCAGCTTCGTATTTTGTCCACCCGGTGCATCCACCGGTGAATTTAGAAAAGTGCGGCAGATTTCTAAATTCACCGGTGGATCGCACCGGTAAGCAATAACATTAAGGGCAGATTTCTAAATTCACCGGTGGATCGCACCGGTAAGCAATAACATTAAGGGCAGATTTCTAAATTCACCGGTGGAGCTCACCGGTAAGCAATAACATTAAGGGCAGATTTCTAAATTCACCGGTGGATCGCACCGGTAAGCAATAACATTAAGGGCAGATTCCTAAATTCACCGGTGGAGCGCACCGGTAAGCAATAACATTAAGGGTAGATTTCTAAATTCACCGGTGGATCTCACCAGTAAGCAATAACATTATTTGATTGACTATTTTGAAAAGCATAGCCAGTCAGCTTCGTATTTTGTTCACCCGGTGCGTCCACCGGTGAATTTAGAAAAGTGCGGCAGATTTCTAAATTCACCGGTGGATCGCACCGGTAAGCAATAAAATTAAGGGCAGATTTCTAAATTCACCGGTGGAGCTCACCGGTAAGCAATAAAATTAAGGGCAGATTTCTAAATTCACCGGTGGATTGCACCGGTAAGCAATAACATTAAGGGCAGATTTCTAAATTCACCGGTGGATTGCACCGGTAAGCAATAACACTAAGGGCAGATTTCTAAATTCACCGGTGGAGCGCACCGGTAAGCAATGAAATTAAGGGCAGATTTCTAAATTCACCGGTGGATTGCACCGGTAAGCAATAACATTAAGGGCAGATTTCTAAATTCACCGGTGGATTGCACCGGTAAGCAATAACATTAAGGGCAGATTTCTAAATTCACCGGTGGATCGCACCGGTAAGCAATAAAATTAAGGGCAGATTTCTAAATTCACCGGTGGAGCTCACCGGTAAGCAATAACATTAAGGGCAGATTTCTAAATTCACCGGTGGATCGTACCGGTAAGCAATAAAATTAAGAGCAGATTTCTAAATTCACCGGTGGAGCTCACAGGTAAGCAATAACATTAAGGGCAGATTTCTAAATTCACCGGTGGATCGCACCGGTAAGCAATAACATTAAGGGCAGATTCCTAAATTCACCGGTGGAGCGCACCGGTAAGCAATAAAATTAAGGGCAGATTTCTAAATTCACCGGTGGATCGCACCGGTAGGCAATAACATTAAGGGCAGATTTCTAAATTCACCGGTGGATCGCACCGGTAAGCAATAACATTAAGGGCAGATTCCTAAATTCACCGGTGGAGCGCACCGGTAAGCAATAACATTAAGGGCAGATTTCTAAATTCACCGGTGGATCGCACCGGTAAGCAATAAAATTAAGGGCAGATTTCTAAATTCACCGGTGGAGCGCACCGGTAAGCAATAACATTAAGGGTAGATTTCTAAATTCACCGGTGGATCTCACCGGTAAGCAATAACATTATTTGATTGACTATTTTGAAAAGCATAGCCAGTCAGCTTCGTGTATATTGTCCACCCGGTGCGTCCATCGGTGAATTTAGAAAAGTGCGGCAGATTTCTAAATTCACCGGTGGATCGCACCGGTAAGCAATAACATTAAGGGCAGATTTCTAAATTCACCGGTGGATCGCACCGGTAAGCAATAAAATTAAGGGCAGATTTCTAAATTAACCGGTGGAGCGCACCGGTAAGCAATAACATTAAGGGCAGATTTCTAAATTCACCGGTGGAGCGCACCGGTAAGCAATAACATTAAGGGCAGATTTCTAAATTCATGGGTGGAGCTCACCGGTAAGCAATAACATTAAGGGCAGATTTCTAAATTCACCGGTGGATCGGACCGGTAAGCAATAACATTAAGGGCAGATTTCTAAATTCACCGGTGGAGCGCACCGGTAAGCAATAACATTAAGGGCAGATTTCTAAATTCACCGGTGGAGCGCACCGGTAAGCAATAACATTAAGGGCAGATTTCTAAATTCACCGGTGAATCGCACCGGTAAGCAATAAAATTAAGGGCAGGTTCCTAAATTCACCGGTGGAGCGCACCGGTAAGCAATAAAATTAAGGGCAGATTTCTAAATTCACCGGTGGAGCGCACCGGTAAGCAATAACATTAAGGGCAGATTTCTAAATTCACCGGTGGATCGCACCGGTAAACAATAACATTAAGGGCAGATTTCTAAATTCACCGGTGGATCTCACCGGTAAGCAATAACATTATTTGATTGATCATTTTGAAAAGCATTGCCAGTCAGCTTCGTATTTTGTCCACCCGGTGCGTCCACCGGTGAATTTAGAAAAGTGCGGCAGATTTCTAAATTCACCGGTGGATCGCACCGGTAGGCAATAACATTAAGGGCAGATTTCTAAATTCACCGGTGGATCGCATCAGTAAGCAATAACATTAAGGGCAGATTTCTAAATTCACCGGTGGATTGCACCGGTAAGCAATAACATTAAGGGCAGATTTCTAAATTCACCGGTGGATCGCACCGGTAAGCAATAAAATTAAGGGCAGATTTCTAAATTCACCGGTGGAGCTCACCGGTGGAGCTCACCGGTAAGCAATAACATTAAGGGCAGATTTCTAAATTCACCGGTGGATCGCACCGGTAAGCAATAAAATTAAGGGCAGATTTCTAAATTCACCGGTGGAGCGCACCGGTAAGCAATAACATTAAGGGTAGATTTCTAAATTCACCGGTGAATCTCACCGGTAAGCAATAACATTATTTGATTGACTATTTTGAAAAGCATAGTCAGTCAGCTTCGTATATTGTCCACCCGGTGCGTCCATCGGTGAATTTAGAAAAGTGCGGCAGATTTCTAAATTCACCGGTGGATCGCACCGGTAAGCAATAAAATTAAGGGCAGATTTCTAAATTCACCGGTGGAGCGCACCGGTAAGCAATAACATTAAGGGCAGATTTCTAAATTCACCGGTGGAGCGCACCGGTAAGCAATAACATTAAGGGCAGATTTCTAAATTCACCGGTGGAGCTCACCGGTAAGCAATAACATTAAGGGCAGATTTCTAAATTCACCGGTGGATCGCACCGGTAAGCAATAACATTAAGGGCAGATTTCTAAATTCACCGGTGGAGCGCACCGGTAAGCAATAACATTAAGGGCAGATTTCTAAATTCACCGGTGGAGCGCACCGGTAAGCAATAACATTAAGGGCAGATTTCTAAATTCACCGGTGGATCGCACCGGTAAGCAATAAAATTAAGGGCAGGTTCCTAAATTCACCGGTGGAGCGCACCGGTAAGCAATAAAATTAAGGGCAGATTTCTAAATTCACCGGTGGATCGCACCGGTAAGCAATAAAATTAAGGGCAGATTTCTAAATTCACCGGTGGAGCTCACCGGTAAGCAATAACATTAAGGGCAGATTTCTAAATTCACCGGTGGATCGCACCGGTAAGCAATAAAATTAAGAGCAGATTTCTAAATTCACCGGTGGAGCTCACCGGTAAGCAATAACTTTAAGGGCAGATTTCTAAATTCACCGGTGGATCGCACCGGTAAGCAATAACATTAAGGGCAGATTTCTAAATTCACCGGTGGAGCGCACCGGTAAGCAATAACATTAAGGGCAGATTTCTAAATTCACCGGTGGATCGCACCGGTAAGCAATAACATTAAGGGCAGATTCCTAAATTCACCGGTGGAGCGCACCGGTAAGCAATAAAATTAAGGGCAGATTTCTAAATTCACCGGTGGATCGCACCGGTAGGCAATAACATTAAGGGCAGATTCCTAAATTCACCGGTGGAGCGCACCGGTAAGCAATAAAATTAAGGGCAGATTTCTAAATTCACCGGTGGATTGCACCGGTAAGCAATAACATTAAGGGCAGATTTCTAAATTCACCGGTGGATTGCACCGGTAAGCAATAACATTAAGGGCAGATTTCTAAATTCACCGGTGGATCGCACCGGTAAGCAATAAAATTAAGGGCAGATTTCTAAATTCACCGGTGGAGCTCACCGGTGGAGCTCACCGGTAAGCAATAACATTAAGGGCAGATTTCTAAATTCACCGGTGGATCGCACCGGTAAGCAATAAAATTAAGGGCAGATTTCTAAATTCACCGGTGGAGCGCACCGGTAAGCAATAACATTAAGGGTAGGTTTCTAAATTCACCGGTGGATCTCACCGGTAAGCAATAACATTATTTGATTGACTATTTTGAAAAGCATAGCCAGTCAGCTTCGTATATTGTCCACCCGGTGCGTCCATCGGTGAATTTAGAAAAGTGCGGCAGATTTCTAAATCCACCGGTGGATCGCACCGGTAAGCAATAACATTAAGGGCAGATTTCTAAATTCACCGGTGGATCGCACCGGTAAGCAATAAAATTAAGGGCAGATTTCTAAATTCACCGGTGGAGCGCACCGGTAAGCAATAACATTAAGGGCAGATTTCTAAATTCACCGGTGGAGCGCACCGGTAAGCAATAACATTAAGGGCAGATTTCTAAATTCACCGGTGGAGCTCACCGGTAAGCAATAACATTAAGGGCAGATTTCTAAATTCACCGGTGGATCGCACCGGTAAGCAATAACATTAAGGGCAGATTTCTAAATTCACCGGTGGAGCGCACCGGTAAGCAATAACATTAAGGGCAGATTTCTAAATTCACCGGTGGAGCGCACCGGTAAGCAATAACATTAAGGGCAGATTTCTAAATTCACCGGTGAATCGCACCGGTAAGCAATAAAATTAAGGGCAGGTTCCTAAATTCACCAGTGGAGCGCACCGGTAAGCAATAAAATTAAGGGCAGATTTCTAAATTCACCGGTGGAGCGCACCGGTAAGCAATAACATTAAGGGCAGATTTCTAAATTCACCGGTGGATCGCACCGGTAAGCAATAACATTAAGGGCAGATTTCTAAATTCACCGGTGGATCTCACCGGTAAGCAATAAAATTAAGGGCAGATTTCTAAATTCACCGGTGGAGCGCACCGGTAAGCAATAACATTAAGGGTAGATTTCTAAATTCACCGGTGAATCTCACCGGTAAGCAATAACATTATTTGATTGACTATTTTGAAAAGCATAGTCAGTCAGCTTCGTATATTGTCCACCCGGTGCGTCCATCGGTGAATTTAGAAAAGTGCGGCAGATTTCTAAATTCACCGGTGGATCGCACCGGTAAGCAATAAAATTAAGGGCAGATTTCTAAATTCACCGGTGGAGCGCACCGGTAAGCAATAACATTAAGGGCAGATTTCTAAATTCACCGGTGGAGCGCACCGGTAAGCAATAACATTAAGGGCAGATTTCTAAATTCACCGGTGGAGCTCACCGGTAAGCAATAACATTAAGGGCAGATTTCTAGATACACCGGTGGATCGCACCGGTAAGCAATAACATTAAGGGCAGATTTCTAAATTCACCGGTGGAGCGCACCGGTAAGCAATAACATTAAGGGCAGATTTCTAAATTCACCGGTGGAGCGCACCGGTAAGCAATAACATTAAGGGCAGATTTCTAAATTCACCGGTGGATCGCACCGGTAAGCAATAAAATTAAGGGCAGGTTCCTAAATTCACCGGTGGAGCGCACCGGTAAGCAATAAAATTAAGGGCAGATTTCTAAATTCACCGGTGGAGCGCACCGGTAAGCAATAACATTAAGGGCAGATTTCTAAATTCACCGGTGGATCGCACCGGTAAGCAATAACATTAAGGGCAGATTTCTAAATTCACCGGTGGATCTCACCGGTAAGCAATAACATTATTTGATTGACCATTTTGAAAAGCATTGCCAGTCAGCTTCGTATTTTGTCCACCCGGTGCGTCCACCGGTGAATTTAGAAAAGTGCGGCAGATTTCTAAATTCACCGATGGATCGCACCGGTAAGCAATAACATTAAGGGCAGATTTCTAAATTCACCGGTGGATCTCACCGGTAAGCAATAACATTATTTGATTGACCATTTTGAAAAGCATTGCCAGTCAGCTTCGTATTTTGTCCACCCGGTGCGTCCACCGGTGAATTTAGAAAAGTGCGGCAGATTTCTAAATTCACCGGTGGATCGCACCGGTAAGCAATAACATTAAGGGCAGATTTCTAAATTCACCGGTGGATCGCACCGGTAAGCAATAACATTATTTGATTGACTATTTTGAAAAGCATAGCCAGTCAGCTTCGTATTTTGTCCACCGGGTGCGTCCATCGGTGAATTTAGAAAAGTGCTGCAGATTTCTAAATTCACCGGTGGAACGCACCGGTATGCAATAACATCTGCCGGTGAATTTAGAAATCTGCCCTTAATGTTATTGCTTACCGGTGAGCTCCACCGGTGAATTTAGAAATCTGCCCTTAATTTTATTGCTTACCGGTGAGCTCCACCGGTGAATTTAGAAATCTGCCCTTAATGTTATTGCTTACCGGTGCGATCCACCGGTGAATTTAGAAATCTGCCGCACCGGTGAATTTAGAAATCTGCCGCACTTTTCTAAATTCACCGGTGGACGCACCGAGTGGACAAAATACGAAGCTGACTGGCTATGCTTTTCAAAATAGTCAATCAAACAATGTTATTGCTTACCGGTGCGATCTACCGGTGAATTTAGAAATCTGCCCTTAATGTTATTGCTTACCGGTGCGATCCACCGGTGAATTTAGAAATCTGCCGCACTTTTCTAAATTCACCGGTGGACGCACCGGGTGGACAAAATACGAAGCTGACTGGCAATGCTTTTCAAAATAGTCAATCAAATAATGTTATTGCGTAAGCAATAACATTAAGGGCAGATTTCTAAATTCACCGGTAGATCGCACCGGTAAGCAATAACGTTAAGGGCAGATTTCTAAATTCACCGGTGGATCGCACCGGTAAGCAATAACATTAAGGGCAGATTTCTAAATTCACCGGTGGATCGCACCGGTAAGCAATAACATTATTTGATTGGCTATTGTGACAAGCATAACCAATAACATTAAGGGCAGATTTCTAAATTCACCGGTGGATCGCACCGGTAAGCAATAACATTAAGGGCACATTTCTAAATTCACCGGTAGATCGCACCGGTAAGCAGTAACATTAAGGGCAGATTTCTAAATTCACCGGTGGAGCGCACCGGTAAGCAATTACATTAAGGACAGATTTCTAAATTCACCGGTGGAGCGCACCGGTAAGCAATAACATTAAGGGCAGATTTCTAAATTCACCGGTGGAGCGCACCGGTAAGCAATAGCATTAAGGGCAGATTTCTAAATTCACCGGTGGAGCACACCGGGAAGCAATAACATTAAGGGCAGATTTCTAAATTCACCGGTGGAGCGCACCGGTAAGCAATAACATTAAGGGCAGATTTCTAAATTCACCGGTGGAGCGCACCGGTAAGCAATAACATTATTTGATTGACTATTTTGAAAAGCATAGCCAGTGAGCTTCGTATTTTGTCCACCCGGTGCGACCACAGGTGAATTTAGAAAAGTGCGGCAGATTTCTAAATTCACCGGTGGATCGCACCGGTAAGCAATAACATTAAGGGCAGATTTCTAAATTCACCGGTGGATCTCACCGGTAAGCAATAACATTATTTGATTGACTATTTTGAAAAGCATAGCCAGTCAGCTTCGTATTTTGTCCACCCGGTGCGTCCGCAGGTGAATTTAGAAAAGTGCGGCAGATTTCTAAATTCACCGGTGGATCGCACCGGTATGCAATAACATTAAGGGCAGATTTCTAAATTCACCGGTGGAGCGCACCGGTAAGCAATAACATTAAGGACAGATTTCTGAATTCACCGGTGGAGTGCACCGGTAAGCAATAACATTAAGGGCATATTTCTAAATTCACCGGTGGAGCGCACCGGTAAGCAATAACATTAAGGGCAGATTTCTAAATTCACCGGTATAGCGCACCGGTAAGCAATAACATTAAGGGCAGATTTCTAAATTCACCGGTGGAGCGCACCGGTAAGCTATAACATTAAGGGCAGATTTCTAAATTCACCGGTGGAGCGCACCGGTAAGCAATAACATTATTTGTTTGAGTATTTTGAAAAGCATAGCTGCTTCGTATTTTACCCACCCGGTGCGTCCACGGGTGAATTTAGAAAAGTGCGGCTGGAGCCGGTATTGGCTCTAAGCAAATATTTAAAAATTCGCGTAAATAATTTTTCAATATTGTTGATTAATAGAAATAGACTGCTAATTACAGGTTAGATTTCCAACCTACAAAAAGAGTCCTATTTTATTGGGACAAAGTATTTAGAACTTCATAAACATTACACTGAACTCGATTTTAGTTGAAAATACGGGAACCAGGCAGAAATTTTAATAACAGTTGCGTAATACTCTTAAATTTTAAGAAACACATATTTTTGAGGTTAGTTGTGACATCACGCGCGGATGCCCTTACTGCCGTCATAAGGTGAAAAGCCGCATCTTGGTATTTGTCATAAATGAAATTCTAATGATATATGAGCACCCAAGAGATCTGCAGTGAAAAATATTATTAAAAAATTATAAAGTACAAAAACATAAGTGGATAAAAAGCAGCTACATGATTTTCTCAATTAATATTTACTAGTTGGGAAAAAAACAAACGCATTTGTTACTTTCCTCGCCAACCGACAATTTACAGATGGGCTATTCTCCTTATGACTTATGATGGCAGTAGATGTGACGTATACGCGTCTTGTAGGCAACGCAGCAGCTACGGAACCATTTTATCTTTGTCGTACGCATTCTTTATTTCTTTTCAGTTATCGTGACGTCACACGAGCAGTGTGTTTGGAAAAAAATTAAACAGGTAAATAAATTCATACCTGCTCGAACATGATGGGTAAAAAAAAATTTCAGAAGCAAATGTTCAATATATTGAATGATGAACAGAATGGTGTAAAAAAAAATTCGTTTCACCGTTCAAAGTGGTTTTAATTGAAAATTAAAAAATTGAAATTTTTATAACTTTTTTATTAACAATTTTAAAAAAAATCCATTTCTCTGAAACGAATGTTTATATTTTTCTGAGTAAATAGAAAAAAAAAATTTTTTAATTCATTAACTTTTCTGCACGTTATGATTTTTTAAAGTTTTACATATCAGCCCTTAATTTCTAACCAGCCTAACTCCGTTAATTTTAGTAATACCAAAAAAAGTCTAGAGATCATTTTTATATAAAATTTCATGCTTTACAATTTTTATTTGAAACTTTTTTTACTAGCTTTAACACATTTTGAGTAATTTTGGAAAAACACTTTATTTTATTTTTTTTCAACCCTTCCCGGGGGTTCAGAAAAAAGTTTCTTTCATTAATTGTGTTCTAATACATCAAAGTAATTTATATCAAAAATTCAAGTATTTACCTCAAAATTTTGATTTGCCGACTTATTTAATTGGACTATCTCAACGTAGCATAAAAAATGAGCACAGAACATTTAGTCCAGATGTCTCAAATTGAGAATAAATTAACACCTGAAATTGTTAATGCTTGGACAAAATTTGTGATTGGAATTTATGACTTCAAAAGTAAACAAGACATACGTGAGAGTAATTTTAGCTCGAAAAAAAAACTCCTCCGTTAAAAAATTACCTCCATCGTTCAACACATGAAATGCTGTTTTTGGCAAGTGCACGTATGGTATAATGCTCACATACCCATTTTTGAAGCACTCAATCTGACTGATTTTGGCTGGAAATTTGAAAATGAAGAACTTTTGCCAATATTGTATTTTGAAAGGCCAACAAGTTTGGAGCTGCTTCAAAAGTATATTTATAATTGCAGATTAAAAAAAAACATCTTGTGATAAAGAATTTTGTTCATGCTACGCTGCTGGTATAAAATACTGTCTCATTTGTAACTCTACATCAAATTGCTCGTTGCATCCCATAGATGTTGATTCAGATTAGAAATATTAAAAACAACCCAATGTATTATGTATTTTTTAATTTATCAACAATTAATTTAGTATTACTTATTTCCACTTTACAGTAACCTGTAAAAAGGAAATATGTAACAAAACATTGCATTGATATGATAGTAAACGCCTCAACTACGGCAACCACCACAATAAAACATGCCGCGCGTAAACAACATGTCTGCTGCACGCGGAGACGCTACTTCAAAGTGCGATAACTTTTTATATATACAATATGAATACGTGAAACTTAATAAAAAACTTCTTTAAATATTGTACTTTAATATAAGTTTGTCAAAAATTATCGTATTAAAAGTTCCTCACACAATTTTTGTGTTTGAAAAAAAAATTAGGCTTCACAAAAGAAATTTTTTGAAAAATCACTATTTTCATCTGTGAAATAAATAAGGGTTCAGACCAATTCAATATCTTAACGAATAACTTGAATAATGTGGTGCTGAAATTTCACCAAAAAGTATTCGTTGTTTTCCGAGATATCGCGAGTTGAAGATGAAATTTCCCAAAATTCGTGATATAAAAAAATTATAGTTTTTTTGCAATTACTTATATGTTCCGATCAACTAACTTTGGCTAATTTTTTACTGTAAGTACTCTTCGATGTCAGCTTGAAGAAAAATCAAGTTAGAAGTGGTTACCTCGCACAAATCGGTTACTCAGTTTCTAGAGCACTTATTGGGGATGATGTGCACGCCTATTAGTCCTTGGAACAGAATTTATTTTTGTAGACCTGTGCACAAAGGGCACCTGTGCACAGATCTACAAAAAAAAAATCTATTCCAAGAACTAATCCTACAATCCCTTATGTATTTTTGTGTGCTGAATCCGAATTTTCAGTTTAAAAAATTTTTTACCGCGTAAATCTCGAGTAAATCGCGATTTTCATCGACAAAATGCGGTTTTTTGACAATTTTTGACGTTTACTCAAAATCTACGAGGTAAAAATTTTTTTCAATTGAAAATTCGGATTCAGCACACAAAAATACTTAAGGCATGATAGATCAAAACTTTTTTTTTTGTAAACCTGTGTAATAATGAAATATTTTACTTTTAAAATTTTGGGTCGCTTGTGATTAGCTTTAAAGTTCTTTATCGTGATTATATCATTCACAAGAACGGAGTTCCGTATGAGTTCAACTATATATGAATTTACAACTTTCTGTCAGTCTCACGGCGTACCGGTTCTCATATACGTTCAATATAGGGAATGTGACACGACTTCGCCTTTGAGCGACTTTTTGGCAAAATGGCTTTTTGTCTTACTTATACACGGGACGGTATTGTCTATATCTTTGTCATTTGGAAAAACCTGCATTTGGTTTTCCTGCTATCACTTTCTATTGATTTGTTCTATTGATTTCTATTGATTGATATATAGTAATGGCGCCGACTAATACGGTCAGCATGCAGAGCTCCTGCTTAATTTATTATAAATGTTGTAAAAACAAACCTTTTTTACATTACATCTGCATAAAATGTTATAACATATATCATATGTGTTGTGTTCCGAAATTTAAAAACCAAATCCGCTTTATTGAACAAAATAAGATAATTTGTTGCGAAGACGAGAGTTTAAGTGAAGCTGAAGATGAAAAGAGCATTTTAGAAAAATCAATTGATGACCTCAATGAAGACAACATTTTAAAAGATAAGTACATAAAGAAATTAAAAGATAACAATAAATTAATCTTAAATGATGCCATGAAACGAGAAGATGAATTGAACGAATTGTTAGAAAAACAAGAATCAATAATTAAGGAATTAAAAGAATTTATAGTTGTACTACAAAAAAATAATCTAAAGTTAAATGAAAAGATAGAAACAAAAACCACCACCACACAAACCGTAAAAACTATTAATAAAAACATATCTACATCCACAGACATATCAATAAATAATATGGAATTAATAGCACAGTCAAAGTTGAAGGAAAATGGGACCTGTGTTAGAAAAGATGTAATCACAATTAAACCTAACATTGATAAAGAGCCAAAGGAGATATGTAATACTACTCCTAAACGGCAAGTACTTATATTATCTGACGACCATGGCAAAGGTTAAGCTGGAAAATAAAAAAGAACCTTGACGAAAATATCTACTCCATACACTCAAAGAAATAGTATGGGTAAATTCAACAAAAAAAAATGGTTAACTAACAATATCGTTAATTTTGTTAAACCAAACTATATTGATGGTATTTTTAAACAAGAGGTGATTGTTATTTTAATTAATAAAAAGTTGTCGTACAACAAAACAAACATTAACTTAAAAAATAGATGAATAAGACTATTATTTTGTTCGTCTGACTATTATTTTGTTGAATTCTGTCAAATTAAACTAGATAATAGTATATTTTATTTCTAACTATTATCGAATTGTAATTCTAACCCAGTATTAGTTCGCTGTACTATTATACTTGGTAGACAAACCAATATTATTGTTGTCTTCTAGAAGTTCTAAAAGAATTACCATAAAATTTGCTTGCTTACCATGTAGTCTATTACAGAAATTATTCCCAGATGACGCCACATACAAATCACTAACAATAATCCATCATGCATTATCTTGCACTCTTATGAATTTATAGAAAATTAATAACATGATTGCAGTGTTCAAATTCTCTCAGGGATCATCGATATATTTGGGTGGATCTTATAAACGATCTCTAATCTTTGGTTTGGGTGGTCTGATGTCTCAATACTGAGATTTTGGCTAACCAAAAAAAACTTAATCATACAATAAAGTGTAGATCAACCTAAAAATTAGTTGGTGAACAAAAAACAAAGTCGTTGTACTATTTAATTGTAGACCAAATTGAAAATGGTTAGTGAACATAAAAAAATGTCATTGTACTATTTAATTTGTTACAAGAAGATATGATTATTAAACTACTATTTGTTTACGAAAACAAATAAAGTTGTATGACTATTCTTTTCTGACTGATTTAACTATGAAACTAGATAGGCGCGATTTCATATGCTCTTTTTGGTTGAATTTACCTTTCATTTTCTTTGAGTGTATTATCGATAGTAAAGCCAGGGGCACTTTTGCCAGGTAATGGAGAACATTGAACTACTTACAAAAGAATTTAGCCTAAATGATTTTGTGATAGTAATAGGAGGATCAAATGATATTATTAATAATAAAGAAACCCCCTCGTTTAGATATATTTGCAACAAATTGAAGTTGTGCACCAATACTAATATTCTATTTTCCTCAATTCCCTTCATTAGTCCAGACAGTCGTATAAATAAACATATTTTTAAGTATAACTGTAAGTTAGTTGATTTTTTCAATAAGTTTAATAAGTGCACTGTGGGCAAAGTTGAATATGTAGATATTAACAATAAAAAAGTCAGAAAATCATATTCCACAGTATTAATCGACCATATCTCACGATTTATCTTATCAACGTGTGCCAAAAATTTAATATTTATAAAAATACATGACGATTATATCTCAACACCATCCCCTGTTCAAGAGGATATGCAAATTATAAATCATAATCAAATTCCTAATGATTTTTTAGGCACACATCCAGTAGAAATAACTGTGATAGATTAGTACTTAATAGTAGCAAAATTGTCAATAGCAAATCCCTAACAGTTTATCATTTAAATGTTCAATGTATGCGTAATAAAATAAATGAACTTGAAATATTATTAGGGGAAAATAAATTTGATTTTTTTTGTGTTAACGAGCATTGGATATTAAACGATGAGATTCCTTGTGTGCAGCTAACTGGTGATACTTTGGCGGTACATTTTTCCAGATCATCAGCCATACATGGAGGTGTTGCAATTTATTGTTTAAATAGGTATAAGTGCACACCTATTAAACTTGTAAACAGTCTGTCAACTGAATTTCACTGTGAGATAGTGGGAATAAATTACAATGATATACAAATTTTAACTGTATATAGATCTCCCAATGGGGATATTAATATATTTTTAGAAAAATTATCGCGCTCTCTGGAAATACTTTTAAATATGAATAAAAAAATTATTGTAACTGGGGATTTTAACATTCATTTTAATACGAATGAAAAAAATACCACTTTAGTTTTAAATACTTTTATATCTTTCGGACTATATCCCATAAACAAAGAAAATACTAGGAATCATTATTGCCTAGATAATATTTTCGTTAATTTTAATTGTGATCATTTCAACTGTAGGATAGTTGACCCTAAGTTATCAGATCACTTAGGAATATTATTGGGTGTTATTGACCATAAACCTAAAACTTCATGTAGGAGAATAAAATACAGACCAATAACAGATGAAGGATTATATTGTTTAAACAATGACTTACGCGATACAGACTGGGCATTCATTGATAATAACGACTTAAATGTTGAAAATAATTTCCAAAAATTTGTTAATTACATATCCACGGCCCTCGAAAAAGCATTTCCAGAAAAATCCAAACTAGTAGTAGAAGATGACACAATTAAAATTAACTGGTTTAATAACAGCTTACGTCTTAAAAGGCATTTTTTGGAGGATGTATATAAAAGAGATCCCACAGAAAATTTTAAAAATTTGATAAAAACGCACAAAATCCAAATATGTCAGAACTGTGTAAAGCAAAAAAGCAGCAAATGATAAATATATTACAGATTCAAATAATACACAAAAGGCTATGTGGCAAATCATCAACAGCAGAAAAAAAACAGCAAAAGGAGGTATCTGATATTTCAGCAGACGAATTTAATTTACATTTTGCAAATGTTGCTGAAAATGTAATAAAATATTTACCTGTCACTAATAAAACCCCCAAACATTTCTTAGACAAAAAATCAGAAATTCTCCAATCTCAGTTTTGCTTCAGAGAGGTTTCTTATAATGAAGTAAATGATGTTATAACTAATTTAAAAAAGACTAAGTCTACCGATGCTTATTACTTAAACATAAAAACGTTATACGCAATTAGATACTTTATATTAATTCCACTAACTTAATAAATAGTTATATACGCTATCCTGATATTGTTAAAATTTCAAAAGTCATTCCATTACATAAAAAGGACTCATTAAACGATGTTGGAAACTTCAGACCCATTTCAATTTTACCTCTGTTCTCAAAAATTTTAGAAACTTTGTTAAAAATGCAATTAACTTGCTACTTTGAATCCAATAACCTGTTTAGTTCTAGTCAGTTTGGTTTTAGAGCTAAATCCTCTACAACATTAGCCATAAATAAGTTGACTGAAATAATAAGTAAGGGCTTTGAAGCTGGTGAACATGTGTATGCACAGTTTCTAGACCTTTCTAAAGCTTTTGACTGTGTTTCACATCATATTTTAATTGATAAACTAGCATATTATAATTTTAATAGTAGTAGTATCAACTTAATTCAGTCATATCTGACGAATAGATCCCAGTTTGTCACATATCAAAATACAAATTCTGATTTACTACCTATGGAACATGGAGTGCCACAAGGTTCCGTTTTGCGACCGATGCTATTCTTAATTTATATCAATGATTTGACTGACATAACTTCATCACAATTCGTTCTATTTGCAGATGATACCACCATAATTCACTCGCATCAAAATATTGATACTTTACGTACAAATGTGAGGCAGACATTGTCAGAAGCTCAGGAATGGTTTACAGCCAACCAACTTAGCTTAAATAAGTCTAAAACTGAGACCATGGTTTTTAGTCTGAGAAATGTAACTGGAGAAAACCACACAAACGGCGTTAAGTTTCTCGGGGTACACCTAGATAAGAAATTGTCGTGGGAACAACATGTACACTTTGTCTGTAATAAAATTTCAATTAACATTTACCTATTACGAAACCTTGTAAATGAAGTTTCTCAAGAAACATTGATTACTGCTTATCATGGTCTTATTCATTCTCAATTATCATATGCTTACAAAGAAAGGCAGTACGGATTTTGTGCGCCCTAAAATACAGAGACGACTGTAGACAAGCTTTCAAAAACTTAAAAACCGCTGCCCAAGGAATCACTACTTCCACATCCAAATTTTGTACGTGGAAATAATTGCTTATGGAACTTTAATAATATAATATTTAAAATCCTCTACCCCAAAAACCTATAAAACGATACCCCACATCGGTAGTGAGGTGGGGGTGGTGATAGGGGGTGGTAGTGGGGGTGGATGAAGTAAAAAAATATTTTGAAGTTTCTGGTTCTTGTACACACACTAAATCACATTTTTTTTTTCATCCCCTTTAATAATGGGGTGGGGGTGGTAATGGGGGTGGCTAATGCCAAAAATTTTTTTTTTGAGACCTTAGCTTCTCTTTAATATACTAAATACCAATTTTCTGGACTCTTACCTGCTTAATTTACCTATTTACCCCAAATTTACCCCAACCCTTCGATGGAACAAGATGAAAATATAATCTAGTTCCAGATCACGTTAAAATACATACGTGTACCAAATTTCAAGTCAATATCTTAAACGGTTCCAGAGTAAACGTGCGCACAAAAAAAAGTTACAGACCGACAGACCGACAGACAGAAATTTTTTTTTCGCTCAAACTTAAAATCTCGACGTTTCATGACATTCTAAGCCTATTTGGACAATAAAAATTTTTAAACATTTTTTTGTCGTTACTATACTTCCACTGGATGTGGAAGTAAAATATTAACGTTGCCTAGCGTGTACATTTTCCATTGTTTATTGTACATTAAGGTACACAAAGCAAACTATACTTCTCATAACGAAGTGCACAGGTATTCCACGAGAAACAATAATAACCAATATTCTAACTTTTTAAGACTTTTTAAATCTCGTAACGGAACAAATTAATATGCCATACTGTTTTTTAATCATTTGCCTTCAGAGATCAAAGAACTTGAGTACAATTTATTTAAGAGTACTGTAAAAGCTTTTTTAATAACCAATGCTTTTTACAACTTGGAGGAGTATTTTTCTTCAAATTTTAATACTATGTGTGAATGATCACTTTTATCTATATATTGTATTGTTGTATATAGTATATGTTTCCTGTTTTTAATTTTATATACTTAAATATGTTTTATATTCTGTTTTAACATATATGTATTGTTTTTCTGACTTGTGTAAATTCTTTTGTATATCAACACCAATAAAAAATTTTATTATTATTATTATTGATTATCTAACGCACTTGTCCATTTGACGAGCCGTTGGATGAATCCAAATTTGTTTTATTAGAGAAACCGGCCTTGTCCATTTTTACTAATTTCTGCCAAGTAATTGCCTTTAGACGCTACGCGCCTTTGCCACATTTGTCGGTTTCGCCCTTTCAGTATGTCGTATCGTCAGGGCCGTACCCAGCTTTGGCGGGCCCCGGACAAAGTAAATCTTCCGGGCCCCCTTATTTTGGAAAGGATTAAAAAAATGGAAAGAATTAATTTTAATTTTTTTGTAGGCCTGGTCGGGCCCCCTTGTAGGGCCGGGCACGACCGGCTTTAATGTGAACAGGCCGGAGTGTACGATGTGGCAACGCTGCAATCTTAAACTCTGTCAGTCCTATTAATAATCTATGTAATGATGGAAAAAATAGTGTAAATATTTCGTGCAAAGACGAGATTACCTTCGCCCCCCGTTTTCGAGGGTGCCAAACACGATGGAAGTGGTGGAAGAAGTTTTTGACCGCCGCAACCCACTGAAGCGGCCAAAAACCTTTAAACCTCTATATTTTCATATATAAACTGGTCTGGGGAGTGATTTATCGACGGGTTATACTTGAAATTACATGGAAGAGGGTTATTCAAAGAATTACATGAAAATATTTTTATAACAAAATAAATTATTTGCTTCAATTAATTTAAAAAACCTAGGTCGTTAACAAACAGCATAACAATCCTAATATTCCTCAAAATGCACATCGCACACGATCTCTTCTCCTTCATCATCGCCCCCGCGATAACTGGTGGATGAGGGTAAGTTTCAGTTACACGGGGCACTGCACCAGACACTAACAAACTTTTCCATTTCTCTCCTTCCACACACCATAAGCATCTTTGTATCGTTCAGATTTGGTTATTGCACTGTCATAAAAATGTTTTATGCACACCACTGAATATTTTGTAGGCTGCCAATTTTTCCTAGAAATACTCTTTAGCCACTGTTTCCTCAGTTCTGTCTGGTTCTTTGGGAAATCTAAAGGCTCGGACATAACCTTCATATGAAGAACTGTAATTGCTTGTACAGCCAGGTACACAACATTTATCCGACATGTTGTTATTGTTTTCAGACCCCAGGGTAGCTATTCTTGAGCGCGAGAGAAATTGTTACTCCCCGGCGAATTTATTCCCTCGCCTTTCACTTGACATTCCCCTACTCGAAAAACATGTATTCTTGAACAAAGGGAATAACGAGGGACCGGTGAAAGTTTGAGGGAGAAGTCTACAGTGTTGTCATATTGTTCTTCACAATAAAACCAATCAGAACTCTCCTTTATCTGATATTTATCAGCTGTGGTGGCCAAAAATTGTTTGGTGGTGGCGTGACAGTTGACAGATCAAAAACATATTTATTCTAGTGAAATTCAAATGGCAACTGACTGAACTTTTCGTAATATTATTGTTTATAAGTATATTTTACATACAAAATGACAAGTTTTTGGTTTATTATTAATTGTGGAAGTGTGACAATCCAAATCTATGCCAATTTTTATAAAATAACCTCCATTTACAATCAGAAGAAGTTGGGGCTTAAAAGACTGCAACTGATTTCAAACAATTAAAAGAAATGATTTTACAAGAGTCTTCTAAGGATTTTATTAGTGGTATGTTGCATATTAATGTAAGAAGAATTTGATTTTTAACGTGGGTGTATGTTGTAGGAAAAACAGCCGTATTACAAGACCATGATGATATATCTAATTGAGCATCCTTTCTCAATAAGGGATATAATTTAAAACCCATATGTGAAACTGAAACTGCTTATGATAACAATTACTGCTGCTCAAACAAGCAATAAACAATTCAGGGTAAAGAAAATTAACATTTTATATTGGTTTGTCAGTATTTTTAATAATTATTGTTTAAATTTTAGTTGAGCGAAGGTGTGGAGCTGTACCAAGAGAGAGAAAAGTGCAATGGCAGAAATTGTTTTAAAGAAGAAAATTTGCAGGCTTCATAAAGATATTTGATGAAGTACATAAATTAAGAAAGGAAATTCCAGAGTGCCTACCCGCTGTCAACAAGTGATGCAATGTGCCCTTTTAAAGTATATCGTGTAGTGTTTAACCCTTTCCGCTCTGAACATTTTGGCTACATGTACACTCACCAGCCTAGAGCTATTTTTATGTTTGCACGCCTACTGTCGCTTAAAGTCGTCATTTTATTTTGTATCTGTAATATTTTTTAAGTGACATATAGATTCATTTAAATATTTTTATTAATGTTTTAAAGTAAATATACAGCGTGGTACTGATAAAACAACTTTAAATCGTGCTTTTTTAGATTTAGAACAGCACGGATCTGCCATTCTAATACTCACTGATAATAGTTTAGATAATAAAACAGTTAAACAACTATTTCGTGATTTAACACTCACTTTTTCTTGCAAATTTGACCGGTTTGAACAAACTAACCTATAAACAACCTCAACTAACGTGTGTTTACTGAATTATGAGACTACCTGACTACTGTCGATTAAACTCAACGCAACACGTAAAATCGACAGTAGGCATAGTAGTGCGAGGAGCTGTGTCGCAAATAATCGACAATAGTCTCTCAAGACTAAAAAATAAGAATAGTGCCGATTTTACACGACAGTAGTCTGCAGAGCTTATTTAGCAGCTGACGCATATAAGCGACAGTAGAGCACAGGCCTTTTTTTTTTTGTCGATTAAAAGCGACAGTAGAGCTGAAAGGGTTAAAAACTGAATGTTGGACTATTGAACATTGAAGAAGTATAAAATTAAAACTTTGAAGTGGTCTAAGTTCAGTGAACATATAAACAAAGTCTGAATGGGCAATGAGTGTTGAATTGTAGCTATAGAAGCCCTTTTTGTTATAATATATAAACTATGAATGTTACTTTTATTGCTTAGATAGATATTAATATAAAGTATACACGTTATGTTACGATCATTTATTTTTTTCTTACAATATAAATTATAACTTTCTTCTCGATTATCCTTAGAAGTACTAATAGACCTTGGATAATAAATTATTTAATTAGTAAAGATATTTTGTTTTGCTTTCAGTTACATGCACGTACCTAAGTACAAGTTCGACGTAATTAACTATTTCGATTTACTATAACAATATATAGTAGTAGAGTGATAAATAAAACATAATAAAAAGGGAATATTTAATAAAATAAACAATATATTAAAAATAAAATTCTTACAGAAATTACAATGGATTATATAGTCCAAACTATAGATACATTATAGACGAAGGGTTAACTGATGGAAGAAATTATGTACGTCTTATTACATAGGTACCTCAAATAGTTTATAGCACCTCTTCATTGCTTAATTTATATGGTGTCTTCTTAAAAAAAATTACAGCGGTTAATACCTCCACCACAGTCATATTTACTATTAAAAAACTAAAAGGAAATACTTCTTGTCGCTAAGTAGTGAACATATTTTGTCTAGACTAGCAACATATTCACAGTAAGTACTAAGGAACCATCTGAATCTGCAATAGTCCCAGGAAGCCAATTGCTTTTGTTCACGATGCTACAAGTTTATAACCTAAAAAATTAATTTGTATGTTAGCAATTATTTATAAAGCAACATTTAATTAGGCAAGTATATATGGAAAGAATGGTTGATCACTGATAACAATTCTTACCTTTGCAACAAGCTTTTATTCTGTAAATTTCTTGCAGAGTACTTCTTTCACCTAACCACAAACAGCTTCAAGACTTGAATGGTTTGAACTCATCTTTCAGTCATCCTTCAGTCTATGCAAACCATTTAATTCGCAGTGTCCATATGTGTAATATTTGGAAATACATCAATACTAAAGCATTTTTTTCTCAAAATATTAGGATGTAATTCGATGGCAGCAGTAACCTAACCTCTACATCATGCGACAATTTTCCAAAATACGAACTAACCCTCATCCTGATGAACAAAATTGCGGATATAAAAATAAACGAACAAAAATTTGATCCATTTTTCCTAGAATTCGAATATTTTTCGCTTTTTCAAACTGTTCCTTCGCATCTTATAAATCATCCAAAACTTGTCTAGCCACTAAATCTTCGATATCCATTATTTAAATAAAATCGAGTCTCCACACGCACGATCATAACCTACAAAGTACTTAAAAAATGATTCTTTTCTGCTTTCCCTCGACTTTCTCTCGCTAAAAGTAAGGGAATAAGTAGGGAGTGTTTTCGTCTACCTAGCTGGGGAAAATAAATTCAAGAATACAAACTTTACATGAGGGAGTAGAAAACGATTGTTTTCTCTTACACATTCTACTCCCTCAAGTTCAAGAATAGCCACCCAGACCTAGAATTAATTAAAATTATTTTATTGGTTTTGGTAGTAAAAGTGAATTGAATTAAAAATATAGCTTACATAAAAAGTAAGATTATAACGTAATTTGAAGCGCAAAAAGTGATTTCCGGTGCGAGCGGTGCGATAGATACCATATAATTAATTAAAATAATAACTACTTACTTTATAAAACACAATTTGTGAAATTACACCAACAGCGAGGCAATTTTTATGTATTATAATGTCAATTTATTCGTGACAGATTACTGCACAACAGTTTAGTTTTGCCAAGAACGGGGACTGAAGCACACGTTGCCACATTTCCATATACTGGCTTGTTCACATTAAAGCCGGTCGTGGGCCGGGCCCCGGACAATTGACCCGAGAAAACCGGTCTGAGTACGGCCCTGCGTATCGTATAAATTTTATATTCATTCTTTTGAATGATATCCACAGTGACTGTATCTCCACTTTCATTGTGTTTCGTGAAGCGATTAAAAAGTTAAAAATATTCATACATATTCTCAAAGTACATTTTTTGCGTACTTGTTTTCTTTTTTTTTGTCCAAGAAAATATTTTCAAAGTCCACCATTGACGCACTTTTGAAAAAGTATAATGTATTTTTGTCTTTGACCAAAATTATACTTTTATTTTCAGTATTCAAGCCTGGACATAATAGTCTATTGTCTATGTACTGTAGAAAGGAACTAAAACGTTAAAGGGTTTTTATTGTTTCTTATGTTCAATTAATCTCAAAATATGAGAAAACTGGGGTGCGTTTTTGAGATCGAAGTAAAAAGGTCCACTTCAACAGAAAAGTTGTAGAGAATTAAATTTCCAATCGAAATGGCACCTTCAGAAGTCAAAATTTTTACAAAAATACGCCCAAAAAACAAAACAAAAAAAAAAACGAAAAAATGCAGTTTTGTATTTTTTTTTTTAGCCTGTAACTTTTTTCGGGTACATTTAGGCATAGACATTGCTGCATAAAAAAAAGGTGCTGTTTTACCTGTTAAAATGAGATTTTGTAAACATTTTTATGATTAATAGTGACCGAGATATAGCGTTTCAAAATTTGCAACTTTTAACTTTTTTTGCTAATTTTTACTATTTTTTTCAAATTTCGTCCTGTAACTTTTTTCTGAGTGAATTTAGGGATAGACATTATCATATTAAAGAGAAAGCTGACTTTACGCCCGTTGAAATGGTGGCTGGTAAAAGTCTCTACGACAAATAGAAACCTAGATACAGCGTTTCGAAGATTGTTACTTTTATTAACTTTTTTCCTAATTTTTACGTTCTTTTTTAAATTTCGGCCTATAACTTATTTGTCAAATACTTTAAGTACAGATATTGCTACATTGAATGTACTCGCAGCATTCTTGTTTAAATGGTCTGCAATAGAAGTTTATGTGATCAATAGTAACCAAGATACAGTCTAGATATAGTAGATTATTGTACTTAAAAAATAACTTTTTACATTTTTCCACTTCTGAACTCTATATCACGTGATTTTTTTTGTTGTTCAAATAACAACTTAGAAAAGATAGATTAAATTAATTTATTCATAATTGTATACCTGTTATACATTATTTATATTTCTAATTGTACATTATTTATGAATTTTTTCAAATGCTGGATATAACATATTTCCAAAATCAAAGTCGATTTCTTCATCGTCATCTACGTGAACATCGTCTTCCGTTATTTCAGGTACATCAGCGTTTTCACAATTTATTCCCATACATTCTTTGCAAATCAGATTCTCACATACAAAAAGTACCTGTTGCCTATAAAGGCTTAGACACACTAAATGTTAGAGGTGGGTAGTACTCGTATGATTCGTATCATTGGTACGAATCCTTGCAGTGATACGAATGGCACCAATCCCATAAAAAAAAAAGATTCGTACATTTCGTATCGCCGATACGATTGAATATGGAATTTCGGTACCGGTACTGCGATGCGATACTCTTAGGGCCCGTTGTATAAGGTTAAACTTCAAACGGTGGATGGGGACCGTTTAAACTGGAGATTTCAGATTTTAAAATATTCATAAACTCATAATTGAAAATAATTCCCTGTCTTTATATGTAATATGATGGATATATTCGAAATATTTGATTATTACTATATGATTATTATCAATGTACTGCAAGATAGCATTCGTTTTATACAACGTATACTTATTAGAAAATCTGTAATATATCCCTTTTTTCTTTTTTGTTATTGTTTTTTGTTTAGTTGACTTGCTACAAATGGACAAACATGTATATAATGTGGTTAAATAAACGCTATCTATCTATATATTTACTGTCTAAGTGTCTAATGACGACGAAGAAATTATTAATGTAATAGAAGGTGCTCGAAGTCCTAAGTTTAAACGGTACGGTTAATATAACATTATAATACTCTGGCCCTAACTAACACCACATATAATATTCTATAATCTATGATGAACACTGTGGAGTGGGAGTGTGGGTACGAATAGTACGAATGGTACGAATCAGTTCACGATACTGTTTAGTATCATGGAATCAGTGATACGAAGTGGTACGAATCGTACGAATCTTTCGATACGAATCTTTTCTTGATACGGATTCATTTGGTACGAATCCTTAAAAAGAGTCGAATCACTCATCTCTACTAAATGTTATGACAGCACCGAGCAACTCTTAAATGTGCGCGTGCGCATGAATACCTTGGGTGTCTTTATTACGTCTACAGGATGTCATCACGAAATATGTTAAGCAAAAGTGACAGTAAGTTGATTTTCTGAAGCCGGAAATGCGAAAAATGGATAAGGATAATAAGGAGATAAAACAATACTTTAAGATGGGTTAAACTTCTATTGTAGACCATTTAAACAAGAATGATGCGAGTACATTGAATGTAGCAATATCTATACTTAAAGTATTTGACAAATAAGTTATAGGCCGAAATTTAAAAAAGAACGTAAAAATTAGGAAAAAGAATAAAAGTAACAATCTTCGAAACGCTGTATCTAGGTTTCTATTTGTCGTAGAGACTAGCAAAAAAAGTTAAAAGTTGCAAACTTTGAAACGTTATATCTCGGTCACTATTAATAGTAAAAATGTTTACAAAATCTCATTTTAACGGGTAAAACGACAGCTTTTTTTTATGCAGCAATGTCTATGCCTAAATGTACCCGAAAAAAAGTTACAGGTTAAAATAAAAAAAAAATATATAACTGCATTTTTTCGTTTTTTTTGTTTTGTTTTTTGGACGTAATTTTGTGAAAAAAAAAATTGACTTCTGAAGGTGCCATTTCGATTGAAAATTTAATTATCTACAACTTTTCTATTGACGTGTTTTGTAGGAAAAAACTGCATAGTTTTCGAGCAAAACTCAAAAATGTGAAAAGTGGATCTTTTTACTTTGATCTCAAAAACGCGGGGCGAGCGTAGAGGCGACTTCAATGTGAATATCAGTCGATATTCCGTTGAAGCAACGTCGAGCGCGGTTAGTACTTGGATGGGCTCTCATCTTGGGAAATACAGCGTTCTCGTCCCACCTTCTAGAGGCTTGTATATCAGTGTATACTCGGAAGTTACGTAATGTCAGACGAGGATTACGTAGTGGATATACCATCCTTCGGAGGGGATGTAAAGCAGGCGGTCCCTTGTCTATTAAATGTTAGGCAAGTAAAAGATCCCTACTCTTCTTAAGGGAAGAGGTTCGGCAAAAATTTCCAGGTTGGGGGTAGCTCGTCTCCTGGCGTCGGTGATAGGCCCTGGTAGCGGAAATAGGCCGACGTTAAACAGTTAAAAAAAAAAAATCTCAAAAACGCACCCCCTTTTCTCATATATTTTGGGGTCAATTGAACATAAGAAACAATTTAACGTTTTAGTTCCTTTCAACTCTCTTTTTTTGGACATAGACAATAATAGCCTACAAACATATTTTCCTAAGTGAAAATTCGGTGTTTCTTCGAACTTTCACCTAGTAGTGCCTTACGTCTCTGCGAAAGTATATGAGTCCTTTTGTGTCAGTTTTCGGCGCTGATGCCTTTCAATCTTGTATGTTATGCTCTAATATGGCTTTAAATGAATTTTTACCTAAGTCGAAACTTTCATTTAGTCTTCTACTTAGGTCGATTCTGGGATGTTCTATAACAGTAACAATCAAAATAAACAACAATACAAATCTTACAATCATAATAGAAATAGAAATAGAAATAGAAAATTTATTGGTGCCAAGAAACAAGAGTTTTACACAAGTCAAAAAAACAAAGGGTTCATAAATACAATACAATACATGCATATACAAACAAAATACAATATAAATATAAAATAATAATACAATGAGTTGTATATTCTCTCAAGGTATTAAAATTGCCAGTCTGAAAAATCATTATTATAAAAATCTTCCATAGAATAGAAACATTTGGATATAAGATATTTTTTTGTTACATATTTAAAACTTTTAGAAGGCAACAGTTTCACAGGGGATGGTAGCAGGTTAAATAGCTTCGGACCAAAATATGATATTCCGGATCTAGTTTTATGTACTCTGTGGAAGTCTATGTAAATATTTGCTTTATGTCTTGTATCGTATGAGTGAATTTCTTCATGAGTTACGTAATTTGGTAGGTTATCTTTAACATATAAGAGACACTGTAAGATATATAGTGATGGTACTGTGAGAATTTTCAGATCAATATAAGATTGTCTACAATCTTCTCTATACCCTAGCTTATTTATAATTCGTACTGCCTTCCTTTGTAATCCAAAAACGCGTTTCATGTTTGGAGCGTGACCCCAAGCATGAATTGCATATGATATTTTTGATTGAATAAGTGCATGGTAAGTTATTAAGAGTACTTGCTTGGACACTATTAATGACATATTTCTAATTGCATAGATACAAGGAGTTAACTTATTACATAGTTTATCAATGTGAGAGTTCCATGAGAGCTTAGGGTCAATATGTACCCCAAGAAATTTTACAGACTTTGGATTATTATTTACTCCCATATTACCTAAACTAAAAAACATGATTTCAGTTTTAGTAGCATTTAAGCTTAATCGATTCGCGACAAACCAAGCAGAGACCCTTGATCGTGTCTGTTCCAATTGTAACTGCAGTTCATTGCGATTTTCATTTTTATTAATTGTTGTTGCATCATCCGCGAAGAGAATGAAGTCGGCTCTTGGGTCGGCAAGCACCAAGTCGTTGACGTATATGAGGAATAATACTGGTCCCAGCACCGACCCCTGTGGTACTCCAATACAAATCATACAAATCGGTGGGACCGATTGGCCATCTTATCCTGCTACACTCTTTGTTCTCAAGGACAGTTGACTGCTGTCCACAAAATAAGCAGAATTGTAGAGTTACGGTTAGCCAACACCTAATCATAATTCAAATCTACATCAATTACTATCCAATTAGTTTTAATATTCCATCAAGTGTCCTTTAATACAACTAATAATCGTTAACTTTCACCTAAAGAAAGCTGATTGCCCACTTGACCTCTTAGAGAACGGAAATAAATTGATATAAAACCGCCTAGCCCCAAACATAATTATTATAATAATAACAATTAGGTTCATTATATTGTGCACAAATGATTGATTACACCATTTTACAGATTTTCACTAGAATGCGAGGATCTTATCTAGTTCCAATCAAATTTACGTTGTTAATTATAATGACTATCGACAATACGAAATTCGACAAACAGTTTGCAAAGCTGTCACGCAGGGATGGTTCTGTAACCAATTTTTTTAATAACACAGGTACGCAAAATAAAAAAGTGGTTTTTTTTCTGTCACTCCATTAGGTAACCATATGTATTTCGACGTGCTAAACACGAGTCAGGTGTCCGTTTAGCTCCATTGGCAACCATTTTTTTTGTAAATTGCGAAAATAACCTAAAAAAACTCGTAATTTAGGTTATTTTCGCGACTTACTAAAAATTGGTAGGCAACGAAGCTAAACGGATACCTGATTCGTATTCAGCATGTCAAAATACATGGGGGTTACCCAATGGAGTCCCAGAAACAGATCACTTTTCACTTTGTCTTTGTGTGACTGTCTAAGTGAAAGTCAACATGGATTTAGACCAGGAAGATCTGTAGAAACTGCTTCGGCCAGTCCGTTTAATTTCATATGCAAGGAAGTCGATAGTGGCAACCATGTGGTTTCGATTTTATTCGACCTCTCTAAAGCTTTCGATTCCGTAAACAAGGACATACTTTTAATGTCATACATAGAGAGCAGAACATTTATAGTTAAATATAATGAGGCTATGTCTGATATTCATGATAGTATCCTAGGTGTTCCGCAAGAGTCAGTATTAGGGCCTCTATTATTCTCTGTTTACATAAATGACCTTCCTGGTCACATAAGTAATGGAGAAACATTTATGTATGCGGACGACACTACAGTCACTGTATCTGCCCCTAATCGTAATGACTTACAAAAATTTGTTGAGGATGTTGTTGATGACATGAACAATTGGTGCAGTCGAAATAGACTGATTGTAAAACTGTTTTTATATGCTTTAATAAAAAAACGTCATTAAATACTTTTGAACCGAGCTCTTCTACAAAATTTTTGGGTACATATATAGACAACTCATTGTCTTGGGAACAACAGGCAAACCAGGTTTGTAATAGACAAAACAAGGCATATTTCGCAATACTGCAATTGAAGGACACATTGGATGAGGCAGGACTTGTTGATGTTTACTATGCACTTGCATACTCCCATTTGTCCTTTAATATCTGTTTATAGGGTAAATCAAGTCAATTGCAGAGGGTCTTTG
The DNA here is from genome assembly GCA_936432065.2 of Rutpela maculata. Lineage (NCBI taxonomy): Eukaryota > Metazoa > Arthropoda > Insecta > Coleoptera > Cerambycidae > Rutpela > Rutpela maculata. Next base: position 410,297,727 of record OW386285.2, read on the forward strand.
TACTTCAAAAAAGGATTATTAGACTGTTGTTTAATCTAAACTATAGAGAAAGTTGCAAGGAAATTTTTACCATAAAGAAAATTTTAACGGCATCTTGTATTTACATATACAAATGTTTAATGTATGCGAAAACCAACTTGCAGTTTGTTACTCTAGACAACAATCATACATACAATACTAGACATAGAGAGCTCTTGGCGATTCCTCGCCACAAAACAGCTAAATTTAAGGAATCGCTACAATATAACGCAATTATATTATTCAACAGCCTATCTGATGAGATTAGAAATCTTCACTTGTCAAAATATAAAACTAAAATAAAAAAAATACTTGTTCAATATGCATATTACAGCATTAACGAATTTCTGAGGGGACCGTAACAATAGATTATATTGTGTTATGTTTTTTACTAGTATTGTATTTTCATTCAACGAGAAGTTTAAGTATTTATGTTTAAATGTGTTTGTAATAGACATTATTATTGTTAATTTTTAATTATTTATTATTATAACTTAATTTGTAAATTGTGATGTTTATGTATATAATTACTGTTTTATTGACTTATTATTATGTATTAATAATATTAAACTGTAATTTATTACTGATTATGTACCTGACTTACGATATGTACGTTATTTGTATCTATACATGGTGAAATAAATATTATTATTATTATTATTAATATATTTGCATACGCGATTTTCTAGAAAATGGCGGAGGATCCGGTGATATTCAAACAGGGTGGACCATTTTAATCTATTATTGCAAATATCTCGTCGTGTAATTAAGAAATGACCTCTACAAAAGTTGTTGGGTTCTAAGGGGGCCATCTGATTCTGTGGTCGGGCACCGGGTCCGTGACCTTGGTGAGGCACTGTGATACTCAACTTTGTTTTTTTTTTAAATAGGAATTCTTCTTATAATTAAAAGTGTAAGTGAAGGGGGTAAAAGTCAGAATCTTATATTATTTATTCGAGGGAAGGCCATATCAGGGGCCCCCAATATTAATGGGACTAATCAGTTTCCGAATCCCCTAATTATAATTGGTATGACTATAAAAAAAATTATTACAAATGCATGAGCTGTAACAATTACATTATAGATTTGATCATCACCAATTAAAGATCCAGGATTTCTAGATTTCCTATTTTTATTGCAGAATCTAATTCCACAGGAAAAGATATGATTTTCAAAAATGTTTTCCACTGGGCCTTACTCGGGCCCAATACCAACAATTGAAATCACAAGAACCCAATTATCTCGCCGGTTAAGGTAACAATTGAAAAATAACTTGAATAAAAGTTCCGGGCCGCCCTGGGCCCCCCAACTTTTTTTTTAATGGAAATATCAATTTGTTATTGCAGTTTGCATTCGACGGAAAAAAATACGTTCAAATATGATTTTCAAAAATTTTATCCAGTGGGCCTTACTCGGGCCCAATTTGTAAGGCCCACTGGACAAAATTTTTGAAAATCATATTTGAACGTATTTTTTTTCGTAGAATGCAAATATAGCAATAAAAAATTGATATTTCCATTAAAAAAAAGTTGGGGGCCCCAGGGCCGTATCAAGAGCCCGGACCGGTACTGAACCATAGCATTAGATGACCCCCATCGAATCCTACAACTTTTATTTAAGTTATTTTCAATTGTTAGCTTAAGCGGCGAGTTAATTGGGTTCTTGTGATTTCAATTGTTGGTATTGGGCCCGAGTAAGACCCACTGGAAAAAATTTTTGAAAATCAATATTGAATAACCTTAATAGATATTATTATATCCCCGTTTTTCAACAACATGGCAAAAAGGTGTATTCGGTTGGTACATTTTGTACAAAATTTTCATCGTCATTTAACGTACTTAACTGACTTATTTCGTAATTCTATTTTAGAAGCTAATTATAAAATGTTGTTCCGAATAATTCAAGAGACTCTTTTAGAGCTTTCTGTCAAACAAGAGGAAAAATCGAATTGTCTCAAGGTATTATATATATTATATGAAACATAAACATTTGACTGTCGACGATTTTCATTCCATTCCTTCATACTCACCATTAAGGAGAGAAGTTCTGAAGGAGTTTGAAAAGCATTTGAAAATAGTGTTAATAAATAATTGTTGTAGTTAGTTTAAAAATAAACTTTTCATGTATTAGATAATTGCTAAAACTGTGTATTTAAATATTTTATTTCTTACATTTTTAAGTGAAAAAGTGAAAAGTCAAAACTAAAAAATAATTGCTTACTAATAACAATAATATGATAGTGTTGCTAGGTAACACATTACAGTATCAGATACTGTAATGTTCGATTTACCGGTCACAAATGAGTCCGGGAAATAGTCATTTACCGGACAGTACGAAATAAAATATTTTTACAGCGTTGTAGCTAAAGGATCTTTCAAAATTGTGTATTGTGTCGAGGAACAGTATATAAAAAGTTGTTTCTAGTTGGGCGGTCATGTATGGCACTTGTTTTCATTAATTTATCATATAGGTATTTGGGAGTTTTCGACATGTCTACAAGACAAGCCATGTGAACTCATCCAGGTTCAGCCATTTGGAGTCATTGAGTTTATCAGAAATATGATCATATTTTCTCAGATTATAACTATATCTAAGGCAGTTGTTTTGTAGTCTTTGAAGGCTTACTTTATCTTTACTCAATAGCGCTGGCCAGTACACTACATCAGAATACGAGAGGTAACCAAGAATTAATGTATCACATAGCTTTAATTTAACGTCGGTTGTAAGTTTATCTCTGTGCATATATAAAACTTTAAGTCTACTGTAGGATTTCCGGATGATGTGGCTCACATGACTTTGAAACCTTAGATTATCATCAAGAGACATGCAGAAAAATCTAGAAGAGTACAGACATCCTCTTGAGCATTGTAGAATGTACTGGAATGTACTAGAAAGATCCAGAACCAATAACCTAGGGTATATAAGGAATGACAAGCTGTGTGTGGGGACAGTTGAGTTAAGTTAGTACATTTCTAATGGACAGTTGAATGAGACAGAACAGTTTGAGTTTAGTTGGTCAGAAAGTGAACAGATCAAAGACACTAAAGTAGTGAAATAGTACACAGTGTAATACTAGTAAAGTATTTAATTAATTGTTGTATTTAGTAAGTTAATAAATTAGTGTTTAGTGTTACCCTAGTGTTATAATTTCCGAACCCACAATACAGGGTGTTTACAAAAAGGGTGTAAACCGTAACAATATATTAACAATATTTGCTTGTATTTATCATAAAGGGCATTTTATTTGAATATATCTGTAATAGTATATTACGTAATGAGTGTTGTAAGAAGCATATTACGCACGAATGGAAAAGTTACGCACGATGCCGCGTAGCGGCGAGTGCGTATTTCCATGAGTGCGTAATTGCTTTACAACTCGAATTATGTACTATACTTTAACTACGATCATATTTATTTATTTATTTAGTAAAATCTAAATTTAGTTTACTAGTCAACAATATTATTCAACAAATATTATGTCAGTTTTGACAGTATTTGAAAATTACGTAGGCGCATTTGTTTTTTTAAACCCCGCGTCAGCGAACTAAGCCACCTATATTTGCGTGTCCCGTGCGTTTTGTTTACAGTGCATTTTGTTTATAATATGTAAAATTCAACTTACATATCGCAGGTAGTGTGTTTTTTACTATTTACAGTAGTGATCGTAGGTAAAGGTATTTAAACAAAACTTCCTTGTTTTTATTATTTTTCTATCGGATGACCATCCTATAATTAATAAAAAATAGTACTATAACTGAAACATGGTACTAAAAAGTATATCAGATATTGCAAATATTATTTTCTTTCGTTGTTGGCAATTATTTTTTAGTGTATATTTTTCACTTAATTTATAAGTATATTTTTCACCTTCCAAATATTATTGTTTTCCGTAACATTTTTTTCCTTAATTATTTTTTGGGGTGTTCATATATTTTTCGATCAAAATATACCAGATTTTTTCTTTGGCAATCAGCTTTATTTACCTGCCGAATATTATTCTTCTGTAATTTTTTTTTTTTTTTTAGATATAGAGCCAAGAGATCGACCGATAGACGAATAACTGAATTGAAATACCTAAATTTTTATAATCTAAATATGAAATGTGAGAATCTTGAGTAATCTGGAATAGTGATTTTTCCACGATTACAATACTTCTCTTAGGTAAGCGAAAAATATAAAAAATTCGTAAAATTATTTGCAAAAATCTTCCCTCTGTCTATTTGGCAGTTTCTATTCATTAATTCTCTTATTTCTTTCAGTGACCACTTTGTAAATTTTTCTTACCAAAATTCTATCAGATTTTCATCCTTGTCAACCACATTTCAGATTTTATTTTCCTGTCGTTTTATTACTTCCACATCCAGTGGAAGTATAGTAACGACAAAAAAAATTTTTAAAAATTTTTATTGTTCAAATAGGCTTAGAATGTCATGAAACGTCGAGATTTTAAGTTTGAGCGAAAAAAAAATTTCTGTCTGTCGGTCTTAAATTTTTTTTTGTGCGCACGTTTACTCTGAAACCGTTTAAGATATTGACTTGAAATTTGGTACACGTATGCATTTTAACGTGATCTGGAACTAGATTATATTTTCATCTTGTTCCATCGAAGGGTTGAGGGTAAATTGGGGTAAATTTGGGGTAAATAGGTAAATTAAGCAGGTAAGAGTCCAGAAAATTGGTATTTAGTATATTAAAGAGAAGCTAAGGTCTCAAAAAAAATTTTGGCATTAGCCACCCCCATTACCACCCCCTATCACCACCCCCACCCCACTACCGATGTGGGGTATCGTTTTATAGGTTTTTGGGGTAGAGGATTTCAAATATTATGTTATTAAAGTTCCATAAACAATTATTTCCGGATACAAATTTTTTTCGTTGTGAGTGACTTGGGTAGAAAAACCGGATGTGGAAGTAGTGATTCCTTGGGCAGCGGTTTTTTTTTTAAGTATCCAACCTGTCAAACCTATCAAATATTATTTTTATCCATCATTATTTGTGATTTTGGTGATTTTGTGAAGGGATTTTTTCACGATTTTATTAATTAGCCACAAGTAATATTTTTCCGAACCCTAGTCAAAGCTTTCTTCGTTGTTATCGTCTCCTTATACCCTAAATAAATAATTAGAAAATAATTGACTAATGCAACAAAATGTAATTCAACATGATCAACGTATGCACCATATAACGATAGCAAATTTTCATATTCAGTTAAATTTATTAATGAACTGTGTATAAGATGGGTCACAAACAACAAAACAACTTCACAATATTAAAGAACAAATAAATTAACAAATAAACAATTGCCGTCACCAAAATTGGGAATAGCATATCATTCCATGATGAAAAGAAATATTCTCCAAAAAAGGCTTTATCTTAGAAATTAATAAAACAATAGTGAAAATTAATTCGAATTCGTTTTCGACTGAATAGTGAATATGCGATATGCGTTACACACACGCTGGCAATCGCTGGCTCTGACTGATTTTCTCGGATCTCTTCGGCCAACTGCATCCTCTACATACGCAGTTTGTTGTAGGAGGAGCCATGAGTACGTTATAGTTCGAGCACTGAGATTCATTTTTTTTTAATTCTGATATTGTAAAAAACATTTTTTCGATGACACACCAATTTTTTTGCATAGAAGAGATCTCAAACTTAATTAAAAAAAAGAGGTATTATGAGATGCCAGCAGTTGAGCCTAACATCTATCTGGTATTCAAAATTAGGTCCGATAACGTAATTAACAAAAATTTCCAGCCACACAAGTTTTAATAGAATGGCAAGATCTTAAACTTCATTTTAAAACAAAAATCAAGAAGGTGTTATTAAGTATACTGTCATGAAAAAAATAATTCATAACAAAAGGTCTGTCGGATGTTAGATGGGGGTATTTTCATTTTTTTTTTCTTTATTGAATAATATAGAATATGTACAAACAAGCCCTCCAATACAGATTTCCGCGAAAATAATTATCAATTTTTCGAGAAAACAGAAGTTAAAATAAGTCGAGCAACAGGCGTTTTAAATTGGTGACGTAAGTAATTTGCCGATAACGTAGGTAGTTTGTATGGATTTGTTGATAGAATGGTTTTATACAAAACAGGCAAACAGTGTGGCGTTGCCAAGCTGAAATTTCTTCTCTAGTTCTAATAAAGATAATTTAAGAAAACAGGAGTAGGTATAAAGCTTATTTATTAAATCAATTTTAATATATTTATCCACGAAATTTAATTTTCTCCTGTTAAAAATTATAATAGGCCTGAATTATTAAATATTTTAAATAATTTTTAATGCCGATTAGATTTTTAAAAACATATTTAGCAAAACATGTCAACGGCTAGTCAAATGACAGATGTGTCCTAACGTCGTGTTGATTTGAAGCATTTCAGTTTCTTTCATCGAGGTATTTGCTGTAATTTACAAATAATAGATAATGTCATTTAAAAGGTATTTTATAAAAAGTTGTGGAAACACAAATATAAGTGCTTCGGAAAAAAATGTTCCGAAAAATTGATATTCGAAAAACTCGGTGGCAAGCTTCTAATATTTTTGATCCAGTCCCTTTAAAAATCCAAATTTTGTTATAGAAAGAATCAAGTCATAATCAACTTTCGGCAAATTGGACGAATCTCCTTTCACAAAATTCAACTCCTTCTTAATAGTTTATTGATAAAGTATAAAATAACAAAATCAAACGCCACATAAACAAACAACAAATAAATCTAACCAATATATCTCTTTCACTTGTAGTGTGACAAGAAGTGACAGCTGGCAGCATGCAAATGTTGCTACATAATACTCGCCGTGAGTTTTGTTTACATTTTTAAGATAACTTCTAAATAATAAAAAACATAATTCCTTCTAAATACATGTACAGGGTTATTCACTATATATCGTTATTCTTTCTGTTATTATTGAAAATAGAAAAAAAAGTTTCGTATAAAAGTTGTAGGATCTTACCTATATTTTAATGAAACATGATAAAAAAACAATATCATGCATAGGTCACGTGATACGAAATAAATATATGTTTTTTTAAATGGAACACCCTGTATATTATTGCATTTTCGAGAAGCCATTTTTCTCCTGATTTCAAATATATAACATTGTATAGGTCTATCTTAGATACTTTTTGACATATTTGACATTCAAAATTCAAATCAACTGCTTTATTGACAGATGATTGAGACATGCGTGTCAAAACACAAGTGAAAGAAAAATAACAAGGTAGGCCACGAAAATAATTATTTTATTGTTTATTCAATTTTGACATTTCATACCGTCATTATTAACATTTATTTAATCAAAATGGGTTATAGTGAGGCTGAAAAGGTCGAAATATTTTCTCTTTATGTGAAAAATAATAAAAGAAGAGAATACTTTTTGTTTTACTAGTGAATAAACAACTATTTACGGTTGTTGCTATGGAGTTGCTATGGAATGACGGTTTTAAATGTCAAAATTGAATAAACAATAATATAATTGAAGAGCTAAGTGGATAAAGGTGTTATGAGACATTTTTGAAAATTTTGAGATTTCTACACAGACAACTATTTTAACTTATAATCTATCATTTCAATAAGTTTTTGGGATAATAAACTTTTCCTAAATGCGTTTTAATTTTTGATAAAGGTGTTATGTACATATGGTTTTTATATAATTTAATGGATAAAGGTGTCATGATCACATACCACCTTTATCCATTACTGTGCGATATTAAATTGTTTTAATCCAAAACACTGCTTTTAAAGTTATGTTATATTGACATTAATGTGACAAGTTGTGTTAAGTGTTTCTTACTATTATAGTGAAAATGGCCAGTCGTAGTAAACTGATATTACAAATGGCAATGAATAAACGATTTCATGAATCATGTAAGATGTTTATAAATTGGCTGATATTTGGAAATAGTGCTTATAGTGTTTTAATCCATATATTCATTTCGTTCAATTTCGAAATGGTATGAGATGGTACAAGAGTCGAGATGGTACTTGAGTATCTAATTGCTGTAAACACATTTATACCTTTTGGCAATTCAGCAGAAATCAGTCACATAGGCAAGTTTTAATAATGTTTTAGAAACAAAACATTATCAATATAAAATGCAATAATAAAATACGAATTTACCAAAGTATTCTAGCAAATTAGTCTGTAAATCAGAAATACTGGAAAGTGACGCTTTGCGGTATTGATTTTTGTACAAACATTTTTATGCTGACAAGTAGAAGAGGGCTGGACCGTAGAAATTTTTATGACAAGAGCAAAACTGATATCTGGTATGGCTTCTGCCCACCCAATATTTTGAAAGAGCATTAAATTGTTTAAGGCAAATCTGGCGAATTCCGAAATTCTTGCGAAAAAAATAATAAGTATGATAATTACGCCAATCAAGTCAAAGGTCATTTGGGTTTGTAAGGTTATCGTTTAAGAATTACAGGGTTCACTATGCTTACATCTATTGGGTTATCTATGAAAAATCCCTGCCCACCCAATAAAAATGCTGAAATTACTTCCATGGTATTCAAAATTGTTTAATTGAGATCATGAAATGACTCACATTTTTTCCCAAATGTGGTGCTGGAAATAATACTAAAGAATACGGAGAAAATTACAAACTAGCTTTCGAACAACAAAAGCGTGACGGAGCAAAAGTTACAGTAGATAGAAAGATTTGCTTTCTTACTTTAGATCTCCAGCAAACCATGCCGCTGCCAAAATTAAGTACATCGAAAGCATTTTACCTTCGTCAAATGTGGTTTTACAACCTTGGCATACATACATTGAGGAATACTGAAAAAAAAACGTTCTTTTTCACATGGACTGAAGATATCGCCAGCCTAGAAATTGCTAGTTGCTTACATACCTTTTTCAAATTTACAATTAATATTTCCAAGAAAAGATCGATCACATTATAATATGGCCCGACTCCTGTGTTGGACAAAATAAAAACTTCAATATCATTACACCAGTTGTTGATTTTAAAGAGAGAATTTAAAGTTATCGACCATAAATTTTCGGAGGTGGGACATTCATATTTAGATTCAGACAGAGACTTTGGCAGAGTCGAGAAAATTTTAAGGAAACATCAAAACATCTACGTTCCGGACCAGTATCGAGAAATTTTAAGAACTCCCAAAGACGCCGTTGTCATAGATATGAAGAATCATTTCAAGGATATTAATGGAATTGCCTCAAAACTCAATTTGTACAACAGGAAGAAAAACTTGAACAATGAAAAGGTTTATTTTCGCGACGGTATAAAATGGCACCTATGGGTGCTACTATTACATCACTAGATGAAATGACTCCATTTTACAAAGTCGATATTTTAAAGAAAAGGAATATGCATAAGATAAATTCCGACGGTATTGCTCTAACGGTGTTTAATGAAAACAAGGGCAGCCTAAGTGTAGGAAAACTGGCCAATCTTAAAGAACAATTACCATTCATAAATGAATATTAAACCGTATTATCACAACATACTTGGAAATGACCAAACTGTGGCTCAAAACCGTAGAACTGTCCGACTACCTAAAAATTGTACAATGTTTTAATAATAATAAAATATGTTTAATTTCTTAACACTTTTATTCACTAATTCTTTATTCATTTCAGAGAAACTTATGAACGGATAAAGGTGTTATGTACATTAATTTTTTTAAATTTTCGAAAATAATGACAACTGACAACTTTAGTTATTTGTCTCTGAAAAGTACATCAAATGTCAATATCATCGCAAAATGCAAGCTATATAGTCGTTATAACAAAAAAGTTCTCGCCTAAAAACTTTCGAGTTAAATTACTCAATAACGAGTTTTTGTGACATAACACCTTTATCCACTTAGTTCTTCAATTATTTTCGTGGCCTACCTTGCTATTTTTGTTTCACTTGTGTTTTGACAGGCATGGCTCAATAATCTTGCAATAAAGCAGCTTATTTGCATTTTGAATGTCAAATATGTCAAAAAGTATTTAAAAGTATTTTTGACATATTTGACATTCAAAATGCAAATAAGCTGCTTTATTGCAACATGATTGAGCCATGCCTGTCAAAACACAAGTGAAACAAAAATAACAAGGTAGGCCACGAAAATAATTATTTTATTGTTTATTCAATTTTGACATTTCAAACCATCATTCAATAGCAACTCCATAGCAACAACCGTAAATAGTTGTTTGTTCACTATTAAAATAAAAAGTATTCTCTTCTTGCGGCACACTTATTTTTATTATTTTTCACATAACGGGAAAATATTTCGATCTTTTCAGCCTCACTCTAACCCATTTTGATTGAATAAATGTTAATAATGACGGTTTGAAATGTCAAAATTGAATAAACAATAAAATAATTATTTTCGTGGCCTACCTTGTTATTTTTCTTTTACTTGTGTTTTGACACGCATGTCTCAATCATCTGTCAATAAAGCAGTTTATTTGAATTTTGAATGTCAAATATGTCTAGTATTTAAGATAGACCTATACAATGTTATATAATTGAAATCAGGAGAAAAAGGGCTTCTCGAAAATGCAATAATATATAGGGTGTTCCATTTAAAAAAAACATATATTTATTTCGTATCACGTAATCTATGCATGATATTGTTTTTTTTATCACGCTTCGTTAAAATATAGGTAAGATCCTACAACTTTTATACGAAACTTTTTTGTCTATTTTCAATAATAATAGAACTAAAGGGGGTTATTCATGTACAGGGTTATTCACCCTGTACATAATATGTATTGATACTCAAGATATTGAGAAAAATAGAAGCATTATAGGTAAAATAATGTAAAGTAAATACACAATTTAGCATTCATATAAGATAGTTACAGTCTAAGCGTAAGAAGTTGTCTATTATTGGTTAAATTATTTCCCTCCAAATAAAATAATTTGAAATCTGTGTCCAGACGGGCGTATTCTCATTTCTTATTTTTATTGAATAAATTATTGTTTTGGTTTAAATTGAATATGCAGTAATTGTTAAATTAATAACATTAATTGATATACATCACCAAAACTGAATTAAAAAAAAAATAGAAAATGCCCCATTAACAAAAATTGACAGGCAGACAAAATACGGACCTCTTTTCACGTCTTTCTTCAATAACTCTAGCGAAAAAGTATCCTTACACAAAATTAAACTAGATAAAATTTTCTTCAAATATGTTCTTATTTTTTTATGTAGGACCAATACATACTTTAGATATAGAGGGTGGAAAAATCGTGAATTTTTAAAAATCATGTTTTAATGGTATAAAATGAAAGTTTGATGTTAAATGAAGGCCGATTAGGGAAAATAATTCGTGTAGTGGCCAATTTTTCTACAGTTGTCGGGGAGAGGAGAGGGTGTGTCCTGAACAACACATTAAAAGTCCCGACCGATGGGGGGGTGGGGGGTAGTTTAAAGGTCCTCTTTTCACGTCTTTCGTTCTTTCTTGCTTCACCGCGTACAATGGAACGAGAAGATGTTTTTAGCGATCTACCAAGCGACTGCAAACGAGCGAGACTTAAATAAACACCGATATGCTGCATCCTAAAATCATTCACCAAGCCAAAACCTGATCTAGCCACACTGCCACAGTGGCGAATGGAGAAATTTCAATAATTTTTTTCTCGTCTGAGGTCGTTAGAGGAGTGCTTCTCTAGATGTTATTTCCCATATTTCGTATGGGTCCCATGCGCCACAGGCGAGAAAAAAATTATTGAAATTTCTCCATCCGCCACTGCACTGCCACCAACCTGCACTGCGCAACAACACTCTGTCAGAGTTTAGTTGCAGGTATATTAACTGTTTTTTTACAGAAGTTCTTGTTACTTACAGCGGTTCGCTTACTTACAGATACAGCAATGGCTCAACAACCCCCTAGCCCCGAACCAGTGGGGATGGAACCGAGGGAAAAATGGATCGCTAACCCCAGTTACCACAAAAGAACCAGTAGCCCCTGAAACAATCTTGAACTCCATCTGTTGCCGATGTTCTACTGGGTGTGGGGGACGTTGTGGTTGCCGAAAAGCCAGCATATCATGCTCAATGGTGTGCGGCACTTGCCATGGTACGTGTACGAATGGTGCACCATTAGACGACAATTTGGACGACGACGACGACGACGACGACGTTTTTGTTGACTTTTAAAATGTTAAAATTTAAGATAATATTCGTTTATTATTAATGATATAGTTTTTCCGTTAGTTTTAAATTCATTTAGTATTAAAATTTAATTTATGTCATTAAAACTCGATTTTTTTTAATTCGCAATTTTTCCACCCTCTGATCTCGTAAAGTATTGATCCTACATAAAAAATGAATAGGAACTTATTTGTAGAAAATTGTATCTAGTTTAATATTGTATAATTATACTTTTTCGCTAGAGGTCGTAGTTTTCGCGTTATTCAAGAAAGACGTGAAAAGGAGGACCTTTAAACTATCCCCCACCCCCCGCACACACCCCCTCGCGGACAGGACTTTTAGTATGTTGTTCAGGGCAGTCCCGCCGACAACTATACAAAAATTGGCCACTACACGAATTAATTCTCCTATTCTTCCTCCTTCATTGGACTATCTGATGACATCAAGTATTGCGGCTAATCTTGTATAACAAGTTCTTGATGTGTTCTCCTCAAGTCAAACTCAACAGCACGGTCTAGTAATTATGTAGCAATATAATTAGGATTGTTTTATATGCTATAAATTAGTGCCTATAGCCACAACAATCCACCGCATTAATTATATCAACATTTGAGAAATCGAGAATAAACACATAGGTGCGTCTTTAATAGCTGTGGTTTACGTTCAAATGTAACTTCCACCTTATTAAACCGGTTATGTAATTTGTCTTAAGATTTACGCTAAAATAATTAATGCTTAGAAAAAACCATAAAGTATTAGTACCTACTTCTCAATTACGAATGATCCCAAATTATAATAGCATCATACCTTATATGTTATATAAAGTTCTTCATTCTTCCTCAATTTATTAATTTCAAAATTGACCACTGTTTATTTACGTCATTTTTTAAACATGATCATTTGAAAATATAAAAATCGCTGCCCAAAGAATCACTGCTTCCACATCCAGATTTTCCATTTGGATATCTCTCACAACGAAAAAATTTTGTATGCAGAAATAATTGTTTAGAACTTTAATATAATATTACAAAAACCCATAAAACGATATCCCACATCGGTAGTGGGGTGGGGGTGAAGTAAAAAAATATTTTAAGGGGGGGGGCGGCTATTGCCAAAAAATTTGTTGATACCCGAAAGTTTAATAATCCGCAAAAAAAGAAGAATTCCAAGCCGCTATAGAATTAGTCCGCAGTTTGGGTAATTTTGCCACCAAGTGACTGTACTATTATCAACTTTTTAGGTTCAGAAATGAATTGGCAACTATCGCGATCCCTTAAAGTACGTGTGGAAAAAAATTTACCAGGGTCATCTTGTTCCTATTTAATTTATTCAAGGAGCGGCGCCTTTAGACCTATTTAATTCACTTATTGGTTTTATAAACAAGACAAGGCATGTGAATCACAAAACGCGCCTGCAGATTCAGCCACTTAGATTCTAGACATTATTTTTTTTTTTGTTCAAATTTTCTTAAATTGTAGCTGAGTCTTAGACAAGAGTTCCGAAGTCTCTGAAGGCTCTCATTATCTCTATTAAATATAGCGGAGCCAATAAACTAAGTCACCATCATCTACATGTCGGGGCAATGGACCTTTGAACTGACGTCATCATCTTATTTTGCCTGAACTCGTTTGTTAAAGGATGGCAATATCATACTATAGGCGGAGCAAACTGATTTTTAAGGTGATAATTAATAATATTATTAATAATGATTAATAATAAGAAACTGAACTGGACTAGACCTAAATATAGATTGACATTAGCAGTAGATTCAATTAGAAAAAAAAAATAGCTTGCGAATTCAGGTACAATGAATTAATTGCGTTACGAAGAATAAACAATTCGTGCGCCACTGACGATTATATCACGAGACCGATGTACTTCTGTGCAGTCTAGACATACGTGTTACCATTACTTTCAAATCTCTGTAAGGAGTGAGACGCCAGAATATACAAACGATAGTCTTTGATTGCTACCTGCATTAGTGACGTCTGCTCAAAGATCCAATGCTCCTACTATAACTCAGTATCAATAAATCACATAACCTTAGTTTAACATTAGAGCTAATAATATTCTAATGAAAATACAGTACTTTCAATTGGCTGAAAAATGTTTGTATTATGTTTTTGAAATCTAAGGTTAGTGTCAAGGAAAATGCCTACGTTTTTGCAGTACTCACTAAAATGTAAGACCTTGCCACTGAGGCAAGGGTTATGGAAAATTCCGGGTTGTGTAAAAATAATTCCCTATGCTTACCATAGACATAGACATAGTGCTTCAGTTTTTGTCTCATTTAAAATTAACGCATGAGCATGTGACATCGAGGAAATAGTATGTAAATCGAGGGTGTCTGCCACCTGTTCAATATCTTGAAAGGAGGAGTGATGAAGCATTTGATAATCATCAGCATATAGGTGAAAATCGGACAATTGCAGGTATCTAGAAAAGTATGCAGTATAAACAGAAAACAATAGTGGACCCAATGTCCTACCCTGTGGCACACCTTTATTCATATTCATTATTTTCGAGCAGGTTCCATTTAGATAGACTCTTTGTTGCTTTGTTGTAGTTGACACTATTACCGAGGAGGAAACCTCAAAATATACAGAGTGGTCACTTTTTCAAATTTATTATTAGAAAGTAGTTGTGTAGAATTATTTTTTCAGGCATTATAAGCTTAAGGCAGTAATTATGAATAACACACTGATTAGGATCATGATATATCTGACGCAAAAAAAACTAAAAGCTGGAAATAAGTTAATAATTTAAAATTCGTTCAGCGATATTTGAAGAACCATTTACGCATAATTGAGAGAAAATTGCTGTAATTTCTTATGACTTCATAACATTATAATCGACATTTAATTCCTCTTCGCCTGAAGAGTTCGAATTTTTACCTGCTTGCCGTCCACATAACGTTAAAAAACCATACCATCATCACATGTATAAAATTATATTACTAATGTTGCCAAATTGGTACCTTTGCTTCCTTAATTAATAATTGCCAGCCACATAACAAAAGCAGTGACGGTCGTATTTTAGATAAGACACAATTAATAATTTAATTAATAGCCAATCAAGGACGTCGATCGTGTAAGTTCAAATTATAATATAGCATTATGTAAATTAGCAAATAAGTAATAAGAAAATTGCCGTACACGAAAACAAGCGAGAACCTGGGTTATTTTACAAAATTATACTGATTGCAATAATTTAATATTTAAATTGTTCAAATTAATATGCATGTCAATCAATTTTTTGCTTTTTTTTATTGGAGTGTTCCCATTTACATATCATTATCCGCAATATTAAATGGATAATTAAGTTTAATGTGTTCGTGCACATAAAATTATGTTGGATACGTATACTTAACTGCCTATTTAATTTGCCATTTTTACAAAATAATTTAATAATTTGTTTGGCAAAAATGTAAATGGTTAATAATTGCTAAAGAGGTTAAATAGTATGTTCGTTTATACACATAATTAGTTGGTAAACACTCACGCTTATTCCCCAGATTTATCTAACACGTAATCGATATTAGAATTATTATATTTACTTAAATTATATAATTGTAATTCATATACTGTGTGACGTAACACTGGGAGTAATTTAGACATTACTGATATTAAGTAAGAACATATACAGGACTTAAGTGAATACAAAACACGTCACATAAGTGTCGAAAAAATACGTGCATTTACGGCATGCTATAGCATCATATTTATGGCACATGCATCTTGTAGATTGTTGTAGATTGTTTAAGGGGTTGCTTGGCACTGAGTTGGCCTTTCTTCACCTCGATCTAAAAGATCTTTTGTGAATTACCCTACAACTAGTTGTTGCCTAGTATTTCAAAACTTTTTGCAAAGCTTGCGATTGTCCTGGGAGCTAATTTCCCTATTTTTCAGACGTTAAATCCGCCTCTTCTAGGTACTTTAGCCTAATGCGGATTAACACCTTGCATTCACAAAGTATATGTTTCGCAGTCTCAGTTGCAGCTTCATAGAATCTGCATTTGTCATCTTCTGCCATGCCCATGTTCTTGAGATGATATCTCAAGCGGCAATGTCCAGTTAGAAGGCCTATGATCAGCATTAGGTCGGACTTTTCAAGTTCGAGAAGCCTTGTGGCATTCTTTGCCGAATAGGTTATAAACCTTTTCGCTTGTCTTTGGCCTGGAATATTCTTCCAGTAGGACTTATTTGTTCACATGCATCGATTTGATAAACAACTGGAACAGCTCTAAAACATGTCAAACCTAATTCGTCACTTTTTTTTTCGAGGAGGGGAAACCACCACGGGCCGTCCATCGCTAGAATGGGTCTGAGTGTCAGACTCTAACTGACTAAAACCCTTCCTCCCAAGGTTCTTCTGTAAAGTACTCCGAAAGCACTGCAGCCTCCTGGGCGTATTGCGCTCTCACTGTCTTAATTTACACTGCCCTTTTTAATATTCCTGTGTTTCTGATAAGGTGATACAGGTCTGAAATGGGCGAGTTTTGATAGCTTCCAGGTCTGTTTCTCCGTAAATATATCTTCTGCGGTCCAGCACCTCGCAGTCGTATATAATATGCTCCACAGTTTCTGGTACTGCACAATCTGCAGTTAAGGTCGCCAGCAAACTTTCCGATTATGTGCAGATGCTGCTTAACGGGAAAGGGTCCTGCCAGAAGACCTGTTAGGGTTCTCAACTGCATCCTGTTCTTTGTCAGCAGTTCTTCAGTTTGATTTGGCATGATCCATTATTAGGTAAGTGTTTTCCCATGTCGATTTTCTGGAATATCTCTCCAGTATTCTAGTTTGATCAAATTTAGATCAATGGTATATGAAAGGAACTAATGGTTTCTTTGAAAGTTAACTGCTGAAAACCCAAAATAATATGTTTTAACAATAATGTAAGCAGAAATAAGATATTGTGACGTGCTTACACCCTTTTTGTAAACACCCTGTATCATGGATTCGGAAATTATAACAACCAGGGTAACACTAAACACAAATTTATTAACTTACTTAATTACAACAATAACTACTTGGCTAATAACACACTGTGTACTACTTGATCACTTTACTCTCTTCTGATCTTACTACTCTTGCTATCTAAACTGAACTTTATCACTGTGTTTACTCTCTGACCATTTCAACTGACAATTAGTACTGCACTAACTTCTCCCCTTTTGGTTTACTCCATGCCTTATATACCTACAGATGACAGATCTCGAAGTTTCTGTGATGATGTCACATTCTCCAGATGGTTCCAGAACAGATATGTCATCACTCTAGACCTTCTAGTATGTTCTTTCTCTGGTAGGTGCAAATCTCTATATTTAGGCAGACATCCAATCAATTAATCGAATTCTGTGTTGCCTACATTCTAGGGGTTGAAATACATTACAATATTTATTTTTAAAAAGGTGTTTGATTTAACTCAAAACCACTCGGATAACACCTGATAAACTTAGCCAGTTATTCATGGAATCAAATAGATATATAATAACAGTTGAAGTTAACAAAAAAGTCCATATTCTCTTACAACAAACTGAACTAATTAAATAAAATCCCAAGGCTATGCCCATTCATATAATAAATGTGACCTACTAATGCTAGGATAGTTAACACCTATTATTACTATAAGCGATACGAGCATAATAAATAATAAAAGAACGAAAACTTGACTCTAGATTACCGAGAAATAAGTCTGGTTTGGTTTGGGGTCTGGTGTACACAAATGAGCGAGTTAACATCTGATAAGCAAGTTGTATGACAACATTTCATAAAGAGGGTCTCTTCTAACAATTGACGTGCGCTTCACTTTTATATTTCAGACGATTCTTAAACGATAAATATCAGGGGCGTATTCATCCCTCCAATAAATTTAATGTGATTGCTGACTGGGTAGGTCGGCCATTTAAACGCTTTTAGGGGCAAAATCCAGAGGTTAAACTGAGCAGATAATGGTAATAATAAGTAGGTATAATAATAGTCGAGTCAATGAAGCCGAAAAATCGTCAAAACCTCTTAACACTCCGCAACAGCTTCGATTTTGACCTTTTTTTTTTAAATGTGTGTTTTTTAATATCTATTATCTAAGTAGTATATTAGCGTGACCCGATTAAGGCACCAATATACAGAAAGTAGATAACTTCATATTAAATAAAAAAGTGTGAATGATTAAATTTGAATAAATGATTAAAGTATTTTCAATATACTTTTTTCTTTAAAATGCTAAGAATCGTATCATGTAATTCAATACTTCGTCAGTATTAGCTAGAAGAGTAGTTGTTTTGATTGATTTTCCAATAATGAGTGTTTTAAAGTATTTACCTGACTAGTATATTAGCGTGCCCAGATTAGGGCAACAATATACAGAAAGTAGATATTTTCATAATAAATAAAAAGTGTGTAAGTTGTGATTTGCATAATACCTAAATAATATTCTCTAATCATGATAAAAGCAAATAAATAAAAAATAATTAATTGTAAAAATAAATCAAGAATAGGCTTGTAAATAATGAATGAATGTTTCTATACTCTACTGATGAGAACTAACGAGTTCGAAAAAACTTGTACAACTTTTCTAGAGTTGAAATAGAATGTATGGTTCAATAATTGTTGTGAATGACTGAATTTCAGTAAATAATTTAAGTATTTTCAATATATTTTTTTTGCCTTAAAATGCCAGGAATCCTATCATGTAATTCAATACTTCGTCAGTATTAGCTAGAAGAGTAGTTGTTTTGGTTGGTTTTCCAATAATGAGTGTTTTAAAGTGTTTTCCTAAGTAGTATATTAGCGTTGCCCGATTAAGGAACCAATATACAGAAAGTAGATAACTTCATATTAAATAAAAAAGTGTGAATGATTAAATTTGAATAAATGATTAAAGTATTTTCAATATATTTTTTTTCTTTAAAATGCTAAGAATCGTATCATGTAATTCAATACTTCGTCAGTATTAGCTAGAAGAGTAGTTGTTTTGATTGATTCTCCAATAATGAGTGTTTTAAAGTATTTACCTGGCTAGTATATTAGCGTGCCCAGATTAGGGCAACAATATACAGAAAGTAGGTATTTTCATAATAAATAAAAAGTGTGTAAGTTGTGATTTGCATAATACCTAAATAATATTCTCTATTCTACAGGACTCTTTTGAATGTTTTCCAGGTCTGCTAAAGAGACACTGAGTACTGTTTAATGAAATGTTGGAACGTATAATTTGTAGTTTCATATTACGAGTATTAAAGATTTTTCACATTCCCTGACATTTTTAGGCAACGTCAAATTTCCTGAATTTTACAGGCTTTCCAGGTCGCCATAAACCCTGAACTGGTGATCTGCACAAGGTAAAGTAGTATCATGGTAGAGTAACAAAATTCGTTAAATCACTTAAAATGTGTTGATGAATAATATCATTTCCTTGCTAAAATGAGTTTGAAAAATAGTCTTTATCCAACGGTGCGTAAATAAGTATATAAACAAATCCATTAAAAAAAAATGTAATACACTATTCTGCAATAATGTTGCAGAAAATGTATGCTAATAATTTCACTGTATTCATTATAATAAATTATTCAATTCCACGAGATATAATCACAGTATTAATAATCCGAAGCAGTAATTTCTATCTGCCTGTGCTGTTTGTATGTGTGTGAGGTTGTTTAGTCCGGTGGTAATTGAATTAATGCTGGTTTATAATAAATATAAATTAAAAACGAGGCATCGTAAAAATGTTAAGATGAAGGTGCCTTAGGTGACAACCACAGGGCAGCTTCAGCTACAGGATATATGTATAAATACATATTCATTCTATCTTATTTTCTTCACAGAAATCTTATATTTATCTGGCATTGACAGGCACGTGCAACTGAAAAGGCGTTTTTATGAAAATAAACAGTACAGAGAGAAATCGTTTCGGCAAATTTTGCGCAACGTCGCGCATAGTGGAACAAGATCTTGTTTCATTTTTTTAAACAATTGCAAAATTTTAAAGCAAAACCTAGGCCTAGTACATAGTCTCGACAAAGTCGCGGTGACAACGTTGCGCAAATATCGCGGCCATATTAAAATGTAATTTTGTTTATAACAGTCGCTACTGTCGAAGTAGATGGTTATTGTCTGCTCTGCGAAGTGTGAAGTGTTTAATATCCCTAATAGCACACGATGCCCGTCGGACATTCGTTTTATGTCCATTTAATGTACTGACGCCCATGGACATAAACTGGACGTCCACCGGACGTCTATCATCGTATTTACTTTGAAATTGTACGGAATGGACGTCCTCTGAATGTCCATTTTATGTACGGGAAGTATGTACATTTTAAGTCCATATAGGACCAGGAAATGAACGTCCATTTCGTGTCCGTTGATTTAAATATTATATTTTTGTAATAAATGATAATCCATACCGCTTTATCTCCAACACATTTCCGAGATATGTATACATACCAGCGAATACCACACTGAACGTTCATCATATGTGCCGCAACGAACGTCCTCTGGATGACCAATTTATGGACGGCAAGTACAGATATTTTAGGTCCCTATGGGGACAGCAGCAGGACGTCTATTTAATATTCGCTGATGTAAATATTTTACTAATGTTGTAGATGACGATATGATTCCTTTACCTTTTTTTCTCCAACATGTTTCCCAGGTTTGTATAAGTACCTCAACCATACAACTTTAAAACTTAAAATAGTTGACTACCCCCACCCCCGCTCATCTGAAATGTAAGTAAAAGATATCCGTCAGGATGTACAAATATTGTTCAAAGTTCTGAAATAAGGACGTCCCTCGGTTGTTAGTCAAATGTACTTTGAACCAAAAACGAACCTCCATCTGATGTCCTGTATGTCCGTCGATGACGTCCTTTGGATATCCATAGGGCAAAGATGCGTTATTAAGGATAGAAGCTTTTATTTCCGGAATGGAAGAGCGACCAGCGCTCTACAATAGATCAAATGTACTTACTTCACTAGCATAGGATCAATGTCTTTGCTATTTTTGTAGTATGATTTGATTAAAACCAAAAAGTCACTTCTACCCTCTTCAGCTTTGCTGTCAATAAGTCTGATAAAGAGGGAAGGGAAGTGATATGGTTGTACCGTGTTACGTCAGATTGGTTAAAGCCATAGGCGGCGCATTCTTCCAAAAAAATAAGGTAATGTTTTTGGTCATATTTTTTTAATTTTTAATTCTTTACCTCCTTTCGGTGGAGACAACCTACTGATAAATGTTGCGTATGTCGTGGTAGATGATTTGACCCTGTAGTTCGATATATATTATACCTCCATATCTAACATTAGGAAAAATATATAATCACATCGGATACACCTACAATTGAGCATAAAAAGATTAAGGGGGGCTTAAAACACATTTTTCCCAATTTATTTAACAAATAGGAACAATTTAAATATTAAAAATCGATAAATTAAACATCATATATCCAATGGTATGATTGGTTTTCCATATTAAATAGTCTAACGATATTATATTGAACTTAAAACACTCAAATCAAACATATGAATTATAAAACTGCTTACCTAAAATGAAAATGATATTTGGATTTATTAAAATTAAAAAAAAAAAAACTAAAGTACCTTGTTTTTGCTTCAATGCACATCGAAGCAGTGTAAAGAGTGAAGGGTGCATTTTAAAGTATTGCAATGTTTCGCGGGTGCATTTCAGTGCATTTCAATAATTGATCATGCATTGGGGGCATTGCAATGCTGATAATGCATTCCAGTACATTGAAATACTTCAGCAGTGTATTGCGGTAAAGAATTTATATGCATTATGTGCATTACGTTGCTTTTGATGTACGCAACTTCCAGCCAGCGGTTTACCCTCGGAAAATCTAAAGTTTTATTCGTCACAATGAACATGTCTCTAAACTCTTAGAGCTTTCCTAATATAACTGAATAGGCCCCGTGCAAAAAATATAATTTTAGTATTTTTAGAATCTTTAAGACTTAATAATACAAAACATAGTGTGTAAAGGATTTTTTCTTATTTTTTCTCTTACAAACATTATTCAATATTAAAGTTTAAATAAATCCGTTAGGCGCGCAAACAACACGTGACGTCATGTAACAGGAGACGCCACAGCGCCAGCGCTAGCGAACATTTTAAATTAATTCCATTTATGGACATTGCCCTTGTAATAGCTTGATAATGGAATGAAATAGACCATAAAAGTCTCTCCGTTCTCGAGAAAAAAATCAGCGTAGAACCAGACCAGACCTTATAGTTTTTATAAAGTGAACAATTCTACATAAGAAATGGCTATTTACGATATTCTTTTGTGGTACAGATACTTTTTATTGAGAAATTTATTGATTATAAAAATCGTGTTTTTTAACATTTACACCACCATATCTTGAAATCTAATCAAGCTGTCGATCTGATTTTTTTTTTAATTCAAGTACACAATCAAGTGCTTCCAATGGTCTTTTTGTTAGATAGATAGATAGATAGATATTTATTTCTGTGACTTATTTACATAAGTATAGATATTGTCATGGGGTTAATTCTAAAAACAAGATAACAAGATAATATGGACAAATATAATTTAAATTACCTAACTTTAATTAACTGAATTCATTAAAATTTCAAATAAAAACATTACAAAAAACATTACAACACATTTCAAGTAAAACTATATAAAAAACAAGCACTACAGTAATTTAGAGTTCCAAAAACTCTTCCACGGAATAAAAGCAATTATCGACTAGAAACCCTCTTAGTTTTTGTTTGAACTTTTCTATTGGCATGCAATTTTTTATATCTGAGGGCAATTTATTGAATAAATAACTACCTGCACATAATGGGGACTTCTTATATAAAGAAAGGTTATATCTACTTATATATATCTCGTCTTTGTTGCGAGTTTGATAACAGTGATTGTAAGTTTTTAATTTATGTTTATTTATATATATGTAAATTAACAATTTATAAAGATATATAGATGCCACAGTCAATATTTTCTCTCTTTTAAAAGTATCTCTACATGATTCTATATAACCTAAATTAAATATTAATCTTATGACTCTTTTTTGCATTATAAATACTCTTTGCATATCTGTACTGTTTCCATATGAAATTATGTTATAGGAAATTTGAGAGTATACTAAGGCATAATAGACATTTAGGAGCGATTTTTTGTCCAAACTATTTTTTAAATTTGTGATAGCGAAACAGGATTGTCCCAATTTTTTACATAAATGTTTCACTTGACTTGTAAAGCTGAGATTCGCATCAATTATAGTTCCCAGGAACTTTATTTCTGGTTGAAGCGATACAGAATGACTATGTAAATTTATATTAAAATTATACTCCGTTCTTTTTTGTTTTGTAGCAAAATGAATGCAAACTGTTTTACTATAATTTATTATAAGCCTATTTCTAAAACACCAATCACTGAACAAATGTAAAAGATCGTTCACATTTTTCTCTAGTTGTTCAGGAGTTTTTGCGGTAATTATAAAAGATATGTCGTCTGCATACATGTAAACATTTGCAAAGTTTATATAGTGTGGTAGATCATTTACATATAGCAGGAATATCAGAGGACCCAGCACACTACCCTGAGGTGTTCCAATATTTAGCTCATGTTCATATGAAAGAGAGTTTTCTCCTATTTTAATTTTAATTTTCCTATCAGTGAGATATGATACAATCCACTTATTTAGATTGTCTCTAATACCTAGCATATTTAATTTGTGTGAAACAAAAGACAAATCTAACGTGTCAAAAGCATTTGAGAGATCAAAGAAAACTCCCATTACATAACTTTTGGCATCTATTTCCTCATATACATTTTGAATTAGTTCATTTGTAGCGGTTTCTGTAGAAAATTTACTTCTAAACCCATGTTGAGACGATGTTAATAAATTGTTCTCATTTAGAAATAAAATAATTCTATTTGCGATTACTTTTTCAATAATCTTAGAAAAAACACTTAAAAGTGAGATGGGTCTATAATTGTTAATTTCGTCTTCATTTCCTTTTTTAAACACAGGTATAATTAATGCCGTTTTTAACCTATTTGGGAATTTACCCGTCAAAATTGACTTGTTAATGATGTAGGTAAAACACAGTGCAAATTCGTGTACACAGTCTTTTACTAATTTGACAGGAACCTCATCTATACCAGTTGATTTTTTATCAGATAATTGCAAAATAGCATCTCTTACTTCTTCTATTTTTACTGGACTGAAAAGCATTTCAGCATCGTTCAACTCTGGACTCGTGCACTCCTTCGACATTTCTGTAAAATGATTTGCTAGTTTATCTTTCACCATATTTGAAAAATGAGCACCAAATAGATCGGCTATCTCCTTACTGTTTTTTATTTTTTTATTATTTTGATTTAAGACTATTTTATTACAGGATGTTTTGGTGTTGTTTAAATTTGAATTCACGATTTGCCATAACGCTTTTGTTTTATTCTTAGAATTTTCAATTTTTTTAATATTTTGTATTTGCCTCTCTTTGATAACGTTTCTCCTATACTGTTTCTTTTTTATGATATATTGTTTATTTATAATGTCATTATTCAGTGTTTTTCTTAAATTATTTAGTTCTCTAAGGTTTTCCGATTCCTTATGAAGCTCTGGAGAAAATTTAAATTGATTTTTGGTTCGCATTTGTTTTCTGGATGTTTTTTGTTTATTTGGAAATGCCCTCTCAAAGGCATCCACAAACTCAGACCAGAACAATTCAAAATACTCATCAATGTCATTTATATCTGATTTTGCCAGAACGTCTCCTACATTTCTAAAGAAGAATTTAAAATTTTGTGTTGTGTGCTTGTTTATTGCTCTGTAAGTGCACTTTGAATTTTCTACCGTTAATTCATCGTTTCTTTTTCCAATTGGACAATACAGGATTTGCGCTGAGTGGTCTGATATTCCTGGGTCATTTATTTCATAGCTTACATTTTCTACGTTCGTTATAAGGTAGTCGATTGCCGTTTGGGAAATCCCATTTACACTACGTGGCACTCTTGTGGGCTCTGATATTAGAGAAATTAGACCATAGCTAGATATAAGATCATGTAGGATATGATTTTCAATACTGTTTTTTAGCTTATCTATATTTAAGTCCCCACATATGTAGATATGTTCATATTTTTTTGTTGCAATTTGCAGCAATTTTGTGAATTGTGTAATAAAGATATCAAACATGCCTAGTGGTGATCGATATAATGTTACTATACAGCTTTTTTTATTTAGACAAATTGCAGAACATTCAAAAGATATTTCTACAGATAAGTTATTCAAACTTTTTAAGGGTTTACAGTCGTTAATCTTATCACATCTTACAAATATTGCAGTACCTCCATGTATATGAGTCTGCCTACTAAACGAACTATTTTATAATTTTGCAAAGATATAAATTTTATATTTTCAGCCTGTATCCATGTTTCACTTATACCTACCACAAGTGGATTTATTTCATCAAGAAATTTGTCTAGCATTGCAATTTTATTACACATACTCTGTGTATTTATGTGCAGCAAGCACCATTTGTCAATATTTGTAACAGAGTTCTTGTTACTCTCAACACTTGCAAAATTGCTTATATTTATTTTACTTAAATCTACACTTATATTATTTTCTATAGTTACATTATTAGATTTAGCCCTAATTAAGTTAGTGGTCCTACAAGTTTTGTGATTTGAAAATTTTCAACAGGTGATACTTCATGTGTGAGTGTAATATACTTTAAATTATGATTTAATTTAGAATCATTCTTTATTACAATTTTTGTTGCCAAAACAGCAATTTGTGGATCATTAATATCCATGAAATGAATAGACCCCTCGCTATAATAATCAAGTCTGTGTACAAAATTTTCTAATGCCAAATTAATTTTATCTATTTTTTTATTTAGGTACCTATCTATCATAACGGATCCGTGGTACAGAACTGAAAATAAAGTTTGTATTTGGACACGCTTGCATCATAGAATTAATGAGTCTGAAAGATGGATATTTTCCATTTAAGAAGTCATGTGTACCTGCCGATAGTAATATATAATCACACAGGGTAAAGTCCTTAGCAAGATTCCTGATATCACTGGTAACTTGGTTATATTGAGCACCAGGTTTTTTTATAGTTAGACAATTAAAATCATTTTTTCTAAAGGAAACTATAGTCCGATGAATTATTTTATGGCTTTCTCCATCACACAAAATAAGCAGTCTTTTATTTGGTTTACTACCATCTACACTAATGGGATTCTCATTTTGACTATTTATTTTAACATTGCTAATGATATTTATCTTTTTATTAATTTGTTTATTTTCTGTCTGATCTCCCGTACTATTTATATTTATAATGGTTTGGGTACCAATATGTTTTTTGTTCTCACTTTGCTCAGTTTCTGTTGAGTTTTTCTTGCTTGTCGATTAATTCAATCATATCTTCTTCCGTTTTTAGAGCTTCTTGTAACATTACATGTTTGTCCCGTTTTAGTTTACCTATGAAATTGTCTTTCACAATACTATCCTCCATAAGGTCACTGATACTCTTTTCCAGAGTAGCTATTTCTTCTTCACACCTATTTGCCAGTGTTGTGTCAGATTCTGTGGTACAGCATATTATTTTATTTCCTTTTACAAATTTTATTTGACTTCTATATCTTGGCAGACAGCTTTTATGAAACACATTTAAACACTTTACACACACAAAATGAATAAATTGTTTACTCTTACAACATTTAAAGTAGTTTAAACTGGAGTCTTTTCTGCTATCAACTGTACAACCCGCCATCTTGTGTGGATCTCTATCGATTATTGTTTATTATTTTCCTTAAATAACAGTGAACTTATTACTTCGCTAAGAATGTACTCATATGTTGACTTAGCGACAAACTTTTTTATTTTTGTAAATTTTCATGTACATGCAGCGAAGCAATTGTAGCCAGGACATGACACAGGAGGAGTTTTTGAAAAAAAAAACGCAGCGAAGCAATTGAAGCTAGGATAAGATACAGGGGGAGTTTTTGAAAAAAAAATTCATCTAGGACTTATAGTTTTTTATTTATGAATATTTTTGTGTCGCAGTTTCATATAGGTTACATCCAGCAGGCGTACGGCGTAAATTATCCGATTGACCTTTGAAGTAATCTTTTTCAGTAATATTCCAAACAATTTAAACCCTTTTAAATATGGTACACTTAAATACACACTATAATTTAATATCACAGGCCGAATACAACTAAATAATTTTTGGAAATAACCGAAACCTGCACGAAGTATATGTCAGAATCATTGTACTAGCAGAGATATATTGTTAGATGACGTGACGTCCAATATGAATGTGTTTTCAGATATGCCCCTTCTCTCGGATATTAGTCGGTGATTAAATACTTTCCAGTTAGAAATTATGAAAACAGATTTGATAATTGCTAATGTTTATTAACCAGAGCTGGGTAATTCCTGGTGAAAAAGTAATTAGCAATTACAATTCCTTTTTTTTTTTCGTGTAATTGTAATTGTAATTAAGTACTTTTTTTTATTAAAGTAATTTGGAATTGTAATTGCAGGAAAATTGTTGAAGGAATTGTAATTTGTAATTATATTATTTGAACTATATAATTACAAATTACTTCTATAAGTACAATTACTTTTTCCAATTACAATTACTTTCTCCAATTACAATTACTTTCTGCAATTACAATTACTTTTTCCAATTACAATTACTTTTTTCAATTACAATTACTTTAAGAACATGCACATGTGGTTTAACAAACAAGAATGCATTAAAGCAGAATTTTACAGTTCCCTAGTTTAAAATGAATCTGAAAAGATCAAAAAAAGTTTACTGACTAAAAATGAGTTTTTGCCGTGGTCCGCTGCACATTTATATTTTTTGTTCAATAAACTTTTAAACACTAAATGTGTTTACTGTTTATTATTATCATTCTTATTATTATTAGGCATTGTTATTATGGTGGAGTCGATTTTGTAAATAAAATAGCGAGGTTGGGAAATTTTTTAAGATGGATGCAGACCCGACGGAAATTGTTTGTCATGGCGAGTATAACAAAACCCCAGAATCTTGCGCTGACGCAAGAGATGGCTTTATTAGGACGACCTTTCCATCAAATCCTGGGTGAAACCGTGTTTTATTGGCCGAAAAGGGGTTTTTTGGACATTTTAAACTGCAAATTTGAATTTGCAGTTTTATATATATACGAAAAAAATTTAAAAAATTAAATTTCGGCTATCTTGATCAGATCTCAAGCGATTTGGCTGAAATTTGGAATGAAAATAGTCTTTATCACACAAAAATTATTTACCAGGTTTCAGCCAAAAATATTAAATAGTTTGGCTGAAATTTCAGTTTCAGTCAAATTTTCTGAAATGTTCAAATTGAAATATCTCCGGACCTAAAAGACAGATCGAATTTTGCTTTATGGCAAAAGGTAGGTTATTTTATGTACTTTTACATGATATAAGTCAAGAATCACTTTTTTTTACATTCAGTCGTTTTTTAGTCATTTGCATTATATATATATAATAAATGTGTACTCAGTGACTATGTGTGCGCGCACTGGTATAAAGCAGAAAACATTTGTATTTATTATTTATAAAACTTTAAAAAATATATATATTTTTTATTTGTATAGTTGTGCCTACTGCTTTGACTAGCTATAGATAAATGTATATTATATTATATATGTGTGTGCGTGCGTGTATTTATTTCTGTATGTGAATGTGTTACAATTTTTATTTTTTTTTATTTTTACGTGACTCAGGTAGCCGCTTCATGTATAATCGAAGGGTAACCGTGGTCTATCTTTTATTTTTCAAAACGAGTATTTTGATATTATACCTCGCCTACCTGTTGCCACAAAGCAAATTTTGATCCGACTTTTAGGTCCGAAGATATTTCAATTCGAAAATTTCAGAAAATTTGACTGAAACTGCAATTTCAGCCAAACTATTTAACATTTTTGGCTGAAATTTGGTTAACAGTTTTTGTGTAATAAAGACTACTTCCATTCCAAATTTCAGCCAAATCGGTTGAGATCTGATCAAGACAGACGAAATTTGATTTTCTCAGTTTTTTTCGTATATATATATTATGAATATCAGGAGGGGGGGGGGGGGTGGTCAGATATCTTCCCCAAATTTAAATTGAAGGTTCCTTTAATATTGAGAATAAAAGGATACCATTTTCTTTTCTTAACTAGTTGTTTAAGTGATCAAAAAAAAATAAAACAACAAATTTGACCCTTAAAATGTCCAAAATACATTCCCTTTTTAGCATGGTTTCACCCGTTTAAAATTAAAATTTTAGGGTTTTATTATACTCGTCATTACAAATAATTTCCGGAGGGTCTGCATCCATCTTAAAAATTTTCCCAATCCTTTCCTAAACCGACTCCACTATTAAGCTGCATTTTCTATATATTTATTTAATTTTTCCTGATTACTCTTAAGGTCAAACATTCTAATAACGATTCTAATAAATATTAAAACGCAATATTACACAACACCTTTAATTAAAATTTTTAACTTACCTTTTGGTCTGTTTGGTCACTATAATTTACTTTATCATAAAAGTAATTAGAAAAGTAATTGCTAATTCCTTTTTTTAAGACATGTACTTTGTAATTGTAATTAGTTCCTTTTTTAAAAAAGTAATTTGTAATTGTAATTATTTTTAAATTACAAGTAATTACCCAGCTCTGTTATTAACACTATATTAATATATATATAAATTAATTTTAAATATACGGCACATGCAACGGGCTTATTATAGCCTTCAACTTCATCGTAAAAACAAGAACTTAAGCGAGTCAAAATATATTTGCAATTTTTTTACAACCGACCCGGTCCTGGACATTTGTCATTTTCGTGTTATTGATGGCCATGTATAGATGACTGTCGATGGTATCGGAAGCCTTTTGTTTCGACAATCAATTATCTCCAAAGTTGACTGCGGCATTTTAATTTAATTAGGGTTTATTATGTGGCGCATTTCTTCATAACTAACCACTCGTTTAGTTTAACCAGATTACATCATTGGGATATCATTTTAAATATGCCCTTTTTGTCTGTCATCTCCTTTATGATCGCGCATGACATGCCATCCATCCTCCTGTATTAAATTCTTACAGCCGCCACATCTATTTCCATTCATTGCATAAATAATGCCCATTATTCTTCTTTGTGTCATTGTGGCTTTATTATTTTCGCATATCATATACCGATGACGCCCTCTCGATCAGATCCTTCCTACATTTGCATATTTCAATTTTGCTTTTATTAAAATGTTAATTTGACGTTCAGAAAATCAAGCAAAAGTTTTGTTATTATTCATTTTTAGAAACGCGAAAACCTTTGCATACGAATTTTCGTTAAAATCAATCTCCATAATTAAAATGGAACTTCCAGGATGTCAAGATAAATTTTCACAATCACCAAACACACTACACTCAAATATTACAGTGGACACGCGTTTCGCCAATCATGTTGGCATCATCTGGATACGATTAAAACTAAAGTAAACCTAGTAATATATTCTATTGTTAATGTTTACACCCCCCAGAGAGCATTCCCTCTAAGTTCAAAAGGTAGACAGTAAACAAAGAACAATTCATTGGTTAGTTTGGCAATCGGCCCAGAGCACAGTGGGCCAGAATCCGAAAAAGCTGGCCAAAAATCCAAAATTCGAAAGAGGTTTAATTGTATTCAAAGTAATATTGTTGTAGTCAGAAATGTTCAGTTCATTACGTACCGCAAATTCCAACCGTATTGTTGCCCATTTTTACCTGATACACCCTAAGAAACACAACGTTCTGGTAGCGTACAGTTGTGAATAGTTGCTTGCCACATTCGAACGTACTATTCGATATTCCTGTAATTTGTGTATTTTCAACAAAAACATAGTAAAATTTTAGGAAGATAATCTATAAAGAAAGTATTTTACATTGCATACATTTATTGTTTGTGAAATGTTATACATTCGGTCATAAAATTGTGTTAAACGGGGTTCTACAAAGATAAAGAAATAAAAATTAACGGGTACTTTTGTTTGAGCTACAAAAAAAGCGCAACATGTTCCAAGCATGATTCTTTTACTGGTCGATTTCTTATAGTTTTTTCAAATTATAGTACAAAATTTAGAACCCGATTCATCCCGGTTTGGAAGTAATGAGTAATAATTTGGTCAAGTACGAGGTCTTAAATTGAAAATATACGTACGACACGACGACGGGCCCTCGCTCGGTAACTGCTTCGAATTACTATTTTAATTTTAAAATGTAAAAAAATGTAAAAATTGGCTGCCCCTAGGAGCCACTATTGTTTTTGTGATCGTTTTTCTGACACGGTGCAAAATACAGCGACGCGTTAACTTTGGTTTATAGTGTTGTTTTAGCATAAAAATTCCATTTAAACGTAACAATTTATAATATTTATGTGTTATAAATAATTTTTGAAAAAATTAAAGCATTTTGTTGTCAAAAATAATTATTGAAAAATTATTTATTTTTTGGTTGGAATTTATAAAATGCCTAAAAGTATGTAAAATTGAATTTAAATTAATTAGCTAATTTAATTTTTTAAATTTGAATTGAAATTCGTAATCAGCGACCTCGAAAACCCCCGAATACCAATTTTCAAATAAAATGATTGACTTTTCTCAAATGTTTGTCGCCATATTGGAGCCGCCATTTTGCTTTTGAAAAAACTATTACCAAATTTGTATTCAGCGGCCTCGAAAACCCCCGAATACCAATTTCCAATTAAAATGCCTTACTTTTCTCAAACGTTTGTCGCCATATTGGAGCCGCCATTTTGTTCTTGAAAAAACTATTACCAAATTCGTAATCAGCGACCTCAAAAACCCCCCAGGTGAAAATTTTCAAAACCATTACTCCATTTTTTGACTTTTGGCCAGCTTTTTCGGATTCTGGCCCACTGTGCAGAGGTGGTGCGCGGTATCAGAGCCTGGAGGCTGTAGAAAGCTTTCTTGAAAATTCCAGAACATGGAGAGAACCTTCTAGACCCTTCTAGACCCCTCATCTTTGGGTATATAAAGGAATGGACAAGCTGTGTGTGGGTAGTTTTAGTTTTGATAGCAAATTCAGTAAGATCGGGAAGATAGTAAAGTGATCAAGTGACTAAAGTAATGAATTATTATAGTATTTAATATAAGATTAGTGAAGTAATTATTTGTAGTAATTAGTAAGTTAATAAATTAGTGTTTAGTGTTACCCTGGTGTTATAATTTCCACGACACAGAGTGTTTACAAAAAGGGTGTAAACACGTAACACTATATTTATGCTGGAATAAAGCCATAGTTGAACGAATTCAACCAATCAGATTATCCTTACCCTTACCTAAGCTCGACCTGTACATTAACACCACAATTTCATTCTGTCACAAAATATTCATCTTTAACTTAATCCATAGAATTTGTAAACTTTAGTTGGGAAAAAGAAAACACAACTAACTATCCTAAAGTGGTTTTAAAGTCATCATTTGTTCACTGGGCATATCCTCATCAAAGATGAACCTATCCTCGCAAGGATTTGAAATTTGTTTCTTAAAACTGACAACATTCAATCAGACATACTTATTGGAAAGCAGAAAGGATTAAATGCTTTTACTTTTATTTTTTTCCTGCTTAGCATCCTCGAAAACGGGGGTTAATCGGATAAACCAGAGCCCCAAGTAACAATTATAAGACACTCTTGATTTATTTAGGGTTTAAAAGTGCTTTAATATGTTCGATAAAAGGATATTGGTTTTAAAGTTACCTTAAGATAAAGTAAAAGTTAAAAAACCACTTATTCTTTTGCAAAGAATTTAATGCACTCTTTAAATCAAAATAAAAATACTATTTGCTCTTAACGCCCGATTGATCTTATACTGGTTTTATAATGCTCTTGACATTGGCTATTTTAAAACTAATTTGCTTTTGTAAAGGATTAAATAGCAAGTTGGTTTTAAAACAATCCATTTTGGGACAAATAGTTTTAACGTAGTTTTATGGAGTACCCTTGATGTACTCATTAAAACCTATTAAGAAAACTATTTTATCTTAAGCCTATATGCTCAATAAAATTCCACATTAAATCCAAAACCATAATTTTTACTTTTTAAAGAGTACATTAAAAATATTTTAAGGTTTTAATTTAGTCAATTTGGTTAAAAGAAATGCCTGTTGGATTTTTGACGACTTTATTAAAACTCTACCCCCTCCACATTCGGAGAAAACGCCATATTCTCAATAAGCTAATTTAGCAAACCAGTGCAGTCCGCGTGTACCTACTTTATACGTGAAAGAAAATTAGAACACATATTTAAAATTAAATATATTAACGACAAGTATTTTCAATTAAAACGAAGTGGTCATTTTAATGCACTAAATGCAGCAATCACAAAACCGGCGCAATTTGTAAGGTTATGATTTCATTCGCGCACCAGACCACTTTAAATCAATAAGGCCACGAGTTTGAACATATTAAAGCAACTCAGTTTTAAAATGAAGAATAAATAGACGTCTGCGAGAGTAATTGTACTTAACGTGGTAAATAAAACGCTGTTTTCAGTCTTGTAAGATTTAAAATGTTCTATAAACTTGCAATCAGTTTTAATCTATATCGCGCCATGTTGATTGATTGATTGATTGATTTACCAGCGTGCGGCAGGCATTTCTGCCACTCTCAAGGATTATACAGCTGGGGCTGCTACGTCCACGCTGGGTTGGACTAAGGTCATGCTTGTTGCCAGCAGTGAGTGCCACATGGCGCATGGTAAAGGAATGTGGGACGGGAGGTGTAGGTATTTGTGAGATGCGTTACCGCATTGTGTTGTGAGGGAGCGTTTAAGCTCCCTTTTTTGTGTTTTTGGTTCGCCTTCTTCTTCTGAGTCTTCTGAGTCCTCGATTTCCGATGCTGGGTTAAATATGGGTCATGCTTGTTGTCAGCAGCGAGAGCCACATGACGCATGGTACAGGAGTATGGGGTGGGCAGTGTAGTTGTTTTTGAAATGCGTTGCCGCGTTGTGTTCGTGATATATAATGTTTATGCTCCTCTTTTTTGTGTTTCTGTTTCTACAGATTTTCTTCTTCTTCTTCTGAGTATTCTGATTCTTTCGTTTCTGCTTCTGGTAGAGTATATGTCTGTAGGTATATGTGAAATGCGTAGCCGCATTGTGTCATGATGTGGCATGTTTGTGCTCCTCTTTTTATATTTCTGCTTCTACAAATCTTCCTCTTCTTCTAAGTCTTCTGATTCCTCGGTTTCTGGTTCTGGTAGAGTACATATCACTGCGATTTTTTTTGTGGAATTCATTTTATTTTTCTCCTAGCTTTTCTTTCCCAGTATGTTTGGTAGTTTGTTCATGATCTTCTCGGTTGTTGTTTTCCACGTGTAACCTGGTCTCCCTGTTTTTAGTGTAGAATTTAATGTAGAGTTTTTCACTTAGCAACGAGCACAATTTTGGCCTGAAAACATCACTTGGTACTTTACCTAAGAAAATATTTGAAATTAGATTTTCAACACTGTATTATAACACCCACAGCGCAAAGAACATGCAGTATCATAAAACACACTCCTGTTAAACCATACACCAACAAAAGTCAAAGATCAACAATCCCTATCTGTGATGCTTCTCTTCCCTTCCATTATCTTCTCTTTTTGACTTGTTCTATTGCATTACACCAAAAAGGCTGTACCTAGGTCTGGATTATGTCACCACTCACAAAATTGTCAATCGCACGTCCCGAGGTATGTATTACCCTTCAAACACCCATCACCCACCTGACAGCTCAAAATTTGTTATCACTGTTGTTTCCCTGCTTCCTGTACACAGTGTCAATTGGCGTGTTGTCATCTTCTTGTTGGTTGTTGAGGTGAAAAGTTATGATTTCGCCCCCCTCCTGGTGTATTATTTTTGTCCTCCTCTTCAAGTTTACTGTTGCTGCTATCGTCTCCTGCGCACCCCAGAAACCGTATTTTCTCAGGTCTCCGATGAACGCCTCTGTATTTTCCTTGTTGATGCTGTGTTGATTTTAACAGAGTTCCGGTTCGTTGATAGATGCTAGCATGAAACGGGGTGGATTAATCTATGTTGTTTTGTATATAGTCCGGTACTTGTTTTCGTTCCTTTTTTGCTTTCTCTTCTTCCTCCAGTTTATCTCTCCATTGTTGCTGTGGTATGCCTCTTCTCGTGTATGTGTTATCATTTCTTCTGTATCCCCCCCGCTTTGACGCCCCTGGCTCGTTGCCCCGTTTCTGTGCCTACCATGTGATCTTTCGTTCCCCCGTTCTGTCTTCAATCCATCATTCTTGTGTATAGATACCATTTCCTAGGAAAATCTGTGCATTTCCATTCAACTGCAAGAGGTTTAGCGCCCCGGCGTATTTTACCAATAGTACGCCTCTGCTATGTCCATTTATTACCCAAGTCACGGCTTGTTTATCTAAGAAACCCTGTTTATCTTAAGGAATAATACACTTCAATA
Organism: Rutpela maculata; assembly: GCA_936432065.2. Taxonomy (NCBI): domain Eukaryota; kingdom Metazoa; phylum Arthropoda; class Insecta; order Coleoptera; family Cerambycidae; genus Rutpela; species Rutpela maculata. The sequence continues at coordinate 410,333,362 of OW386285.2, forward strand.
ATGCCATAAATTTATAATGACAGCTGTCGATATTTTCAAGGGTTTAGGTATAAAATCACTTCTCAGATTTTCTAAGAAAGTCGTTTGAATCAGCCCCACAGCAGTTTATTACAGCATTTATAATGCAGAATATGCAACGCCACCAAAACACACTCTTTTTATTACAAATACAAATTATGTCACTCACTTAACGCTTTAAAATTATATCTTTTACACTTTGTGATTATAAAATTATCCCCAAGAAGTGGTTCGGACTCCACTATAAGCTGTAGGGCCTCGTTTCTCTTTACCTAACACAAAATCATTCTGGATTTTCAAGGAGTTACTTCGGTGACTTGAGAAGCGGTTAAGAAAACATTTTAAGAAAACATTTTGTATATAGCTAGAATTTGGACCTAAAAACACTGCGATGGTTTTGTGGTAGACACTGTTAGTCATTAAGACATAAATAACCTTGGATAAATAAACTTGGGTGGCGGGTAGGTACTTTAAAAATGAAAATGGGTATACTTAGCTTATATTCCCGTTATTTACTGCCTGGTCCTTTAAGCTTGTTTCTTTATGCATAACACTGCACTGGTCGGTTCTGCCACTAAATAACTCTGTATTAGTTATTTTCAAATATTTCCCCACCACATGTACGTGGGCAGTTCTGTCTGCGGGAAATGTAAAGAATTATTTGACTCGTTTTGAAAGTATAACGAGTTAAATAATTTTAGTTATTAAAGCACGTAATAATATTACCTATACTGAACAGAGCCAACTACAATAAATGGTACTGAAATTTTTAATAGCAATGATGTACGTGTTTTCCTGATCGCGCATCATTATTTGCTCCCTCTACTAGAGCACTGGTACACGCCTTTATTGTAGGCGGTCTGTCAAGCCGTTGAAACTATGCCTGCCACCCAAATCCAAAATCTTCCGATACTGTATACCTATTAAAACTTGCCTGGCTGGAAATTTTTGTTAATTAATACCTAAAATATATTTATTAATCATTTTAAACAAAGTACATTTCATAACACTTCCTTTGTTCGTTTTTTTAATGAAGTTTAGATCTCTTCCCAGGCAGCAAGGTGCCGTCATTATGACGTCGTCTTTTCGGCATTAATTACGCCAATTTCACCTTCAGCATGACGTAAAAATGACGTGAAAAAGACGGCACAATGTCACAGCCCAATGACGTATTGGTAATCAGTGAATTTTGCGATAAGGGATGCAAACATCTCATTATAATATTTTTCCACAATTATTAATAAAGTTTTTGACGAAAAAAAAAACCGGAATGTGCAGGGATCGAACCGCGGACCTTTTGACTCGCAACCTAACAAATTCAAATTCAAAACAAATTTATTAACAGTTGTTGTATACAATAATGCGCCTCAGTCGAGGTCCAATTTAGAGCCGACCACACCACCACGGCGCGCAACGTCGTGGTAGATGAGTGGTCGGGTGAAGAGGGCTCGGCTTTGGCTATGACGATAATTAACGTGGGTTGGTTAGGCCTCCTGTTTAATGGGAAAACTTACGCCTAACAATTTGAGTGACATAACTAAAAATAGTTTAAAAACACTTAAAGCTACTTAAAACTAGATTTAAAAACTTGGGTTTATGGTGCGCGCACAACACACGCGCACTGGTTTTTTATAGGTGTGGTTAGTGTTACAGGGAAAAACTCAATGGAAAAACCCGTTCGAACAAGTCACAGTCTTCATCCGGTGGTCTGCCCGCCTCCGGAAAGGTAGGGTGAAGGGGAAAGTGTGATTTTAAAAGTTGGGATTTGCTAGAGGTTATTGGTCTAAAGGCGATTTGGAAAGACAAAAAGGGACAAAAAGAACAAAATTTAACAAAACAACAAAAATGGATAAAGTGAATAGAGAGAGGTTTAAGGTAAAAGGTGGTGAAATTGGAGTAAAGGGTGGTGAAAGGGAAATTGTGGTATAGGAAATGTTTGGCTAGGGAGGTTGCCGAAAGATAGGCAACGCCTGGTATGGTAATGTGTGTTTTAGATCGAAAAGTATGGCATTATGCTGTCTGATTCGTGTGATGTCTCGGGTTAGCGGACTGTCGCCCAATTTGAATTGATAGAATTTTTGGGAGGTTTCCCGGACGAAGTCCGCTAGTGGGGTTATGTCGTGGCAACGTGCATAGAGGTCTCTGAGGGAGGTGTACCTGTCTGAGTCTGAAATCAGGCGCATAAATTTGTGTTCCAAGACTTTGAATTTGTTCATTGTCGTGGCCGGGATGCTGCACCACACCGGCGCCGCGTATGTGATGGCCGGCCTGATCACCATCGTGTACAACAGCTTTTTATTCGTCCTGTTTAGTCCGCTACCCCGCGCCAGGAGCGGGTACAGACTCCTGGAAGCATATTCGTATGTTACAGACTGAAATAGGCGTTCGGGCCCCCGAAGCATGACTTCTATGTTACCGACGTATCCTTACTTTACATCGGTAACATAAGCAGGTAGGGTCACTGAGTAAGTGCTGAATGACTGACATTTCAAAAAGGATAGGAGGATTATAAAATATTAAAAGTTAAAAAATAATTGCTTCAATAAACTACCCTTATCAGAATTTCCGGGAAAAACCAATAATGGGCATATTGTTGGGAATATGATGTACAATATTTGAGGAAAATCGTTAGAGCCGTTTTTGAGAAAATCGTGATTTTCTTAGTTTGCTCATAAATAAACTACCCTTAATTTATAGGGTAGGTGAAAAATAAAAAAAAAAACAGTATCGAGATATTTGTGATAGGACTCTAGATATCGAATTTGAATGAGATCGGTCAATTGGTTTCGGCGCTAGGTTAGGCGACAGTTACACACACACAGACAGACATTTTTTCTAAACCACTTTTTTAGTGTCTGGGAGTGATATATAAAGTCGATATTTGTTGAAATTCGAGTTGTCGAAAACTCGAATTCGAATTTTTGGACTATGACAATACTTTCTTTACTCCTAGTGTCGCTCGAAAGTAAAAATGTATAAGAATATTATAATATGTAGACTTCGGAAATGTTGAATTTTAAAATATCCAATTATTTCTCCCACGTCTCATTTTTTCATAAAATCAAAAAAGTATTTTTCGAAAAATAATCTGTTAGTATGTTCAAGTGGTTTACGACATTTATGACAACACTTTCTTACCATTTTTGTTGGTCTAAATGTATTTTTGTTTGCTAAAAGTATATAGACGATTCATCTAATAATCTTATAAAATAGTCAATTAATTAATAACGCATTACACGTGTCAGCGTAGTAATATAGTAACAATAATTGTTGCTTTTGGAAATGAAGTAGTGCAGTATCGAGACGAAAACAACAGAAAGCTAACCTAAAACATGAATAAGAACTGAACTCACCTCACTCACAAGATTTCGAATGAATTTTCAGATTAACTATAGTTTCACCTTGTAACACATATGGAAAACTGTGTGGTAGTAATTTTGTATTCATTGTTAGGTATAATCGCATAAAAACAAATGAATTGCAAATAATTTCGGTATCACTTATCACACCATTTATCTGAATTCTGAACATGGCCGGGAAACTTATATGGTCAAGGTCAAGAAATCAGCAATAGTTGACACCTCCGATTAAAGAACTTATATCAGTTCTTTAATCGGAGGTTGACACACACCAGACGCGAGATGCCACTAGGGTCGTTTCCTTTGCACTGCGCATGCCTGTAATTTTAGAACACAGAATAATTTATTTTGTTGTTTTGTTTGTTTGTGTGCTGTCAATTATCATGGTTTTTTAGTGTTGTGTTCCATTGTGTAAAAACACTTCAAGTAATTCTAAAATGCATCGGTTTCCTAGTGACCAAAAGGTAAATTCTTACATTTTTTAACAGTATTTATACAAATAACTACTAGGAAATATTTGGAATGAAGGTTAGGTTATAAAATTTATAATTTTTACTGAAATGTTTAAATAGAAATGTAGGTATCTCCATAAGACTCATTTATGCATTTTCATAAAAAGACAGAGCTGCTAATAAAAAAGACATACTATTTGTTGGACAAATATTACTTAGATTATTTTTATTTTATTCACTCATCATGGGATTGCCGCACTTGCGTACGAGTTGTGAAGTCAAACTTCCCATTTGTGGCAGAAGTATTACTTTATGCACCTTTTGCATTAATTACTATTTTATTTTAATTATTATGAGCTCTCAAATGAATTTAATATTTAATTTTTTGTTATAGCTATTCAGTGAGTGGTTAACACGAATTAAAAATAGCAAAGTAGAAGGCAAGGAAATGAATAATATCAGAGCTGGCTACAGAATTTGTGATATCCATTTTGCAAATGATTGTCGAATTTATGGCCGATGGGGAGCGAATTTGAAAGCTGACAGCATTCCTTCCATGCATTTACCTTACTACGCACCAGGTAAATTTTTCTTTGCTAACATACTAAAATAACAGTTACTTTGAAAGTTACTTCGAGAGGTTATAATTAAATAAATCAGTATCTTATATTAGATGTTGATGTCTCGGAATCTTAAAGACTGTTGAGGCTATGCAGACGCATTATTTTTGTTTATTTTTAAATTTGGCCTAAACCAGAAATGGCTGTCAGGACTACTGTCTGGCCTGAAATTTGCGTAACTCTCACCAGACGAGGTTGGGAAGTAGGTAGACAGGATGTCATAGGATAAGGGTAGTTTTTAAGTCTTATACAAGCTTTAAAATATAGCAGTTTACCATTTATCAATATACAAGTCGAAGCTTACAGTAAAGTACTCTAAAATTACTGGTTTATTATATCAATCCTTTCCCGTAATTAAAATCTAAAATAATACATTCCAAGTGGTTCTTCGAATAAAACAGGCCCAACAAAGTCTTTAAATGATTCTTTACACTTTCTGGCTATTAGTGGTATAAAAGGAAAATTAATGTTAACCTCTTTGCTGGTTTGGACGAATTCTGCTTGAAACTCAATCGCAACCATACTTCGTCTCTAGTACCAAAAACATGCTTTGTAATGATAATAACGAATTTAGCTTGATTTTCTCTTGAAATATGTCCATGTTATTTTGGTGTAAACAAGCTGCAGTCTTTCAAACTCCGCCTAAATTCATGTAGTAATAATAACCTGAATTCATTTGCGTTTTTTTTTCCTAAACTTCTTTGTGTTATTAGGAACACCACCAGAAGTGGAAGGGCCAATTGATATAAGTGCTCCGTCAACATCAGCATTTCGTGCACAAGAATGTTCCACTCTTACCAACCTGCCTCAGCATGAATACGCCATGGAAAACTTACTGAAGTAGCAAATACATATACCTAATAATTTTTTCTCATCTTAAAATATAAAGTTTTGGCCAAGGACAAATTACCTTTCAATATTTCATCGCTAGTTTTTATGTTATTATATTTTGACAACTCTGTATAATGTACTGACAAAAATATAAATACATTTATATATGATACAACAATTGTTACTTATTTATTTGAGTTTTTTCTTATGCCACAATCAGATTGCAAAGTAAGTCATTTTATAAAAAGACACTATTTGGGTAGTCTTTTTATGAAATGACTAATTTTGCTATCTGGTTGCGGCATATATGCAAGTAATGTAAAACCCAAGTAATATGAATATATTTAAAAGAGCCGCCGTAACCACTTAGTAAACACACCAGACGCGAGATGGCGCATTTCGTGGCGTTTGCAGTGAGAGTTGCCTATCTATATCATATATATAAATCTTTTATCTATGATTCTGAATGACATTTGACGTCTTATGTTACCGTGTTACCGATGTAAAGTGAGGGTACCTCGGTAACATAAATCTGAATTCTGAATAGCATTGGACATCTTATGTTACCGATGTAAAGAAAGGATACGTCGATAACATACAAGTCATACTTCGTGGGCCCGAACGCCTATTTCAGTCTGTAACATACGATTATGCCTCCTGGACATGGAGTAGACCTTGCGTACCGTCTCGTTGATGTGTGTATTGAAAGTCAGCCATCTGTCTAAGTTGACCCCCAAATATTTCACGCACCGCTTTATTGGAATTTGGCGGCCCCCTATCGAAAGTGGTGTGAGAATTTGCAACCTAACACTTAACTCACTGAACCATTGAACATCTTTATTTAAATATGTTTAAAAGCTGTATACCTAGTTAGAAATAGTAAAACAAAATTATTATTACTATGTGGCAAAAATTGAACTAGTCATTAAGTACTTCTATTTATTTTTATTTTATAATGATTTATTTCACGTCATTTTAATGACGTCAAAATAATGACCTAAAAGAAACGTTTATTTGACGTCTTCATGATGACGTCAGAAGTACGTATTAAATATCACGTCTCTGGTACGTCATTTATTAATGACTCAAAATAATGACCTAAAAGAAACGTGTATTTGACGGCTTCATGATGACGTCAGAAGTACGTTTTAAATATCACGTCTCTGGTACGTCATTTATTGGGACAATGACGTCGGCGACGAAAAAATCAGCTTTAAAAGACGTCATAATGACGTCACCCTGCTACCTGGGTTTTATGCAACAGTCTAGGAAATAGCGTGCAAATTTGACGATGAAAGGTTAAAGTCTGCCAGTCGGTAATCGAAGAGATCATATAAGTATACCATATAAGTTTTTTCTCTTTGGAAACCTTTGGTCGAATGGTTAGTATATGTACTTCACGTCATGCAATTACATACTAAAAAAAAATTGGCAGCTACTTGAAGCGGCTGGAACCTCCCCACCCGGTGGATCTTTAAAGCCGAAAAGAGCACTAAATTGTGTGCCAAAACGGCACTAAACGTAATCCGATCTCAACCACAACATTTTCAGATCTTCTGGAGCACTAAAGAAACCCTCATGCAAAGTTTCATCCAAATCCGTTTAGTAGCTTCGCCGCTATCGTGCTAAGTCACATGCACACATACCCACCCACAGATACACACACAGACATTTTTCAAAAACCACTTTTTTTGGTTCCTGGGACTTCAAAACGTAAATATTTGATGTTATCTCAATTTTCGATTTTGGACCAATTTTAGTAACCTCCCACAATTTTGTGGGCAGGTTAATTTGAAATGATTGACGAAAAGAAAATGAATTTAAAAGTATGTAGGTACTACGTACCAACTTTAATTTTTCTTTTAAGTACATCCCCCCAGCTCAGTTTTTTTGCAAATATTTTCAATGTACAGACATGCTATCAACTTTACAGACTTATTACATGTATATGAGTTAATCTATTTTCGACCGCGTGTCTCATATACGGGGAACCACTGTGCACCGGTAGGGTTAACGATAAAAATTTTTTAAAAAATTTTTATTGTTCAAATAGGCTTAAAATATCATGAAACGTCGATATTTTAAGTTTGAGTGAAAAAAAAAATTCTTTCTCTCTGTCGGTCTGTCTGTAACTTTTTTGTGCGCACGTTTACTCTGGAACCGCTTAAGATATTGACTTGATATTTGGTACACATATGTACTTTAACGAGATCTGGAACTAGATTATATTTTCATCTTGTTCCATCGAAGGGTTGGGAGGTAAATTGGGGTAAATTTGGGGTAAATGGGTAAATCAAGCAAGTAAGAGTCCATAAAATTGGTATTTAGTATATACAAGAGAAGCTAAGGTCTCAAAAAAAATTTTGGCATTAGCCCATTATCACCCCCACCCCATTATTAAAGGGGATGAAAAAAAATTGTGATTTAGTGTCTTGGTGCGGGAGCTAAGTGGCTTTTTCGGACACTCATCGTTACAAGCATTTTCTATGCGCTGATTAATTCTATCGAACTTAAATAACGGCAAAATAGACTTCTGGCATATGTCAGCCCGTCGAGTTGACCATGGTTCAAAATATAAAAACCAGTGAAATTATATCATCGTTACAAAACCAATTTTTTTTTGTGTGTACACATTTTATGTTTAGAATGAATAAAATAAGATCGCCAGCAAGTGTGGGCCATCAGGGGCGCAACCAGAAAGGTCAAAGAGGTAAAAAAAACGGAGTTACATAACATCATCGTTACAAACTATTTTAAGGTTGAGCATGTTCATTTAAATGTTTTGAACACAGAAAAAAATTCCCAGAAAGAAACTCCCGTCAGTAAGGCTAGCCAGAAAGAAAATGTTTAGGATTTTTGAAGAAAATTGGATTTTTTTTCGCATATTTCATCTCAGAACTCTAAACTCATCGTTACAAGTTCTGGCTTCTTTTTAAAACGTAAATATTAGCTCCTTCAACAATAGAATAGCCTCCCCGTAAAGTTCTTAGTGTCAACAAAAGTACCATAAGCTCTTAAATATACAGGAATTTAACACTTTCGGCTAACTTGACTCCGTACCGTGCCTCAGATGTATTGTATCATTATTACCTTTCTGGCTGCGCCTCCTGACGCCCCACACTTTCTAGCGATCATATTTTATTCATTCTAAACATAAAATGTCTACACACACAAAAAATGAGCCTTGTAACTATGACATGATTTCACTGATTTTTAAACAGTGTTCGTGACGCTCCTGACAGGAGGTGCCCCGCCAGAAGTCGATTTTATGAATCGTTATCATCCATTAAACCATAAAAATATCTCAAAGTTCATAAAACTATGAGCTGCCTAAAAAGCCACCTAGCTCCCACTCTGTATGTACAAGAACCAGAAATCTCAAAATATTTTTTTTTCATCCACCCCCACCCCACTACCGATATGGGGTATCGTTTTATGGGTTTTTGGGGTAGAGGATTTCAAATATTATATTATTAAAGTTCCATAAACAATTATTTCCCCATACAAAGTTTTTTCGTTGTGAGTGACTTGGATAGAGAATCTGAATGTGGAAGTAGTGATTTCTTAGGCGGCGGTTTTTTACTATATTTTTAATCACACCATGTCCAGTTAGCCCTTGCCGTAGATAGAGTGAAATTACTTAGAGAAGATAACATCGTCATAGAATACGCAAAGACCGATATCGTTACCGCGTGCTCGTTACCTAGGTAACGATGTTATATTTACAGCTGCATGGGTGTTAAGACTGCATACTACCATTGCTTAATATTTAAATAAAAAATGGATGGCACGGGGCACTGATATTATGCCAACTTTTATACGCGATGTGCGACTTATGTTATCTTCTCTAAGTAATTTCACTCTACGCCACTAATCGCACTTGAGTTCAATTCAGTGTATAGTGGGCCATCTATCGACGAATATTTGAGTTCCGTGCTTCGTACCTCCGAGACAATCATGCTCAAAGAATCATGAATTAAAGACAGCGACACATAAAATCGTACAATATAAATCTAGCTAGCTGTATTTATAATGGGAAACGTACAAATGGTACTGCTATCTATCCATAGATGGCACTGTATACCAAATGCGAAAAATATTGACTTTTTTTGTTTAATTCATTCATCTTTAACATGATAACAAAAGTGGCTACATGTTCGAAATGTTTTTTCTTAAACTCTTCCCTATTATAAAATAACTTATTTATGAAAACTTCTTAGGAATTCATTCTTACAGAAAACTAAATCCAAAAGTATATAAAATGCCTCTTTTTTAACACTACCGGCTGATGGCACCCAAACCTGTATAAAATATCACATTATCAATGAATCAGAGACGTAAATAACACGTTCTTTATCAATTATCACTTGTGTAAATTCTAGAAAACAAAACTAAAGAATACGGACTAGATTTCTGCAGGTAAATTGTAGGCACATTTATTGCTTTACCAAGTACAACTTCCGCGAAAGGTAGGTAATACATTTTTCATGCGCCCCATTTCATGACTTTCTTGCCATTCCGAACAAGCCAACCGGTTTGCATGTTTCCTAACATATTTCGTCGTTAGTTTCGGTGACGAACGTACGGGCGACATCCCATAAGTGCGATTTTTAAAGAATTTAAACAAATAATCCGTCTGTATATTATCAGATCGCAGTCTTGGCCTCTTATCATCATTATCTCGTTATCATTTAACACATAAAAGTGTTTCAGCACATTTTACAGAATAATTCCATAGAAATGAGTACAATAAACTTATTTAATAATTCGGCGAAATCATTAATTAAGCAAGGGCTGGAAAAGTTTGCGAATAATAATTGTTCTGCAGATAACGTGAGGAAGTTCAGTTTGTCGTCCAACAGAAAAATGAGGTTCGTGCAGTATAAATTAAAGTCGGGTGGACCGCAGCAGTTAGGGGCGCAGATCTCCACCCAGGGTGACATTTTCGATATCAGTGCTGTCGATTCTTCCATCCCCAATTCTCTGGTAAAATTTTTGACGAATGGAAATGAGATATACGGCAAAGCTAAAAGGTAAGGGAATTATATTAAATAAGTCCTTGTGACATACATACATTTTTTGGTTGTTTACATTACACTACAATGTATGTAAATGCCTATTATGTAGCGGTTACGTATTTACATTACATATACAGGGTGTCCAAAAAAATTAACTGTTCGTGTCCTTATTGAAAATTGAGGTAAATAATTTTTCCGAATCAGCTTTCCCTTTTAACTATATTGTGAACATTCGACCTATTAAACTATATACAATGTGTTTCACTTGAAATGGTAACACACCAATAATTTTTTTAATTTTTTCCGATTTAAATCAAATTTTACAAAAGTATAGAACAAATTAGGATCTACTTATGCAAAGCCACCTGCGGTACCAAGAATACCAAGATATGCGGAGAAAATCAAGAAATCAAATTAGGCATATTTTTATCGGAAAATTTTGTTAATGGAACTTGTTCAGGATTGTCCAAAAACATTAAGTCCAAAATTTCATCAAAATAAAAAAATATTGAAATTTTGATTAAAATAATGTCAAAGTTCGAAAATATCATTTTAATGGTTTTTTTTGTTTAGAAAACTGTACTATGACAATTTTGTTTGAAATTAAACCCAAGCTGCCAGGTAGTTGTCAAGCAGTTAATAATTATTTTAAAAAATTTTTGAATTTTAATTTTTCAATTTTTTTATTTTGATTAAATTTTGGAAAATTCTGAACAAGTTTCATTAACAAAATTTTCCACAAAAAAAAAATTTAAAGATAAAATAATAAAAATTAAACGAAAGTTGGTGGTTTACAGAATCGGGGGGGTAATTACCACCCGGTGCCCAAGGAATCTCTACTTCTACATCTAGATTTTCTATCCAAGTCTCTCACAATGAAAAAAATTTTAATATTATATTTCCACTCCACTATATGGAAATAAGTGTTTATGGAACTTTAATAATATAATATTTGAAATCGTCGACCCTAAAAACCCATAAAACGATACGCCACATCGGTAGTTGTGGTAAATGAAGTAAAAAAAATGTTGAGACCGTTGGTTCTTGTACATACACTAAATCACAATTTTATTTCTTCGCTTTTAGTAATGGGGTTAATGCCAAAAAATGTTTTGAGACCTTAGCTTCTCTTATACTAAATACCAATTTTTTGGACTTTTACTTACTTGATTTATCTATTTACTCCCATTTACTCCCCAACTCTTTAACGGAATACCATTAAAATATAATCTAGTTCCAGATCTCTTTGACTAATAAAGGGGCATCTAACGACATTTTTTTGGCCACCTTAGGTAGCTTACAAAAGTGTGAAATTAACAAGATCCATACATTTTTTGCAAGGTCGAAAAACTCTTTCTCCAAAACAGTTTTTTTAACATTCTGAAGCATAATAATATGTCGATACTTTTCTCAATTGTTTAATCTCAATAACTTTGCTCAGTTCTAAAATTCATTAAGACTTCTTTCTCATCAAATCGTTATTATATCCCTCTCTTAGTAGTGGGGAATTATAAAATTATTATTGAATAATGACAATATACTGGCAAGAAAACAACACATTTATAACAATTCTTTGCTCTGATTATTATCTTTCGGATTGAGTTAATCAAGCATTGATAAACCGATTCAAGCTCGTTCGTAATACGAAAATGAGCTTGTAGGAAGTAGAAACATTATAGGAGAGCATTTCCATTTCTCGAACTAAATTTCTGACTCAGTTTTAAGAACCATCACAGTAAATTAGACATGAAAGTCGCTTCCGGCTGAAATTCGCGCGATGCGCTGTTTTGGGCTTCAATGAAACTGGCGCAGCCGATGGTGCCTTCTTAGAAATTATAAATTAAATATTGCTGCAGTCTCTGTGGTGTGGTGTACCAGTAGGAAAACCTCAGGAGCAAAATATTTTTGTTGCCCTGGGCACTCGCCCAGTGTGACCACTGGTAAAACCTCCCCTGCTTGTATGTATATTTTAACGTCATTATTACTGCACATTTTACCAATAGTAAATGTCATGAAGTCCATGAGCTGGCTGGCTCTACGCCTAAAAATATTGAAAAAAGTTCATAAGGGCTTTCTTCAGATAATATCAAATGTTACACGTGCCAACCAGTGGCGTGCTAAATCACTTTCTACCTTGTTTTTTAAACTTCATCCATTTTGGCCCCGGAAAGCGAGTCCTAGAAATACTATTACTCGACAACTATGTCGGAATCATTTGGACCTAAGCTTTAAGCATCTGTAGATCTGTAGATGGTTGGCGAAGTGTTTTCGGACCCCTGTCCAAATTAACTTTTTCCGATATTTTTAGGTGTAGAATCAGCAGCAGCCTTATGGCATTTATTACTGGACACCCTGTATAGCGTGCTATTACCTATTAAAATTTGTTTTGCGTGATTCCAATTCATTAACGGTTTATGAACATAAACATCATTTCAAACCTTGATTATCTATTAACTACGTAAACAATATGTTTTTTTTTTAGGAAATCACCTATTTTCTAATAACAATAATAAATTTCCTAATTGCCATAAAAAATAAATGATTGCAAAACGTTTTATCTTATTTATATAAATAATACCCATACCAAGTTTGGTAACTATATTTTATGCAAAATAAATGAAGGTTATTCAGTTTGCAATAACAGAAAACAATGATTGGCTAATAGGAACATTTTAAAGTGATATATGTATGCATAACTTTATGATAACAGCATAATATGAGCTATTATGTACGAATATCTATGAAATGATTGTTAAAATTTCATAATTATTACTTCTTACTATTACTATTTAGATTTACAGTCCGATAAGAAAATACTTATTGTGTTTAGGCATACTATTTGATATAAAAAATTGGGATAATTAGTCGTAAAAGTATTTTAATTATTTGTTGAACAATTGCGCTTAGAAATAGTATGTGATGATTACATTTTTTTATAATTGGACAACGATATCTATTTAAACACTAACACAAAAGTCGATTCTCTTTAATGAGACTGACTACAAGCACCAGTGTCAAAAAAAAAAATCAACATTTATTTGTAGTTCGTTTAACGTGTCGTATCTTTCATTTTGGCAAAATTCTTAATTTTTAAACCTAATCTAATCTAAAATTATACACACGTGATATTTCTACAGATTATATATTATGTAATATGTTACCTTCAATGGATTCAAACCTGTCGAATACGTGGCTACCTTCGGAGTACCACAAGGGTCGGTTCTTGGACCACTATTTTTCATTATATTTATCAATCGCATAGCGGATGCCTTAACAGACAATATAGGAATATAAACAGAATTAATTTTGCTGCTTTTCTTCTTAAATACCGCGCGTTCTACTTTATATGTTGTATACTGTAGTTCCAAAATAGCACCATCAAGACAAGTTTGTGTTAATTACTCAATATATGCTAATGGTTTGAAACGTTTTCTAGAATTTATACTGTTGATGATTGTTTTCACTTGCAGAAAAACTTAAACAGAATTAGTAATCGGGGTAAATTCAACTTTCCATTAAATCTGCAGAAATGCAATGTATTTTACACGAAAGTCCATTCATTTTTTTACGATTATAACAGATAATAATATACTACATCGGTCCGAAACACTACGTGCCTTAGACGCTATTTTTAGCAAAACTCGTTCTTTTGATTGATTGATTGATTTACCAGCGTGCGGTAGGCATTTCTGCCACTCCCGAGGATTATACAGCTGGGCCTGCTACGTCCACGCTGGGTTGGACTAAGGTCATGCTTGTTGCCAGCAGCGAGTGCCACATGGCGCATGGTAAAGGAATGTGGGATGGGAGGTGTAGGTATTTGTGACATGCGTTACCGCATTGTGTCGTGAGGGAGCGTTTAAGCTCCCTTTTTTTTTGTATTTTTGGTTCTGGACTTCTGCCTCTTCTGGGTCTTCTTGTGATATATGTTGCCGCACTATGTCGCTGCTGTTTGTGCTCCTATTTTTATTTTTCTGCTTCTATAAATCTTCTTCTTCTTCTTCTGAACCTTTTGATTCCTCCGTTTCTGATTCTGGTACAATTTGTTCATTGTTCTTAGGGAGTATTCATCTATTTTATGTTCCACTCCGCTGGTCCAACTCTCTTTTGTTGACGGCTCTCTCTCCATTATTAGGCTTTTCTTGAAGTTTGTTTTCAGTCCAGATGTGTCCTACGCAGGCGCGTACGCAGGAATGTGTTCTGGGAGGTGGGGAGGCAACCAGGGAGGAACCAAATAAACACATAACACAGCACAGTGAAACTTAAAGCCTTACTTTTCTTTTTGGCATATGCGTAAAAACGAGTTTAAACTAATATTTGGTATGTAAAAACATATGAAATGATTGTCTATCCCAAAAATTCTCAACCGCGCCGCGCCTGGGGGTAGGACAACCAGGGGGGAACCAAATAAACACATAACACAGCACAGTGGAACTTAAAACCTCACTTTTTTTGGCATATGTTTAAAAACGAAGTTAAACTAATATTTGGTATGCAAAAACAGATTGAAGTGCTGTGAGAATCTGAGAATTCAATTTTGCCGCCGTATATCAACAATGTCTCATTGATTATTTTGGGTTTAATCCAAATTAAATTCGTTTGAGTACTTTTAATAATTATAAAAAACCTCACTTGAAAATTTACGTAAGAAATTGTTCTGACCCTACTTTAAAAGTAATGCATTTGATTATTGCGGGTTTAATTTATATTAAATTCGAGTATTTTTTATAATTATGAAAAAAGAATTATTTGAGAGAACGAAATATATGACCATATTTTATGATACGTTATCGATTATTTCGGATATAATTTAAATTAAATCATTTGAATATTTTTATAATGATTGGAAACAATTTATTTGGCCATATTTTTACTGTTCTCATAAGTTTGTCAACAGATGTTGATTCTTCAAGGGTCTGGACCTAAACATTTCAATGGTTTTATGGGGCAGACACTTGAAGTCATTAAGACGCAAATAAACTAAGATGTACTTATCTCTTATATTATGCCTGGGTTTGGGTCGTGTTTATATATTCGTTTCTTTAAGCTCATTTCTTTATGCACCACACTGATTGTCATTAAATAACTCTGTATTAGTTATTTCAAGATATTAATTATATTTCAACTTTGTTCTTTTGTTATAACACATCAATTTAATCCGGATTTCTTAAGCTACAATTCACCTAGGCTTTGTCAAATTTAACACAGTTTTACCGAGTTTTTTAACGTTTTTAAGTGGGAGGGTTTCAGACGCACAACCAATCACTCCGACCTATCCCACTGGAGTCTTTAGCAAAACTCGTTCTTTTAATATACATATTAACATCAACGTCTCAGAAACCTGCAACACATAGTTACGAATTCCCGTGATTTTTTAAACCCAGATACACATTTTTTTTTTTTTAAGAAATGGCTTTGGGAATGTAGCCCATATAGTCACGATAAAGTTTATTACGAAATGCCATTATCTATTCTAACCTAATCGAGAAATCAAAATGACAAATACAGAGGAGCAACAGGAATAAACAAGGACGCACTCTTCACATCCAGAAGTCTTTCAAACGCTCTATTATTGTTATGTCAGATAAAAGCTTGAATATGCGTTACTTGTTTGGACCCCCACACTCAAAGAAATAGTATGGGTAAATTCAACAAAAAAAAATGGTTAACTAACAATATCGTTAATTTTGTTAAACCAAACTATATTGATGGTATTTTTAAACAAGAGGTGATTGTTATTTTAATTAATAAAAAGTTGTCGTACAACAAAACAAACATTAACTTAAAAAATAGATGAATAAGACTATTATTTTGTTCGTCTGACTATTATTTTGTTGAATTCTGTCAAATTAAACTAGATAATAGTATATTTTGTTTTTAACTATTATCGAATTGTAATTCTAACCCAGTATTAGTTCGCTGTATTATTGTACTTGGTAGACAAACCAATATTATTGTCGTCTTCTAGAAGTTCTAAAAGAATTACCATAAAATTTGCTTGCTTACCACGTAGTCTATTACAGAAATTATTCCCAGATGACGCCACATACAAATCACTAACAATAATCCATCATGCATCTTGCACTCTTATGAATTTATAGAAAATTAATAACATGATTGCAGTGTTCAAATTCTCTCAGGGATCATCGATATATTTGGATGGATCTTATAAACGATCTCTAATCTTTGGTTTGGGTGGTCTGATGTCTCAATACTGAGATTTTGGCTAAACAAAAAAAACTTCATCATACAATAAAGTGTAGATCAACCTAAAAATTAGTTGGTGAACAAAAAACAAAGTCGTTGTACTATTTAATTGTAGACCAAATTGAAAATGGTTAGTGAACATAAAAAAATATCATTGTACTATTTAATTTGTTACAAGAAGATATGATTATTAAACTACTTTGTTTACAAAAACAAATAAAGTTGTATGACTATTCTTTACTGATTGATTTAACTATGAAACTAGATAGGCGCGATTTCATATGCTCTTTTTGGTTGAATTTACCTATCATTTTCTTTGAGTGCACAGTATAATAAGCCGATTGAAAATAGGTTTAAATTCGTCATTTGTCTAGTTCCAGATAGCACAATGTGGTTCCTGAAATAATCACTGATTATAGTTTGGAAGATTCAATTAAATTCAATTCAATGAAATATTTTTAAATATTCTACATATTACAAGAATATTCTTTTTTATGCAAGTGGCACAGTTTATAAATATTACAGGATTATTCAAAATGTATATTACAGGAATAATCTAGTTAATCTGGGAATATTTTTAAATGTTCTCTACTAGAATATTTCTGTATCATTAGGTATAAACCTTGTATTATTATTATTACGTTCAAATTAATTTCTATTTAATAGGAATTTTAAAACAAAATGACATTTGCCAGTTAAGATATTGTCAGTTTGACTAATCATTGCTCAATATAAGAGGATAATATAATTTTTTGTAGAAAATCACATTCTGAACCAGTTTACTAGTGTTCATTTAAAAATGCGTACTTTCCGAGATATATACGTCCAAATGAAAAAAAGACACGAAAAAGTAAAATATATATTCTTCAAAAAGCTTTTCCGGAAAAACCAATGGTATAATCGGAACAATGTATCGCGTGCTTTTCGAGATATTTGCATTCAAAATAAAAAAAAGCACGAAAAAACACATATATTTTTTCAAGTCGCTTTTCCGGAAAAACCAATAGGATAATCGGAAAAACGTATAGAACCTTTTTTGTAGGAAATCGTATTCTGAACACGTTTATTTATGTTCGTTTAGACTTAAAAACATAATCAAAACCTTGTGCTAAAATTTGAATACTTACTTCCTATGCAGAGAAACTGCTGTTCAAAATGCTTCTCTGCTTTTTTCCTAATATGAGTGGACTATTAAATGATTAAGTTTAATTTTAAGACAAAAAAAAATTAACTTTCGGATATTTTCAATTTCTGTAGAAAAATTATTATTGATGACCGTTTAACGAAAATATTTACTTACTGTGCAAATGATATCGAAAACAAAATAAAAATAGACTCTAAAATACAATACATTATTTTATATACCTAGGTAAATAACTTTAACGTAGGTAACTGTTCGAAATAACACTCGCCACCTTCGATGCAAACATTAACCGTTGCGCTACTTTTGACGTAGGTAAACTCCCGAGGAAAAAAATGAGCATTGTCAGGAACTTATAATTTTAATCTGAAAAATGTAACCGAGCAGGCCTTGATCTTGCTAGACTGCTTCCTTAGAACTCTTACTTTTAAAATTAACATTGAATAAATTTAAGGAAAGTTAACTAATTTGCATTTGGTGTTTGTAAAGCTGTTATCGTTAGCATAAATAAGTAGTAGAATATGCAAAGGACCTTCAAAATTCATGTTATGGTTAAAAATAGAGATTTTAAGGTAAATAAACTCTTATAAACTCACAGTGTTATTGAATTGTAAGAAAAATCAATCATGATTGATAACATAGTCAATATAATTTATTTTATGAGGACATTTGCATTAGCAATTTTAATATTCAGTAAGAAAAATAATTCCATAAATATAAGTAGCAAAGCAATTAAATATCGCAAGTATAGCTTCGGTTTGCAAGCATATGGGGCATCGACATATGGATTATGGATTGTCCCACCGATATGTGGAATAAGATAGAAGTGGGTGTGTCGTCTAGCTCCAAAAGATAGTGATTGTGTCTCGTGTGTGATATTATTATTACGTTGTTGTTCCTATTGCGTTGATAATAATCAACGAAATAGTAACAGTGTAATAATAATATCACACACCTTGATTGCTTGATTACTCAGAAAAATAATAAAAGTATTTTTTTAAATTGATAAATTTAAATATCTTTTTTTATAAATTATCCCTAATCTTCGTATGCCACTGATTAGGTGAGCCAACGGTGTCTCTCCACGACTCCTCATTTTATCATTGTATAGAAAGAGTTTTATCTAGGTAGGTATACAAAACAAATTATAGTCCGGTGACTTTAGCTTCAAAAATAACGATTTTTCGGAAAGTTTTGGGACTAGCCAAAAATTAGTCTACCCCCTACATAATTTCCTCAGGAATCCGAAAAAAATAGTGTTGACTACTCAAAACGGCGGCTTTAATTGTTATTTGATTTTTTGTAAACAAAATGAATTTTGCAACTTACTTTTTTGCTTATATCTTCGCTTCTAAAAGGTAGTGTTAAGGTGGTGTTACACGGGCGATAAAAAATGCTTAATTGCCAGCATTATCTGCTGACTTTTACGTCACGACAACATCAGCAACTACAGCAACAGGCAACTGTTCGTCAATAAGTTGCTGAATAGTGGCTACCGATATTTGTGAATATCCAGCAATTAGGCAATAGATGTGTACACGGCAAATTCAGTAGAGCAACTATTTCCGGCGATGGAGGAACTCTCCCAGGTAGCAAAGGCACGTGAAAATGACGTGAAAAAATGGTCAGGAGTGACGAGAAATGACGAGTTAGATGACGTAAAACAAATTATTTCAACTCTAATTTTCCTCTCAAAAAGGAGACTATCAAAGAAAACAAATTGCCTTGGTTTACACCAGAAATTAAATATCTCAAAGGAAAAGTCTAACGTTGCAAATATTATCAAATAGAAATGATCACTTCAAACAGTTATATAAAGAATACAGCAGAGCATATGTCAAATTATTAAAAGAAACAAAACAAAACTACTTCGTAGAAAAAATGAATAATACCGACAACAAGTCTAAAACAATTTGGAATATAGTCAATAATCTAACAAATAGAACAAAAAGTAATTTAAAGACATTACCGGTTAATGTGAATATAGAAAATATGGCGGACGGTTTTAATAATCATTTTATTAACGCAGCCCCTAAACTTATATTGAACAATCAATTCTATAATAATGAGTCATATGTATGTAAATTCCAGATGAGGATGAAATTATCAGCTTATCTAGTCAACTCAAAAATAAACATAGTGCAGGAAATGACGGAATACCAACAACAATATTAAAAAAATGTATTAGAGTAATCGCTGGTCCTTTAGCTCAGATCATAAATATGTCGATGCTAACAGGAATTGTACCTGAAAATTTAAAATTAGCACTCATTCTGCCACTTTATAAGAAAGGGGACATAAATAACTACGACAACTATAGGCCCATAAATATTCTCTCATCTTTTTCGAAGCTCCTTGAATTAGTTATAAACAATAGATTAATAAACTTTTTCTACAAACACTCGCTTCTTAATAAATCACAACATGGATTATTTTTAAAAAACAAATTAACAGAGACAGCCCTAATTGAATTGACGGAATCGATAGCGGCAATACTTGAGGTAAAGAACGAGGCCTGCGGAGTGTTTCTGGACCTTTCCAAACCACGAGATTCTTCTACAAAAATTGGAGACTTACGGGGTGAGAGGTGTTGCCTTGGATTGGTTCAGATCATATCTCTGTAATCGCCAACAAAAAGTTCTCATTGAAGAAAATGATGCTAAATATTTTTCAACATGTTTAAATGTCAATACAGGTATCCCCCAAGGAAGTATACTAGGTCCAATATTGTTCGTTATTTATATCAACGACATATCTTCCGCCATTCCAGAGACAAACTCATTAGTAAATTATGCAGATGACTGTTCAATTCTCATCCCCATTAATAAGAGTGACAGTGTGAATGATAAATGTTTAGAAGTTATAAGACATATTCATCTATACCTCATTGAAAATCAATTAGTGCTCAATTTTGAAAAATCTATGTGCATACTGTTTAATGCATCCACACTGTCTTCCCTTAAAGTGAATCCAATTGTAATAAATAATAAAGAAATACAATTTGCTGAGAGCACTAAATTATTGGGACTATATCTAGACGGAAATCTAAAGTACAATATGCACATTCAATCCTTATGCACAATTCTAAGCAAATCATGCTATGCCATAAGAGTTTTAGCTAAATCTCTTAACTATATTGCTCTTAAAACAGCTTATTATGGTGTAGTATAGTCATGCATTAAATATGCTATCTTATTATGGGGCGGCAGTTCGGGTTTGTCGAAAGTTTTTATATGGCAAAAGAAAATTTTAAGGGTTATATTTAATTTAAAATCTACTGAGAGCTGTAGAAATTTATTCAAAACAAATGGGTATCTTACAGTGGCTGGGCTGTATATTTTTGAATGTATTATTTATCTTAGAAGAAACCAAAATCAATTCATAGACAATAAATTTGGACATAACTTTAACACAAGATATAGAGACAATATTTTCAGATTTACAAAACATAGACTAACACTTACCGAAAAAAGTTTACACTATTCAGCAATAAAGTTTTATAATAACTTACCATTAGACATAAAAGAAATTGAAACATTTAGACAATTTAAAAATAAATTATTTAACTATATCTGTGTCATAGAGCCCTATACAATAGGTGAATATTTGAATTATTCATTAAGCAACAATTGAGATTTCTTGTATCAATAATTTTAAAGTGTTTAAATTTTAAATTTGTATGTCATAAATTTTACTATTTTACTGTTTGTGAAAGTATACAACTATTTTTATTACTGGCATGTATTTCATGTATTTTTTTAAAGCTTGTAATTTGACGATACCATGTATATTCTGTATGTGTGTGTACGTATATGTGCGTATGTATATATGACATCTATACTTTGGTAAATAAAGAACTATTCTATTCTATTCTATTCTAAATGAAACGTGAAAATGACTTCCTAATGTCTCAGACGAATGACTTCTTTTTCAGGTTATATTTGGTAATCCCCCCCCACAGGTTTTTAGTAATAGGAACATATAAAACTACATACTAGTTAGTAATCTACTTGATAAAAATAAAATAATTAATGCATAAATAAGTTTTGTCCTAATGAATTTGTTTGTTAGCCATCCGTAATTTTATTTAGATTAACATATCTAATATTGTTTACCATCACTCCAACTTTTTCTCACAAGGGTTGCCTGCAAATTATAATGTTTATTAAGTTATTAAATTCATTTTTACTTACCTTTACCAATTGCGGTCCGTAGGGTTCGAACCTACATGTGTCCCCGTTGTCCGTATTACAGTACTGACGCTTCAACCAACTGAGCTAGCTTGGCGACCACTATTTCGGATGCTAAAAGCAGTATTTATGGTGGTGAATGAAGTCTTTATTATGTGAAATTGAATTTCTTGCCTTATTTAAAATATATGAAAATCTTTCAGGTTCTCGCTTCGATTTACTAGTATTTTTATTTATTTATAATTATTAAGAAGAACTTATTTAATTTAATTAAACTGTCACCAGTGTCACCTGAGAAGTACGAGTAGTTGTTGAACAATGTAATTATTACATTAATTAGTATTAGTGGCGGTTCGTTAAAAAAAAAAATATTTTCCCCAGATCTCGAAATTGAAGAGCAGAGAGGGAGAAATCCGAAAAAAAATTTTCCTTATCTCAAATTTGATGAGCGGTGGAGGGGAAGTCAGGAGTCAACTATTTTAAGAATTAAAGTTTTAAGTTGAGGTACTTATACAAACCTGGGAAGCGTGTTGGAGGAAAAACGGTAAAGGTGTAATATCGTCATCTACTATTTAAATAGAATATTTAATGGTCTAAAACAAACCTAAAATTGAAAAAACCAATAAGCAATTATTACCTTAAAAAAAACAACAAATTTTTTCTCAATAAAAAAAAACGGAATGAGCAGGGGCCGAACCGCCGACCTCATGACTTGGAAGACGACGCGATGCCTTAAGCACTCGGCCACCAACATTTCAGAGGCTACTTACCTAAAGACTTTATAGTTGGAACACGCAACGGATAGATTTTGCTTTTTAATGCATTTTAGTCTAATTTTATTATTAAAAGAATAGATAGAAATATAATTTAAACAAATAAACTGCCGAATCTTTGCAAACTCTTTCGAATATAAATTATTTTGGATAATTTTAAAAAACATTATATCCTCGAATAAAAACGCCAATACTTATCCCTCACGACACAGTTTATTTTTTTTAAACTTTACACTCTGCTTACGATAACAAAATGCCATTAGCGAGTTTTAAAGTTTGTAATCCGATAAAATATAAATAAATTTAACACCGAAAAAAGACGACAATATGACGTGATGTGTAGCACGTCATTTTAATGTCATTTATAAGACGTCATTCTGTCGTCGATTTTTAGTGCCCTGACGTCTTTTTGACCAGAATCACCAGATTTTGACGTCATTATAACGTACCCTTGCTACCTGGGCTATTTCGCTGCTTCAAGTGCTTTTATCATTATGCATGCAGTAAATACAAGAAAAAAGAACAGAAACAGGCGAATGTGGGTGCGACCATATTTAGCTCGACGACAATTATTGTCTTCATCATTGTGGAATGAATTACGTTTAGACGACTTTTTATTCAAAAACTTCACCAGAATATCCCGAAGTGATTTTGAATTACTTGTGTACAAATTGGGTCCCATAATTACAAAAGAAACTACTAATATGAGATTCCTGTAACGACAAAACTGGCAACACAAAGCAAATATTCACAGAATATGATGGAGGTAGGTATATGGGCGGGCGAGATAGAAAGAATAATCGCCCTTAATTTCCCAAACCCAGTGGACATACGGCAACTCGAACTAAAATTACAAGCAACTAAAACTATGTCGAGCCATATGACTATATATTGCCGAAATACTTGTTGAAAATCGCACAATGTTGCGCAATATTGTTCCATTAATTGCTGCAGTGTGTCGCCCAGCAATTAATTGCTATGAAAATTTTTAGCTCAAATAACAATCCTATTAAATTCGTCCATTTTTAATCACGTGTGCTGAAACAACCAATCAGAACAGAATTACACTGAAAAGATCCCTGAGGGATCTTTTCACTTATGTCATCCAGTTTGACAGTAATGACAGTTTAATAATTTAAAATTTATTTTTTGACAATATCGATTTGGAACTGCAAATAATGATTTAATGAATATAATAATGGAGGAAACCACACCAAATAATACGTAATACATAATCTACATTTAATTTTACAAATTGCTCTTTTAATAATTATTATGTTTTTAAAATAGATTGCAAAAAATTTTCTATGCGAATACCCCTCGAACGTTGATAAATAGCTCATAATTTTGACACAACTTCCTCAAGCACGTTGCTTTTAGGTAATATCCCTCCGCCTACGGCGTCAGGATATTACCAAGCAAGTGCTTTCGGAAACTGTGATAAAATTATTTCGTATTATCAACGTCCTTGGGATATTATAGCTGAAAATTGCCCGTGTAACAGTACCTTAAGGTAGGTACACGCAAAGGAGGACTCTTCGATAGTTAATAACATTTTATGGCAAAAAACTGTAAAAATTGAATTTTTCGATCCTCGAACTTTGAAGTACTGTAGAAACAAATATAAAACCTGTATGTTAACGATGTTATGACAAATAGTACATATTTTTACCCTCAGTAAAATACACTTTGTCCCGTTGCAAAATTTTAATTATTTTTTTTGCAATTAATTTATAAAAAAAAAATTCAAATTGTTACATTAAAAGATTAAAATAATATTTTACAGGTCTGTTTCAGCAAATATATTGTATCAGACGTACATTTACATAATCAAAAAGAATATTGCTACAAATTTTAATTTACGCAAAAAATCAATTTTGTAACTTAAACAAACGAAAATAACTCGGTGGGTTTTGCATAAAATTTATTGCAACCAACGGCATTTCAATTGTCATAAAAACACGAATTAAAAAAAAAATTGTTCTGATGGTTTGGAGTCGAGATATGAAAAATTCACATCTTTGCGATTACGGTGAAATTTGAATATATTTTTACTTGAAAATTTAACTGAATATTTCTCAGAGCCATCACTTACAAAAAGTGCCATGTCTATATACCTATATAAATGGGCCATGGTGAAAAAATCGAGAAAATTACATCTTTGGCGCTCGCGCTGACGCACATCGGGGCTTTTCGTAGTTGGTAGTCCTAAAAAGGCCTAGACAGTGGCGGTTTGGATGTCTAGGGCTTAGTCGGCATTTTACAATACACATTCAAACTCAGTTCGTCAGCGATTTGACATTTTTGCTTCGCATGTATATAAACGTCGTCCCAAAATTTTTTTGATGAGCGGGGGGGAGAAATCCGAAAAAAACATTTTTTCTCCCCCCCCCCCCGCGCTAATCAATTATTAGGCGCGGAGGCCCAGTTAATTTGGTACCGGGGCCCATGATTTGATGTGGGGGGCAAAATAAAGCTTTAAGCAAAATGTTAATCGAGTTTTATTAATTTATTCAACCGCATTTTAACATAAAGCTTATGAAAACAATATGTACGTAAAATTTACGTACGATATCAATACAGTACCATAAATACCGTTCTAGGGTTAAGAACAATTTTAACAAAAACTGTAAATTTTTCGAAATATTTTGACCGCCGAGGTCCCCTGACTTCAATCTCGTTGATTATTTTATTTGGGAACCAGTGGCGGCTGGTGAAATTTCAATATTTTTTTCTCGTCTGTGGCGCATGGGACCCATACGAAATTTGGGAAATAACATCTAGAGGAGCACTTCTCTAATGACTCCTAAAAAATTTTAAAAAACTAGTTTGCGAAAAAATTTTTGAAAATTCGTTAGCCTCCCCTGGGTCTAGGGACTCCTGTTAATTTTTATTTTTGTTTATCATATGCATTTGACTTTTCATAAAAATACAACAACAGATTTTGGAGTTTATGAAAATATTTTCATTGCTAACTGAGATACAACGAATTGAAATATTGTAATTTGTTAAATTGTAAATTACAAAATTTCAGTTCATTGTATTTCAGTTAGTAATGCAAATATTTTCACAAACTCCAAAATCTATTGTATTTTTATGAAAAGTCAAATACATATGACAAAAAAAATAAAAATAAACAGGAGTCCCTAGGGCCCAGGGGAGGCTAACGAATTTTCAAAAATTTTTTCGCAAACTGCTTTTTCAAAATTTTTTAGAGGTCATTAGAAAAGTGCTTCTCTAGATGTTATTTCCCAAATTTCGTATGGGTCCCATGCGCCACAGACGAGAAAAAAAATATTGAAATTTCACCAGCCGCCACTGTTGGGAACGATTAAAAGAGTTGATCTACGCGGAAAATATAAATACAAGGCAAGAACTGATTGACAGGATTATTAACTGCTGCAACATTATCAGAAATGACCCCGTAACAATTAGGAAGTCTATCAGACAAGTGTATTGAGGCAGATTGAAAATCTTTTATAATTATGACATTTATATTTTTTTTGTTGAATTTCTTCTGCAATGTTTAAGATGTTTTGATATTTTCGTTATTCCTTTTCTTTTCTTATAATTCCGTATTGTGAATAAACATGTAAGACATGGCCTAGAAATTGATTAAAATGATACTTATTAAACCTAGGCACGAGGTATGTAGATAATATTTTTTCTTAGCTAAATTTTTGTATTAATGAATATTAGTATACATTAAAATATTCCATTTTGCCAAACTTTTCATTTGAATTGAAAATTGATGGATTAATAAAAAATTTGTGGAGTGTGACAAAAATTTCAAGTACTCAGGTTTTACTACCTATTTGTTTCCTATACAAATTTCATATCAAGTTTTAGATAAATCATATACAGGGTGATCTATCGTATACGAAGCAATCCAACAAATTTTTTTGAAACCGTCCTTGGATTTTTTAAATTTTGGATTGGTATGATGGTTGTTAGGCAACAGTGTACATTCTTGTAAAAAATGAGGCAAATCGGATTAACTGTTAAAATGTTATGACCAAAACAATTTTTGGACAAAATTCATAAATCACTCTGTATGATAGTAAAGAAAGGGGACAAATACTTTTTAATGGTCACTTGGTATTCGTTTTAGGTGCCTCTACTTACGGTAGAAGTATGTACAGTTCCTCATGATTCACCCTGTATAAAGTACTGATCCATCGATCGGAAATCATTAAATCTTCTATAGTGCCTATAAGAAGAATGTTTAAGGAGGCTCAAGAATCCCGCCATAAAGACGCGAAAAGATTCAGAGAACATAGTACTCGGAAGGCATCTCGAATTAACACCATGAAAGATTTAATACACATGTTATTGGTAACAAGCGATCCATTGATCAATTTTTTCAGAACATTGCCGAAAAAACCTAAAGGATCACTTTCCCAGAAAGTTGTTAATTTGCTCGAAACTGATAAGTTTCAAAGTATGTGCTTTGATTAAGGCATAATTCTACATCATTATTCGCAAAAAAAAACCTTATTGTATAACAAAGTACTTCTTGTAGGTAAACAAAATTTTGTTCATTAATTTTAATTGCTTTTAACAACAGTGGCCGTTTATTTTTTCGTTTCAATCACGGTTTGGAATCCCAGGAACACAGAGCAGTTCAATAAAGTATACTAAAATAGAATTAAGATATTTTTATTCATAACGAATATTTTTGATAAGCTAAATCCGCCCTCTGAACCACGGCGTACTTGGAGAGTGTCACCGCAGCGGCAGCTTTATTTCTCTTTTGCGAAAGATATAAGCGAAAAACTAAGTTGCAAAATTCATTTTGTTTACAAAAAGTTAAATAACAATTAAAGCCAAAGCCGTCGTTTTGAGTGGTCAACACTATTACTTCCACGTCCAGTGGAAGTACAGTAACGACAAAAAAATTTTTAGAAATTTTTATTGTCCAAATAGGCTTAAAATGTCATGAAACGTCGAGATTTTAAGTTTGAGCGAAAAAAAAATTTCTGTCTGTCGGTCTGTCTGTCTGTCTGTCTGTCTGTCTGTCTGTCTGTCTGTCTGTAACTTTTTTTGTGCGCACGTTTACTCTGGAACCGTTTGAGATATTGACTTGAAATTTGGTACACATATGTACTTTAACGAGATCTAGAACTAGATTATATTTTCATCTTGTTGCGTCGAAGGGTTGGGGGGTAATTTGGGGTAAATTTGGGGTAAATGGGTAAATCAAGCAGGTAAGAGTCCATGAAATTGGTATTTAGTATATACAAGAGAAGCTGAGGTCTCAAAAAAATTTTTGGCATTAGCCACCCCCATTACCACCCCCACCTCCTTATTAAAGGGGATGAAAAAAAAAATGTGATTTAGTGCATGTACAGGAACCAGAAACCTCAAAATATTTTTTTACTTCATCCAGGGGGTTGTCACTTTCCGGTTTATCGAAATCGGGACAAGCGTTCTTAAACTGTAAGAAAGACTAGAATTTCTTTTCTCCACAATTTGGTGGGGCCTCAAACTGAGCTGAGCTAGTGTTAGAATACAATGATAGAACCAGTGATAAAACGTATTCGAAATTTTCAACTTTTAAGTCTCCATACGATAATTAGCACAGAAATGGTTCAAAACCTTGGCACTGCAATCAAAATCGCATGTGCTATGATAAATGAGGCAACCAATCAGTGGCGCAGCCAGAAAATTCGTCTGGGGGGGGGGCAATAGAACCGGCCTCCCCGGAGGTTGAGGAAAACTTTTCAGCAAATGGTTGAAAATGGATGTGTCTATAGATTCCTCTACTAGATAATATGGGCATTAATTACAAAATATTAATTTCAAGAGATAATTTGGATACTGCCTTTAGTCCCTTCAAATTAGTCAAGAAATCGCTGTTTTATGGAAAATCATCCCACAGATGAGATCTGTAAGAAGTGAAGTATTTGGGTTACCTAATCATAATTTTCACACCCCGCAGTTCTAAAAAAGGGTGGTTTTTGATAAAGATATACATATATACGAATTTTAGCGTTTTTTCGTCTTTTTCTCTATTTTGAGGAAAAACTATGCATTTTGGTGAAAAATATCAAGAGAGCAATTTGTAGAGCATAAAATTTCCTACAAATGTTGTTTCTACTATTTTTTTTTCGAATTCCGCTTAGTTTCGCCGCTAGAGGGCACGAAAGAAATAATTATACATATAGACTTTTGCGCCTTTTTTTTAAATTTTGAGCCAAAATTATGCATTTTTATGAAAAATTACGTGGGATTAACGTTGCAGAACATAAAATATATATATGTTTTATGAAAAAAAAAACCTAGAAAACAAAGATAGTGAATTTTATGTTCTACAACTTTGATCTCATGTAATTTTTCATAAAAATGCATAATTTTGGCTCAAAATCTAAAAAAAGGCGCAAAAGTCTATATGTATACTTATTTCTTTCGCGCCCTCTAGCGGCGAAACTAAGCGGAATTCGAAAAAGGTATAGGAAATTTTATGCTCTACTACTTTGCTCTCTTGATATTTTTAACCCAAATGCATAGTTTTCCTCAAAATAGAGAAAAAGATGAAAAAACGCTAAAATTCATATATATATGTATATATTTCTCAAAAACCACCCTTTTTTTAGAACTGCGGGGGGTGAAAATCATGTTTAAACAACTCAAATACTTCACTTTCAACAGGTCTCATAACTGCGGGAAAATTTTCTTAAACATTTCCTAATTTGAAGGCACTATTTGTACTAATAGTGATATTGCTTCTTTATTTTTTCGGTCATCGAGGATGGCTTGGGGGGGGGGGCATGCCCCCCCCCTGGCTGCGCGCCTGCAACCAATACTAGTAAATCTCAAAATATATACAGAACGAAGATATAATATAAATTATTTTTAATTTATTTGAAACAATGGTTCCAAAAAGCAAGACTGTTTCCCTTTGATATAAACTTTGTTTATATTTAATTATCGATGAACCGATTAAAACTTTGTTAACACGCTAAATAAATTGCACCGAAAATATTTTTTCGTCAATATTTATTTTACACCATCTAATTTCTCAACAAGTAAAGTTAATGTATTTCCAGTTATCGTGCGTAAGCAAAGGTCGTAGCGAAAAAATAATTGATAAAGTGATTGTAGCAGAAAAGCCAAATAACTCGCCGAATTTGCATTATTACAGGAAAAGCTCAATAATATGGTAATTTGATGTAATATATTTTTTAGTTTTTTTTCTTTTTTTATAACGTATTCTATGTTCCTATTCTGGCAAAAAAAATTAGATTGGTTGAATATTCGCATTTAAATAATGAAACGCTTTGTCCGACAGAGACCGACCCTGTGACGTCATTAGATCATACGTATATCGCCCACACGTTTCGTAAGGCTATTAACTTTAATTTTGAAAATGTTTTGTCGATTTTTTTCGTAATTTCTGTATCGCATGGACAATATGCGACATTAATTCTATAGAAATATAGCAGTTAAACAACGGTAGACTTATTAATTAATGGTAATTGATTATTTTAATTCAAATCACGATTTCGCGAAAGCACGATTGTTCTGCCCGAAGCAGGACAATATCACATACAAATGCATATCAGTATGTAAACATGGTTTACAGTTAGCATGCTGAAATCTATAGAAGTTTTTTCACAAAAGAACTTGAACTAGAACTAGAAAAGAGAATTATATATACGATTTTTTAAATATATACAGGGTTTCGCTTAAATGTGGTGTGTGTAATTTTTACCAATTTGAATAATTTTTTTTCGAAAGCATTTGAAGGACTTAACTGTGAACTCCACAAATTGAAGTGCTTTGGAGTCAAAAGCACAGCTTTAAATTCCTTTAAATCTTATCTTTCCAACAGAAATTTTGAAAAGGAGAGGTATCGATAAGCTAAGACAATATATGACAAAAAATTTAACTACATTTTTTTTTATATTTCTCATTATTTTAGTAAAATACAGGACACTAACTTAACGCTACAATAAATTAAAAGTAAAAATGACCACGTTTTCTTCACGAGAAAAATCGACAAACTGAGGTCAAAATGGCTTTCTTTGGAAAATTGTACCTTTTTTTACTATATCAAGTTTTTTAGACATGAGCGCATTTTTTTAGCATGGTGATTTTTTTACATGTTGTTCTTTAGACGTCAACAAATATAAAAATACAAAAATTAAACTGCTAAAAAAATGCGCTCGTGTCCAAAAAAACTCGATATAGTAAAAAAAGGGTACAATTTTCCAAAAAAAGCCATTTCGACCTCAGTTTGTCGATTTTTCTCGTGAAGAAAACGTAATCATTTTTACTTTTAATTTATTGTAGCGTTAAGTTAGTGTCCTGTATTTTACTAAAATAATGAGGAATATAAAAAAAATTTAACTATATATTGGCTATTAGCTTATCGATACCCCTCCTTTGTTTGTTCAAATAAGCTTAGAATACCATGAAACCTCGAGAATTTAAAATTGAGCAAAACAAATTCTGTCTGTAACTTTTTTGCGCATGATTACTCTGGAACGGTTTATTATATTAACTTGTTTGGTACACCAATGCACTGTAATGAGATCTGAAACTAGATTATATTTTGATCTTATTCCGAAGGGTTGGGGGGTAAATGGATAAAGCAAGCAAGTAAGAGTCCATAAAATTAGGATTTAGTGTATGTATGAGAAGCCGAGGTCTCAAAATATTTTTGGCATCAGCCCCCCCACCTCTTTATTAAAGGGGTGAGAAATAAAAGTGCGATTTAGAGTGTGCACAAGAACCAAAAACCTCAAACATATTTTTGGCACTCCCCACTACCGATATGATATATATTTTTATGACGACTTCAAATATTATATCCCTGTCAAAAAATCCTATTTCAAACTTATAGAAATCATTTCAAACTTTTTCAAACTTATAGATAATTATACATTTTTTATGGGCAATCAATGATTATCTATAAGTTTGAAATAGGATTTTTTGACAGGGATTAATAACCCTAATAGCACAATATTGTCCTATGGGCAATTCACAGACGGACATACAGGACATCCGATGGACGTTCGCTTTTGGTTCAAAGTACATCCGACGGACGTCCAAATGTCACAACTTTGAACAATAGGGCATGTGCTTCGTATAACTAACATAACCTCAAATTTTAAGTTTTTCAGGTTTATTCTCATTTTTAATGTTTGTATACTCATTTCAGCTTGGAGTAGTACTGGCTCCAAGCAAATATTTAAAAATTGACGCAAATGATGTCTCAATATTGTTGATTAATAAAAATAAACTGCTAATTATAGGTTAGATTTCCAACCTACAAAAAAAGTCCTATTTTATTAGGAGAAAGTATTTAGAACTTCATAAACATTACACTGAATTAGATTTTAGTTGAAAGTATGGAAACCAAGTAGTCCAGTCAATGAATGGTTTCTAGAGGGAAATGCTGAGATCACAATTTTTGACTAGAGGGCTGTGTTTGGACTATTTAGGAGGTAAACATACCAAAAGTCCCCGAACGTAGGAGGTGGGAGGGGGGGATATGCAGGGGGGCACGAAGAAGGTCCTGGTTTTTGATTTTTCGCTCATATGTCGAAAACGGTTAGCCCTAATCAAAAAGTGGCTATATGCGAAATTAAAGCTAACTAAATTTTCTACAATAATGTTTCTATTATTTTTTTAGTATCTGCTATGGTTCAGTAATGAATTGTATATCTTTTGACTGTATTCTAACTTTATTATAAATTTTAAATAAACTTTAATAATCATCGTAGAAAATAATTTCTTGTAAAGATGTCCGTTTCACAACAGACTGAACTGAAATATCGAATAAAAAATGTCTTTGCGTCTGTAAGTGTGTGTGTGCGTGTATATATATGTGTGCGTATATACCGATTATTGTAAACACGGTAACTTCTGTTAGACTTAAAATATTTGATTACAATTTGGAACATATGTAAAACAACATATTACAATAATCCCTATTGAAATTGGGCCATATCTGTAATACATGGTGATAACCAGAGGCTTTAATATTGCATATAACCACTTTTTGATTAGGGCTAACCGTTTTCGAGATACGAGCGAAAAACCAAAAACCGGGACCTTTTTCATCCCCTTGCATCCTCCCCACCTCCTACGTTCGGAGACTTTTGGTATGTTTACCTCCTAAATCCAAGAACAGCTCTCAAGTCAAAATTTGTGATCTCGGCATTTCATTTTGAACGTTCATTAAGTGGGCTAAAGCTGAAATTTTAATAACAGCTACGATATACTCATAAATCTTAAGAAACATATACTTTTGAGATTAGCTGTGACGTCACGTGCTCATGCCCTATATAACAATTATTAAAAAAAAAACGGAGGGGGTAGGGACCGAACCGCCGATCTCATGATTTGACTCGGCCACTAACCTAGCTTCCTAGTATTCTCTTAAAGACTGTACAGTTGGAAGTAGGTCTTAGACTAATATATATTTCAAAATGTAGAAAGTATTTGAATGTTCAATAAATGTTTAGTATCAAATATCACTAATAATTTACAAAAAAGGTTAAAATTAAATGATTAATGACAAATTACGAATTACTATAAAAAATAAACTACAAATTTTACGGAAATAACAAAAACATTGTAAAATTGAAAAACCAGTTTTGTTAACGTTTTTTTGTTTATATAGTAAAATATGTGTACTTGCCGAACATAAGGACGTCCGTTGCGGCACATATGTTGGACGTTCAGTGTGGTATTCACTGGTATGTATACATATATCTCGGAAACGTGTTGGAGGGAAAGCGGTATCGAGATATTATCACTTATTACAAAAGTATAATATTAAATCAACGGACACGACACGAAATGGACGTCCATCTCCTGTCCCTATATGGACATAAAATGTACATACTTCCCGTATATAAAATGGACATTCAGATGACGTCCATTCTGTACAATTTCAAAGTAAATCCGATGATAGACGTCCGGTAGACGTCCAATTTATGTCTATGGACGTCAGTGCATTAAATGGACATAAAACGGACGTCCGGCTGACATCGTGTGCTATTAGGGAAAGTTCTATGAACAATTATTTCCACATAGTGGAGTGTAAATATAGTATCAACATTTTTCCATTGTAAGAGATTTGGATAGGAAATCCTGATGTGGAAGTAGTGATTCCTGAGGCAGCGTTTTTCTTTTATTGATTTCAATATGTATATATTTTTTTAAAGATACGACTGGAAAAATCTATATTTTGCAACATATAGTTTTCAAATTTCCTCAAAATGTTGTGTGTATGGGAGAATGGAGAGGCGCGAAGTACATATATTACTACGCAGGTGCAAAATGCAGGCTACGAGCCGGGAAGCCATGATGAGCCGGTCAGTAAGGAGCCATATTAGAGTCAAGTGTCCCGATTGTACCCCTGATTTTATAATTCAAATATTGTGGTTATATCATCAAATCTGTGATACTAAATAATATACGTGTACACCAAGTTCTCCGCTGTTATTATACTCTTCACAAAAGCGAAGAATATATTGCATTTGATCGGCACATTTTTAAATCAGTAAATATCGCTCGTAGAAAAAAAATTTTCAAATTCTTAAGGCCAAGAATTTTCATTGAAAAATTTCGGGTCATTAAGGATTACCGAATTTGAAAGTATCGATGATATGGGGTGGTAGAAAAAATGAATTTAAAGAGAAAATAAAGAGCGATTTTCGAAAAAAGATTCGTTACCAATTTATTGATTATTTAATGTTTAAAATAGGAAATTTTAAGTGGGCCGTAATTTAAAAACCAAAAATCAAAATGTTGTTAAAATCTGAATAGGGGGGTTCTACAGCATGCTGATCAATAATATTGCATTAGTTTTTCAACAAAAAAGTGCCTCATATGATTTCTCGAAAAATCGACCACGTTTCTTAATAAAAATGCACGCCACTGACTGAAATAAGTTTTGTTTCACTTAAAAAAGGTATAATAAAGGTCTTTGATATCTGTCCAAACTTGGTTAAAATTGGATGACTAATAACTAAGCTACGAAGGTGTTACCGTGAAAAGTGGGACACACTGTATATATTTCATAATAATATATCTAATTCGCTGAAATATAATAGCCGAATGATATATACCACAGACATTCAATTTTTGTAGTGATTTGTGATGGTCCAATGGTTAAAATCCTTGACAGGATGTTTTTTTTTAATATTTTTTTTTTCACAACAAAAGTTGGTATCACAAAATTTAGAATGTCCAAAAACTAACATTATTTACAAGAAAACTGCGAAAAGAATCCTATAGAATGTGTAACAATTATATAAAAAGCTCAGTAAATCGGCGAAGAGTATATATAATGTTTAGAGAATATTATTTAGGTATTATGCAAATCACAACTTACACATTTTTTTATTTATTATGAAAATACCTACTTTCTGTATATTGTTGCCCTAATCTGGGCACGCTAATATACTAGTTAGGGCAACAATATACAGAAAGTAGGTATTTTCATAATAAATAAAAAAATGTGTAAGTTGTGATTTGCATAATACCTAAATAATATTCTCTAAACATGATAAAAGCAAATAAATAAAAAATAATTAATTGTAAAAAATATATATAATGCTTCCACTAGTTATTATTTAACCCGGACAACTGTGGATGTTACATAAAATGTTCGGATTTTGATGAGCTGGTAGTTTTTGGTAATAACAACCCTAATAGCACACGATGTCCGCCGGACGTCCGTTTTATGTCCATTTAATGTACTGACGTCCATGGACATAAACTGGACGCCTACCGGACGTTCATCATCGGATTTACTTTGAAATTGTACGGAATGGACGTCCTCTGTATGTCCATTTTATGTACGGGAAGTATGTACATTTTATGTCTATATAGGGACAGGAGATGGACGTCCTTTTCGTGTCCGTTGATTTAAATATTATATTTTTGCAATAAATGATAATATCTCCATACCGCTTTCTCTCCAACACGTTTCCGAAATATGTATACATACCAGCGAATAGCAAACTTAACGTCCAACATATGTGCCGCAACGGACGTCCTTCGGCAAGTACGCATATTTTAGGTCCCTATAGGGACAGCAGCAGGACGTCTATTTAATATAAAAACAAAAAAACGTTAACAAAACTGGTTTTTCAATTTTACAATGTTTTTGTTTACATTTGACCGTTATTTCTGTAAAATTTGTAGTTTATTTTTCATAGTAATTTGTAATTTATCATTAATAATTTAATTTTAATTTTATTTGTATAAATTATTAATGATATTATTTGATACTAAATATTTATTAAACATTCAAATAGGTACCTTCTACATTTTGAAATAAATAGTTATATTAGTCAACTGTACAGTCTTTAAGTAAACACTAATAAGCCAAGTTGGTGGCCGAGTGAGAGAACATCAAGTTACAATTTTTTTTTTTTTTTTTTTTTTTTTTTTTGTGCCTAAATCCCCTTCAGGCCGAAACTTATCCAAATCCTAATTTTTTAAATCACAGCTTTTATCTTTCCATCTTACCTTCCTTGTCGGCGATCAGACCGCAAGGCCGTCATTTGTTCGAACGGGTTTTTTCGTTCAGTTTTCCCGTGTCAATAACCAAAATTGTATAGTACGCGTTCGCCAATGTTTTTAGAGTTGTGTTTATTTTTAATTTACTTGTAGGTCCATGTGGACAATAAAATATTTTAACCTAGATTTTAAGTCCACCTGCGGTGGGCAGGACCTTCTAGCCCCCCACTCGAACTATCTCTAAGCTGAGTCGGGCCCACCCCGCCCAGCCCCACACCTACCTCGACGTCACCTGTCCTGGTCGTGTGGCTGGCTCCGGGTTGGGCTCCGAGGAGGCACATATTATACTATTAATACTGAATAAATACTATTGATTGATTGATTGAAGTTACAAATCACGAGATCGACGGTTCGATCCCTGCTCATTCCGGTTTTTTTTTCTAAATAATTAGAATGTACAAATATTGTCTCAAATTTGACATTTGCACGTCTTTCGGCTGCCCGTCGGATGAATTTTTGAATTTTTAACTTTGTCAAAATTTGAGAGACAAAAAGTCTAAAAAAAAAACTAGTCTACACATTTAAAAAGAACGCATAACCAAATCACCCCTTTTAACAATTCTTATCCTTTTGTGGCTAGCTTGGGGAGCGGCAAAGAAACATAAGTATTGTTTGTCATATTTTTCATATACTGTTTGTTTGAATATTTATATATGTATATTATGTTAATCCCTAATCATAAACTGTATAGTTTCTTGGGAATAAAGTTTTTATTTTTATATCTCACTTGAACTTGGAAATCTGTTTTAAGAGGGTCAATATTACTACCAAGTCAGTGATTCCCACAAAAGTTACACAATAATTCCTACCCCACAGTATTTAAATTAGCAAATGACCAAATTGCTGATGCGTCTATCAACATATTCTGTTCATACAAACCGCCAGCAGCTGCTGCAGATCTAATTTTGTAATTTTTTAAAATAATGGTGTCAGAAAATTCGAATTAAATGCAACATGCTCTTTCAGAATTTGCAATAAAAAAAACTAGAAGCACCTATAAAGAACATACTTCCTATGACTTTTATATAGTAACTTTATGTCAATTATCTAATTGAATCCTATGTTTTACTTGCAGGATAATAGCAGCTGGTAAATCAATTACACCTCTGGACAGCGTGGATTTACTGCCCCCAATTACGAAACCAGACAAAGTAGCGTGTGTTGGTCTAAACTACAGCGGCCATTGTGAGGAGCAAAATGTTCCACAACCAAAGGAACCAATGTTTTTCAGTAAATTTTCGTCTTGTATCGTAGGACCTTACGACAATGTAGTAATACCACCAATAACAAATGTAAGTTTAAACAAAATGGGTTCAGATTTTGATTTTTTGTCTCTATGAAAAAAACATTTTTTTCTGGTTAGGAAAACTACATAATATATTGACATCCCATGTTAGTGGAGTAAAATTACATTTTAAATAGAATTGTTTTGCAGCTAGTGGAGTCAAATTAGAATTTTAATGTGAATTGTCTGGTCGGGGCAGTTTTTCTGTTTTCACGTATTCAGGGGATCAACTTCAGTTCACAGCTCAGTTTTGCAGTTTCTGCGAGGTTGGTGTATTGTTTATTTAAACAATTTAATTTTTTAGGCCGTGTTTTCCATCGGTTTTCTTTGAATATCTCGAAATCAATAAGTCCTATGGAAAAGAATAAAAAGAAGGAAAACGTTCGTTTTGAGCTGTACAATAAAAGTACATCTGTGCAAGTTCATTCACTATAAAATATCTGGAGTATACGACATACAACTGAGAATGTACCTTTTAAACAGTTTCTCATTCATGTCGTTGCAGAATCGCAGAATTATGCTCACCCTAATTTTCCTGTTTAAAACCCTAAACTATTTAATAGACAATCAATACTTTCTGGCACGCATACCAATTAGAGTTCCAAGTACGACCAGGTGCACTGAAACCTTCTATTTGTCTAACCCCAGAAACCCATTATTTTATTGTAGATTCGCAACCTGTAAGTGGGCTATGCCTGTTGGTTTGTCAGTAAATAAATAAATAATTAAATAATACAAGACACAAAAATAACTTCTATTTAAATCATTACTGCTACACTTATTACAAGAAATCTCCCAAGGAATGGTGGGGGCCTCACTTGCATAATTTACTCCCAAAGGACCTCAAAGACTTAACTTACTAATTCATTTTACACCGCATTGACGAGTTTATTTAAAGATTCATACCGATGTACTGCTTTCTAGTTTACATCATTATTTTATTTAATTGTGTGTTTCATAAACTATAGTTGTAAGCTTTAACTTGTACTTTTTTACCTATCTTATCTACAATCATTGTGCCATAAAGATTAATAAAGCTATCTATTTATCTGGGACCGGAGATAGTAAGGAAAACAATTGTTTAAATTTTACATGAAGCAATAGACAGATTTAGTACAAGACTTCTCATTACACTTATCACACTTAAACCAATAAAATCGCTGCTGCAAGACAATTCCTTATTCACCTTCTTTGATGCTTAGTTTGACTCCAAGGGGGTGAGGTACGATCACCGGTTTAAGTTCTGAGACTCGATCAGCGAAGCGCAGCAGCGCTGAGCGAGTCCGGCACTTGGATGGGTGATCCATCATCTCATCGGTAGGCTACCACCACCATAAAGGCGGTGGCTGGCCCAGGAGACAATTCCGGGCTATTGAACCGCCATAAAAGGTGGTGGATGGCCCAGGGTGGGTCAAACTGTAGATCCCTAGCAAAATGGCCTGATTGACTAGTAAAAATAACAATACTACTACTACTACTACTACCTCGACTCCACTATGTATCTATTGATGGAAAATAAAAATGACTAGATTAGGGCTTTTACTAATAAAATACTGTAAAAACGAAAAATATGTTTTCAAGGTTCAGACATTACATAGCTGAAAATATTCGCTGAATTTTCCAGGTTTTCCATGACAAAATAGTATATTTCATTAGGAGTCTAGAAATAAGGATTTTTCCGTGCACATGTGACAAATTCTCGGCTTCGCCTCACACGGGAAGTCATGCAAGCACGGAAAAATCTATTTCTGGACGTGTAATAAATGACATTTTTTATTATACTTCTTTGAAAACGATAACATAAAAACAAAATATAACAAAAAAAGATATACGAAAGAAACTTGGAACATTTTTATTTTCATGAGTTATAGAAATAAAAAAACATGTAACTACTAGAGTAAGAATATTGAAAATTAACTAACAAACTAACTATTAGTAACAGCTCCAACTAATATTTTTAGTTTGAATCAGGGTGTATTAAATAGGTGGTGCGACGACAACCCTCACAGTGGCTTCATAAGTGCTTACTTCGTACATAATGTAATAGATGGCAGGACCAATAAGTTCTCTCATTACTTACGCATAGATAGATAATTTTACAGGTTCCGTGCATACAGTGTTACATACATTCCTGGCCTTTTGTTTTTGTTTAGTGAAACAAGAGTCCAGTGACATGACATTAAGTAGCTAAATTAAAACATTGAAAGAATATATGCAACACTACATGCAGCATTGTACGTGTCGCCACAGCTAACCTCAAAAATATGTATTTCTTAATATTTACAAGTATTACGTAGCTATTATTAAAATTTCTACCTGGTTCCTGTACTTTCAACCAAAATCAAGTTCAACGCAATGTTATGAAGTTTTAAATAGTTTGTCACAATAAAATAAGACACTTTTTGCAGGTTAGGAATCTAACCTATAATTAGTAGCCTATTTTTATTAATCAACAATATTGAAAAATTATTTGCGTGAATTTTTTAATATTTGTTTGGAGCCAGTATGGCTCCAAGCTAAAAATGCCTATACAAACATTAAAAATGAGAATAAACGAAAAAACCTTATAATTTGAGGTTATGTTAGTTATACGATGCACATGCCTAGGTAATTGTAGGACCTTATTGCCCGCGCCATCTACTAAAGTAAATAGTAACCATGCACTTATGAAGCCATTATTATAATAGGAAAGTGCGGTATGTCGGACCACCTATTTAATACACCCTGGTTTGAATTGTTATTATTAATGGTTATGTTTATTGTGCAATTGGTATTATTGCACAGGTTAAGTCCTTTTGGAGTTTCATTTTGTGAAACTGAAATTATTGAAGCAGACTCTTCGCAAATGTTTTGATTTTCTTGAACGAATGATACACTTGTTGTATTTTGTGAGTGAGAAGGATTAAACAGTTTTCGTGATACCTCACCTTTTTCTTTGTATGGATTCTTCTATATATCCTTCTACTACATTGGAAGAACTCCACCCTCCGTACCTTTTCAGAGTGAGTAAATCACCGCCGCTTTCCACCAACATGCTTGCCGAAGAAAACCTTAGTCCATGCCCGGTATATTTTCTGGAGTTTTCTAGTTTTAGGTATTCTGCAACAATTTTTGGAACACCACTGTTGGTATGGCATCCAACATGTTGAGCGTAACACCTGCCATTTCAATATTGTTATATATGTACTAGGATATACTAGAATAAAGGTTTAAGCTTAAACTAGGGAAACACCTTTTGTTTAATAACAAATAAGTCAATTGACATTTTGCTGTAATTATTATATTATTTCAAGTGATTCAAGTTATAAATAAATGATCAAGGTTATCTGTATTATTAATACTGTATTCTATTCAATATACATAACAAATATGTAACAAATAATCTTCTGCTGTTCATATTTTTAGGTCGTAGAGCTGCATATTTACGATAAAGTGTGCAGGGCTCAAATATACATCCTTCATTGGTAATGGTGAAACTTCATGATGTATAAGTTTCTCCATCTCGTAAAAACACGACAAGAAAGCGCTCATTATCTACCACATCGTCTAAATTTAAACGTATTAAATCATCTTTTCGGCACACACCAAAGATCCCAAACACTAAAATTACTTTTGCTAGTAGATATTGTTCATCTGGAGCTTCACATAAAAATTTGGTTACTTGTTCTGCTGTTAAAACTCTGGACTTTTTCGGTATATATATCCTACAGCTTGACTCTTTTGGATACTTTCTTTTATGGCCAAACAACTTTTTAGCATTGAGAATCGACTCCAAAACGTGGAAGAATTCATAGACTTCTTTGCTTTTTCGACAAAGTAAACTAGAAGAATATCGTCACTTACAATTTTGATTTTGTTCAGATTTCGTCATTCAGTAAAAAGTTGATATTCGTGTTCATATCTTGACCTGGATTTTACTGGTAATAAATTCGCGCTCGCTTGTGCCGCTTGCTCTAGGATGTTATCAGGAATTTTGGGATTTTCTTCTGAATACATTTTATCAGCATAAATTTAATTGACAGAAAATAAACAAAGCTGACAATGCAGTGTTTGGTATATATGATGCGTTTCCATGGTTACTCTCAAATTATTTCAAAGGTGATTTGTTTTAAATTA
The DNA here is from genome assembly GCA_936432065.2 of Rutpela maculata. Classification (NCBI taxonomy): domain Eukaryota; kingdom Metazoa; phylum Arthropoda; class Insecta; order Coleoptera; family Cerambycidae; genus Rutpela; species Rutpela maculata. Next base: position 410,374,917 of record OW386285.2, read on the forward strand.
GTCTTATGTCACATAAGGTTGACAAAACGTCAAAAAATATTACAGAAGTTTATCCAAATATTCAAACATTTACGAATTAAAATACAAAATAGGTACATGTTAAATATCAGATAGCACACAGATTTTCTTAAATTTTGTTTACCATTTTAAAGCCATTATATTCGGTATTTTTATTCAGTGCATGGAAAAAATCAGAGATCGGGAAATCTTTTCCCGTGCGCTGTTTCCCATCTTACATTATTACTAATACAGATGAAAGTAAGGTGTTTTCAAAGAAGAATAATAAAAAAGCTTTTCAATAACAATAATTATTATATTATATTAAACAGGATTTTAGATAATCAAATAACTATTTTAATTTTGATTTGAAAAAAAAAATGAGTTGTGGTACATTTGTCACTATACCACAGAAAAGCTACTACAGTGCGTGTAATTGCCCATTAGGTATGTACATTCACGTAGCGCGAGAGATCTGACAACACAGCAGAGCAAATTCGCGCGTCCGCGTCTCAGTTATTTCATTTCAGCCAGCTGGCATACGCGATGTAATTCTTACTCCCTATACCTAGCCCGCCACTACACACAGTGTATACCTTAGCCGGGAAAGGAGGATAGTGATGAATTGAACTGTCTATATAGTGTCAATGACAAAGGGACGTTGATTTGATAAGCCTTTGTAAAAATTATTTTGAAATTTAAACTCCGGTAGGATCTGTTGCAGGCTGTGCATTTATTACTATTCTCCTGTACCAAGTAAGGTATAGATGGAGGAACTCGGTCATGACAATATTAATGCAAATTCGAACGAATTAAGTGGTGTAGCTAATCTTTTCGAGAATTTTTCGTAATGTAATGTAAGTTTAAAGTCACAATTTAAAAATAATTGAAAATAACGATGGGCGCTCCAAAGTAGTTTATTTTTTCTCATATTATGACTCAAAATTCTATGATTTTCCATGAAAATTTAATATTCCCTGAGATTTTCACAAATTCTTTGGGATTTTTATAATTCCGTGAATTTTACAGGTTCTTTAGATTTTCCATATGAATCCGAACCCTGTATTTCCTTACAAAATCATAGACGTATAATGATATATATTCATTACCAATAAGATTTTTATTAATTTGCAGAGTGTGGACTGGGAAGCCGAGCTAGCAGTTGTAATAGGAAGAAAGGCAAAAGCCATAAGGCAAGACCAAGTAAACAACTACGTATTTGGATACACCATAGCCCAAGATATCTCAGCTAGAGACTGGCAGAAGCAAAGGAACAATGGACAATTTTTGTTAGGGAAATCTATGGATACTTTCTGTCCTTTAGGCCCTGCAGTCGTCACAAAAAATAAAGTTGATCCAAACAATTTAAGCGTTAAAACTTGGGTTAACGGGGTCCTCAAGCAAAATGGGAACACATCGGAACTTATTTTCAAAATTGACTTTTTAGTTTCTTACTTATCACAGTAAGTATGCATATTAAATATACATTAAATTAGTTTTTCTATTTTGAAATAATAGTTCTGGAATGTTTTTAAAGGATGCTTTATATTAAAATTCAAATTTAAACATGAATACATTCCAGAATTTCTCATTCCTATTGTTGACCAAGAGCCCAAAACACTTATTGCCAGTTATAGCAACAAATTCGGTAGGTAGTAAACCTTTTTATATTGCTTAAGTATGTATCAAAAGTATGGCAACCGGACTGAGTACTGTCGTGCGCAAAAAATGGGACAAGTCTTATAATGTATTTTTGCTAAAATCTAGTAGTTGTGTACATCTAACTTTAATTTTTGTGACATTGTCAGTTATTTGTCAAAATTCATTGCAAGTGTGCAAAAACTAATATGCCCCATATAAGCGATTTAGTTAAAGCTGAAGTTATAGCTAAAGCAGAAGGTGCATGGTCAATGAGACAAATTGCACTGCGTTATAATATAACGCAGTACAATTTGTCTCATTAACCATCCGTCTTCCGCTTTGGCAATAACTCCAGCTTTAACTAAATCGCTTATATTAGTCCTGAGCCTGGGTACACTTCTGTAGGGAAATTGATGTACCCTAATTTTTTTTTGTAGGATGGTTAGGGGGGTTATAACAACTAATTTTCAGTCGGGTGATAAGCCGTCATGTGGTACGTTTTCCTACAATGACGTCATCAACTATGGTGGCTAGCCGTTCCTTACTACGCTTATATCTATGTAACTACTAAGTGGACTTATATATAAAAAAAAGTCTAAATAAAGCAAATAGATACTTCTAAATTTAATGCTCTTGTAAGACCTTAGAAATATTGATTAAATAATAATAATAATAAATAAAAATAATAATGTACTCCAATATTTCTATATTGATTTTTAAAATATAAAACAAATACGCACAAGTTATTATAAATTGGTAGGTACAATGTATAAAAAATATATAAAGAACAATGTATAAAAATAGTTATTACTTTTATACATTATTCAACCTAAGTAGTATATTTATTTTTACAATCAGGATAGTGCACACTATTACATTTACAAAATGAACAACACGAAATTTGGTTTTTATTACATATACATGATGTTGTTGCACATTTTACGCAAGAACAGACACCAACAAAGTCATCTGGGTATTGTTCAATGTTTTTTTGTGGAAGTAGCGCGTTATCGATCTCCTCAAAACCAAATTCATGGGGATCCAACTGGGTAAGAATCTCGTCGATGCAATGTCGCTGCAAATAGGTGTGATAATAGGCTCTTAGTAAATGTCTAATGCACCTACTTGTTGGCGGTAAATCATTAATGTCAATAGTTTTGCCGTGTCGAAATAAGTTTCTATAATTACTATGACTATTCTCCAAAAGATTCAGAAATAATATTAAGACCACGCGACAATGTGGTGGACATAGCAGAAATATCTGAAAAGGTACCTTTGCCTGTTCAGTTAAACACTTTTTGGCCATCAGCAAAAAACAAATTGCTTTTGCAGCAGTTTTTTACTAACGCTTTAAAAAAATCTTGCCCAACAATTACAAATAGCACTATTCATATGTTAAGCGCATTTTCTGGCTCTGAAGACAGTGGTGTAAAAATAAAGGCTACATCCACTCAATATGGGATAGAGTCCTATCATCCAGATTTGGATTGTTGTCCCCTAATGCACCTACTTGTTGGCGGTAAATCATCAACGTCAATATTTTTGCGGTGTCGAAATAACCAGAACCTAAAATCATCGAACGGCGAGCATTTTCGCAATACTTTAACTAAATATTCTTCTGCAAGATTCAAACTGGCTTCAATCTCTGCTGAGTCAGTAGAAACTCCAACGCGGCTTAGACAGTCTGATGAGGCAGTATATAATGCTGCTTTCTTTGTTCCAATTTTACTGGTATAATCTGCCCCAGATAATGCGTGAAGAGCAGGTAATAAAGAGCACAGTTCTTGACCTAAATTAAATGCTATAACATGTATTGGCAAGAATCGAGTAGTATCTCTTACACTAGTGCGTATCCACATTTCCTCCACTCCCATGTGATGAAGTGCATCCCAATGAAATACTGCCATAACCATGACATCAGTATCTGCACTAACAAATACAATTTTAGTAAAGCCTGCTTTTGCAGCATGTTTTGCATGTAGCATCATCTTGAAGTCCGCTTCTTCTATATAAAAACAATCCAAATCTGGATGCTAGGACTATATTTCATATTGAGTGGATGTAGCCTTTATTTTTACACCACTGTCTTCAGAGCCAGAAAATGTGCTTAACATATGGATAGTGCTATTTGTAATTGTTGGGCAAGATTTTTTTAAAGCATTAATAAAAAACTGCTGCAAAAGCAATTTGTTTTTTGCTAATAGCCAAAAGGTGTTTAACTGAACAGGCAAAGGCACCTTTTCAGATATTTCTGCTATGTCCACCACATTGTCGCCTTGTCTTAATATTCTTTCTGAATCTTTTGGAGAATAGTCATAGTAACTATAGTAACTATAGTGACTTATTTCGACACGGCAAAAATATTGACGTTGATGATTTACCGCCAACAAGTAGGTGCATTAGAGGACATTTACTAAGAGCCTATTATCATACCTATTTGCAGCGACATTGCATCGACAAGATTCTTACCCAGTTGGATCCCCATGAATTTGGTTTTGAGGAGATCGATAACGCGCTACTCCCACAAAAAAACATTAAACAATACTCAGATGACTTTGTTGGTGTCTGTTCTTGCGTAAAATGTGCAACAACATCATGTATATGTAACAAAAACCAAATTTCGTGTTGTTCATTTTTTAAATGTAATAGTGTGCAATATCCTGATTGTAAGAATAAATATACTACTTAGGTTGAATAATGTATAAAAGTAATAACTATTTTTATTACATTGTTCTTTATATATTTTTTATACATTGTACCTACCAATTTATAACAACTTGTGCGTTTTTGTTTTATATTTTAAAAATCAATATAGAAATATTGGAGTATATTATTATTATTATTATACTCTTCGCAAGAACGAAGAGTATATTGTATTTGATCGGCACATTTCTAAAATCGTAAATATCGCTCGTAGAGAAAAAATTTTCATATCATTGTGTTAGTGAACGAATTCTGAACAACTTTCAAAATGTCCGTCTGTCCGTCCGTCTGTCCGTCCGTCACGTTTCTTGTAAGCACGATAACTTAAGAAAGAAAAGTCCGATTGTATTGAAATTTAGAAAATAAGTTATTGTTAGCTAGAGGAAGAACCCTATTGTTTTTGAAGAAAATCGATCAGTAAATAAAAAAGTTATTAATTATTTAATTTAAAAAAAAAATTTTTTTGTTAATTTTTGTGGCTTGTACTAAAATGGAAATCGCGAGATATTATTTCCATAACAAATTTTTTTTTTTGTGTATGAAGTTTACTAATATTTCTTAGAAGTGAAATATGTATGAATGTCGACAGATATATATTACAGACAATCAATTTTCCTAGCAACAGGTGGTGGCGCAGCGGCTAAAGCTTTTCGTTGCAATCCAAGCTAAATCCGAAATCATAACCTTCCACAGGAAATTCACCAACATTAAAACAATTACAAAACTTAAACTCGACAATCAAGACATAACAGAACGCAAGACAGTTAATCTACTGGGTGTAACACTAGATACTAGGTTATCATTTGCACCCCACGTGACAAAAGTAATAAATAAGACTTATAGTGCATTGAGTAAATTATATCCGTTGGTTAACAGACGTAGCCAGCTTAGTATCGACAATAAAATATGTCTCTACAAAGTCATCTTTCGTCCGATACTGACATATGCCTGTGCGTCCTGGAATTTAATTTCGGACGCACAGTGCCTTAGGCTACAAAGGACGCAAAACAAGCTGCTGCGTCTGTTAACCAACTCCCCTCGATATATCGCAATTGCCGAATTACATAGAATCACTGGGGTGCAAATGATTCGAGAGCACATCGACGAAATCTCTCAGCGATTTTTTACATCTAAGATAGCGAACTCCCAACTGACACAGAACATAACAAACATTAGACAACAACATAACGTACAACACACGCACAAATACATACATCAACGCCTTCCAATTTACACTACCCCTTATCCTGACTGACCTACTGCAACACCATAAAAACCACTTTCCACAAAAACTCATAATTTAAAATTCAATCATTCATTACCCTCCCTCTAACCCCCTTGACCCTCCGCCGAGATCTGAACAACTTCTAATAATTTGTCGTATAGACAAATAACTGTTTTTATTCATCTGACTAACAGAAGCAGGGTTTTTGTAAATTTTCCCTGCACATTAAAATATTACTCCCGTTGCTTTTTACAATAATTAAACTAAAATCTGAAATCGAAAGATATTAAAGTACTAAAATATGATTATACTTTATTAAAGAAATCATTTAACGTAAATAAAGCTACAATCATGAAGTCATTCCTGCCACAATATCCGGCCGTGGCGTCACTCGTGCGCATATACGCGTAACCTGTGACGCTAAGATTATACACTTGATTGTCAACTGAAATATGAATGAAGTAATAAATGAATTGTACCAATAGTTAAATAAAATAAAGAATATTGCAATTGGCAATTGGCAATTGGCAATCCAAGGGTCCCGTGTTCGAATCCCGCAGGTTGGATTTTTTTTTCATTTTTTTTTTCATACAATTTTTTTCACAACAAAGTTTATATCACAAAATTTAGGATGTCCAAAAACTAACATTATTTACAAGAAAACTGCGAAGAGTATCCTATAGAATGTGTAACAATTATATATAAAAAGCTCAGTAAATTGGCGAAGAGTACGTTTTTAGCTTGTTTATTTTTATTATTATAATTATTTAATCAATATTTCTAAGGTCTTCTAAGAGCATTAAATTTGGAAGTGTCTATTTGCTTTATGTAGACTTTTTTTATATATAAGTCCACTTAGTAGTTACATAGATATAAGTGTAGTAAGGAACGGCCAGCCACCATAGTTGATGACGTCATTGTAGGAAAACGTACCACATGACGGCTTATCACCCGACTGAAAATTAGTTGTTTTAACCCCCTCTAACCATCCTACAAAAAAAAATTAGGGTACATCAACTTCCCTACAGAAGTGTACTCAGGCTCTGGATTATATGGGGCATATTAGTTTTTGCACATTTGCAATGAATTTTGACAAATGTCGCAAAATGTCACAATGTCACAAAAATTAAAGTTAGATGTACACAACTAGATTTTAGCAAAAATATGTTATAAGTAAGACTTGTCCCATTTTTTTGCTCACGATGGTACCTGTAATAAATACAATACAGTAAATGCAGGTAAAAATTCATGCGAGTTACGGCGTGGCAGATCTGCTTGGATTCTGAGGCTATGTGTGGTGTCTTTATGTGCGTTCATAATTATATATTTGCCCTCCATACTCACTATTTATTCTCCTATTCACTAAGAAAAATGTTTAAAATGTGTAATCAGAAAGAGAAAAAGCTCTATATTACTCGTTAGAACAACTAAGAATTTTTAGAGGTTCCATAGTATGCATTTAACCATGCACTTGGCCGCGCAGAGTGACAAAGTTACTTCACTATTTTTTTCCAGAAATACTGTGGCTTTAGCGATAAATTTTATTAGGACATTTTTTGTTCAGAAACACATGATCTATCTACCTGTATTTTTTATTTTTTCCTACCCTGACTTAATTTCAAAAGTTTGAAAAAATGGATGAAATTTTTTATATGTTCTGCATCTGAGCGGAATGTAAACTTTTCAGGATATTATTCTATGCACTTTCACGAATTCATTAAAAAAAAAATTATTCATTTTGCAAGTTTTTGGAGGTTTCACTATAAAATGTTCTCTGTCGTGTGGGCTATTAATATAATTTTCAAAAGCCACTGTGATTATCTGCAACCGCAGTCTGACTGCCATACTTGGAATTTTTGACACTTAACATGTTCGCTGCTGCCGGCCACTTAAATGGACGACCGGCTCTCTGCGCCACTTAAGCGGCCAGTTCTATGGGATATATTTTCCCAAAAAATGTATAATGGCTTCTGGCTCCAAACATATGTTTTTAAACGAATGTGTTAAGAAATATAAAAGTTTTACTACCTACCGAGCTTGTCGCTAATTCGAGTATTATGGGCCCTTGGTCTATTACATTTTACTTAATAAATAATAATCACATACCTTATTTCCAGAATTGTGACACTATATCCAGGAGACATCATTTTAACTGGCACTCCAGCAGGTGTGGGCGCATCCAGGAATCCTCCGGAATTCTTGAAGAAAGGTGATGTTGTGGAAACCGAAATTGAAGGCATTGGAAGATTAAGAAACGTGGTCGCTTAAAATGTGCATATTTTTATAAATGTACGTTGTATTCATGAATTCATGTACGCCATGATATTTTGTTATTATCAATACTCGAGACAACACACTCACAGAGTATTGGAGAAAGTTTTATATCTGATAGTTTATCAGAAATTAAATATTTTTTTAAATAAAAAACAGCATTTGACTATTTCACCTTTATTACCATTCCAGATCAAAAGACCTCCTTAGTTTGATAGGCATATAATTCATTCCTCTATTGTATGGGCCATAATTAAAGATCGTCGTAATACTTCGGTCTCTTTCAATAATTTCTGACTTTAACACCTATGCATTGTTTTACAAAATACACACTTTAGTCTGTTTTTCTCCGTTTATTTCCACAGTGTAACTTAATCCAGATACTTTTTAACACTGCATTTACTATAATTGTAACGATGATATATTTCGATACACGGTAGCTCTATATATCACTGCAAGATATTAGCAAAATGAAAGGAATACTGGACATTTTTTATTGGGAATATCTATAGCTACTTTCTGCAGTTGACACAATGCCGAGGGGCTTCTCACTGGCCAAAATTTTGTACAGTATTGCCAATTGCCGGCAATAAAGTAGTATTTTTTTGTTATTGCCGATATATTGCCATTATTGCCAATTTATTTCCTTTAATTGGATTTATTTCCTGCTTATTGCCATTAATGCCTCTTTATTCCTACTAATGCTTCGCTAATGCCATTGTTGAAAATATTGCCAGGCTCGTTGCCATGTTATTGCTAAGAATATTATATAAAATTATTTCTCTTTTTTGCACCACGGCGATGCCTACGGGCGGGTATAAGTTTATTTATCAGGAGTAAATATGCAAAAGGTTGTCGACTTGCCGAATTTAGTTATTAAGGAAAGCTTGGTTGTCATGGAAGTAAAAAAAATATGACAAAGAGGGTGGAATGATGATGAATCTCTTAATTTGAGAGCTTTTTCTAAGTGGAAACCAAGTTTGAACTGAAAGACGCTATTAAATTCAAGGAAAAAAGCCAACTGTATTGTCGATTGTATTATCCAAAATTATCAATGTTATTCAATTCATAATAGAATCAACTACAGATGATACAAGATCCAAAAATGTTTAAAATTTTGAAATATAGTAAACAATAAAATAATTTTGTAGTAGTAAATTATTTTTATTTATTACTATTTTTAACAAAAGCCAAACTATTATAAATTGTCCCGTTTCTTCAATTCCTTAAAATTTTTTTGAATTTCTAACCTGTTAGTTCGGCTGATGGTGTACTGTGATACACCTGTAAGTTTTATTGGACCATATATGTAGGATTTATGCACCTCCTGAATATCTTCTTTAGCCAGCCATCGCGTTTCTGACTTACGCGATTTCAGAGATGCGGGGACCCTTTAGATCATCTACCACCCCCGTTATCACCCCTTCAGAAAGTGAAAATCGAAATTTCGTCTTGCTCATGTCCAATTCAAATAGTTGTAATAGTAATAGTAATATGTTTAACTAGGCAGCAAAATAGTAGATTGACTGCCGCGGCTGATAATTCCTAGCCAAGCGTAGCGAGGCTAGGAACTCAGCCAACGCAGTCAATCTATTTTGCTGCTGAGTTGAACATATAATTTTTTTGCCAATTGTTTAAATATATCTTAAAATATTTAAATCATAATCTCTTTAATTTTGTTGTTGTGATAAATTCAATAAAAATTCATAAAAAGCGCAGTTGTTGCTCATTGACATATGTCAATAGTCACCGTAATAATAAAAGTTTGACAAATTACAAAAGTTCTTGCTAGTTTCGAAAAAATATTTATTCATAATTGTACCAATATCAGTGTTAATTTTAAAAATAACTAAAAATGCGTTGTTAATTTTTGTTGGAAATTTTTTGTAATTGTGTTTCTTAGTAGGTAAATGTCATTTGCCAAAAAGTGTCAAATATTTAGTTGCCATGGCAGGAAAAGTGACACTTTGCTGATTGAAATTAGTCAGTAAAATTAGTATTTGCTGTCAATCGGCGAAAAAGAGTATTTCTGCCAAATTTCACGTTTCTAGGTCTAACCTTTTCCGAAAAGCTTAAAACCTCCCTCACCGTTCACCACTTCGGGGGTCTCTTTTTAAAATCCGTAGATTACGTGTCTTCTTATTTCCTCAGAGGAATCCATCGCTTACGCATCTAGATCTAACAATTTCCGAAATAGCCTAAAATTTCAATTCCCGTGAATGCGCAGTGGCGTCGAATTTCGACAAATCCCTTAGTGATTGCGTACATCATTCGAGGAACCTCTATGCAAAATTTGAGGATACTTTTGTAGCGAGAAATAATAATAAGTTAGTAATAAATAAATTTATTTCGGGTCAAAACTATTTTATATGAAGAAAGTAGTAGAAAAGACAGTTGTAGATAAGTGACAGTTGTTTAGTTTAATAGTGTAAATTTACGTTTTTATACCGGCAAATATTGTAAAATATTTGTAAAATTTGGTCTACAAGAAATAAACTGCTATATCTAGCTGCTACTAGTCAGTAAACAAACTTTTATCATCAACTTTCATTATAAATAAATATAAACAAACATAAATATTGATCAGGTTAATCAAATAAAAAACAAAACATAAATCACAAAAACCACAGGACACAAAAACTGGTTTCTATACTTCTAATAAATACAAATCAGGACCGTACTCAAACATTTCTACACAAAATGAATAAATGCTCAAAGTGTGGAAACTCAGACTCTGATCTAATAAATTGTGATAAGTGTAACTCAAAGTTATGTCAGAGCTGTACACAATTAACAACGACTGAAATAAGAGCAGTACTCTTAAAAAAAAGGCTCATATTTTTTTGGTGCCCTGAATGTACGGCTAATAAAAATTCGCAGAGAACATCTCAAGAACTCTGCACTATAATAACTGAAATGGAAGAAAACGTGACGAAACACATCACTAACCTTCAAAATCAGATAATTGATCTCCACAACGACCTGGCAATATTAAAAGAAACTAACATTGACTTAATTAAGCTTCTGCAAAATGATAATATTAAAACTCATGGCATACAAACTCGCAATCAAACAACTCCCACCAGTATTACATACCCAGAAGACCATGCAATATTACCTGGAAAGGAGATACCACCAGAAAATAAGTCTGCTAATAAAGAACATGGAAATGGTACTATTAAGCCGATAAACAACATCAATAAACCAAAAGCCAAACAAAACCGGTCAAACAAGTCAGGTCAAGTTGAGAACTTTCGTAAACCAGCTTCTGTTATTGGAACTCTGAAAACCAACCAATCAAACTGTAAACTGGTAGCTGCTGTTACTTATAAGAAAAGTTCAGTCCAGGTAAAACGCTTAGCTAATGAGGTAACTGAGGCCGACCTCTTGGAACATCTACAGAACCACTTTGGCAATGAGACATTTTCCATTGAAAAGCTTAAGGTCCATTCTGGAGATTACGCAAGTTTTCGAGTGGAAGCACGAGAAGCTATTGCAAATCAGTTATTGAATCCTGAACTCTGGCCTCAAGGTATCATTGTAAATAAGTTTACATTTTTTCGGAAAGACAGAAAGTGGCACTATCAGCAAAGAAATTTCGAGAGAAGAACTTATAGGGAGTCCAGACCTTACTAAACACATAAAATCAAGCAAACTAATAAAAAAAGATACAAATATACTTCATATTAACATACAGTGCCTGAGAAATAAGATTTTGGAACTTGAAACTTTCCTTAAATATGAAAATACAACCTATAATTATATATGTATTACAGAACATTGGTTAACTTGTGAGGAGATTGAACATACATATATAGATGGTTATAATTTAATATCTAGTTTTAGTCGCAATGTAATCACTCATGGAGGGACAGCTATCTTTGCTGGAAATAATCTCAATATTAATAATGTGCCTAAATCAAACCATTTTTTAAATACCTTATCAATTGAACTACATTGTGAAATAGCAGCCATGGAAGTGCATGACCCCAATCTGCTTATCATAACTATTTATAGATCACCCTTAGGGGACTTTGAGATCTTCTATGATACTTTGCTAAAGATCCTAGACTATGCGACTACTTACAGACACACTTTGGTAATTAATGGAGACTTTAATGTCTGTTTTAATAAACAAGACAATAAAACTATAAAATTAATTGACTTAATGTCAACTTATGGACTAAAACCCACCATAACTGCAAACACCCGCTTAAACAACTGTATAGATAATATTTTCACCAATGCTCACATTGATGACTTTGAAACCTCTAGTTACGATCCACATTTATCAGACCACCATGCTATAACAATAACCTTACGCAATATCACTACCACTACACCTAAATATATAAAAATAAGACCAATAACTACGGCAGGACTGCAATTACTTAAAAACTTTATCACTAATATTAACTGGGACTTTATTTATGATAGGAAAGTCGGGGTAAACAATAAATTCGATAAACTGATAAATATTCTGGTTACAGGAATGAACACAGCATTTGCTGAAAAAACAGTAAAGGCTACAGCTGATAATACACCTAAAGTTAACTGGTTTACTAATGAACTTAAGATAATGAGACAAAATCTTAATTTTATTATCGAAGCTGCAAAACATACTAATAGCAACGCGTATAGGGATGTCCTTAGACGATATCGGATGCAATACAAACTTGCAATTAAAAGAGCAAAGTGCAGGGCCTATGAAGCTTACATTTGTGAATCAGGAAATGTGCAAAAAGCAACTTGGAATGTGATTAATAGTCACAGGCTCACCAAAAATACTCACAATCACACAACGCTTTCACCTGATGAACTAAATAATTACTTTATTAATGTTGCAAGGCAGGTAATAGATGAGTTGCCGACTCCTATGTATTCTAACTCAGAATATATGGAACGCTCTGATATTGGAAAAACCCAAACTCAATTTCAATTCGAGAATATCACTTACGATGAAATCTACGACATTATCTCCTCGCTCAAAAATACAAACAGTAAGGACATCTTTGGAATAAATACGACAATCATTAAAAACATTGCTGACTACTTAGTAGTACCACTAACTGATCTGTTTAACATGTGCCTGCAAAGTAATACATTTCCTGATATTCTAAAAATCTCAAAAGTTATACCTGTTCACAAAAAAGGCTCCCTAAATGAGCCAGCCAACTTTCGGCCAATATCTATAATTCCGCTTATTGGAAAAATTTTTGAAAAAGCCCTTAAATCCAGGATTAATAGATACTTTGATATTAATAACTTATTTAATAAAGCACAGTTTGGTTTTCGTACGAACCACTCGACTACAATGGCTATAAATAAACTAACTGAAATAATATCAGCTAGTTATGATAAAGGCGAATTTGTTGGAGCTCTATGCTGTGATTTAACTAAAGCCTTTGACTGTATATCTGTTGAAATACTCATAGAAAAGCTGCATTACTATGGGTTTCACAATAATTCACTACAACTTATAAACTCTTATCTCTCCAATAGGAAACAACAAGTAATTGTTAATGACATACATTCCAATGTTGATATCATTGAACATGGTGTTCCTCAGGGTTCGGTGTTGGGTCCTATCCTGTTTATAATATACGTCAACGATATAACATCTAGCGTACCCAACAATGACCTTATACTATTCGCGGATGATACCACTGTAGTATCTAGAAATAAACAGCTTTCCTTACTGCTTAAAAATATGGAGGATGCACAGTCGAAGGTGACAAACTGGTTTGCAACTAATAAACTCAGTCTCAACAGCAGTAAATCTGAGACCATTATCTTTACACTTCGAGAGGCTAAGGAATGGAAAAATCCTCAGTCAGTTCGCTTTTTGGGTGTACACTTAGATCCTAAACTTACATGGGAGGCACATGTGAATCATGTAGCAAAAAGCCTGACAACTAATATCTTTGTCATAAGAAACTTGATAGGAATTGTAGCCCAGCCAGTACTTAAAACTGTTTACCATGCACTAATCCAATCTAAGCTAAGTTACGCAATTTTAGCCTGGGGCCATGCACCTTCGGCCTCAAGATTATTCAGTCTTCAACGCAGAGCTGTACGTTTAATTGATGGGCTAGGATATAGGGAAGACTGTAAAAAGAGTTTCATTGAGTTAAAGATTCTGTCCTTTCCATGTTTATTTATACTTGAATGCCTTATGTACGTAAAAAATAACAGCGAGCGGTATCTAATGCATAACGATGTACATAATTATGAAACTAGAAATAATTCCAGTATTTACTTAGATTATCATAGAGTATATAAATCGCGTACAAGCATTTCCTATTTTGGACCTAAATTTTTCAATCTCCTCCCAAGTAATATCAAAAACCTGCAACCAAGATTATTTAAAAATAAAATCAAGGAGTATTTGCTCAATAAATGTTTTTATTCACTAAATGAATTCTGTAATAACAATTTTTCAGATTTTGTAATAGGAACTTAAAAGATACAACTATTTCCATTTTATATTTTACATTAATTGTTTATTGTTAGTTTGTTCACATCATCGTTATTGTAGTTTATTACTTTTATTACTTTACTTACTAATTTGACATGTGTAAACAGTTTATTGTATTAACACGAATAAAGAATTGAATTGAATTGAATTGAATTTTATTTGCGTATGAGAAACAAATATTCTTGATTCAAAACTTTATTTCTGTCTGTGCACAAACATTTTTTATTTGATATCTGAATTCAGCGTGTTATGAAATGGATTTCTGTACATTTTTGTTTCTTTATAAGTATTAAAAATGATTTCCCGGTTATAATACACCTATTTGATTAAATCAAAAAGATATACATAAAAACTTGGACAGGACCGGACTATAAATCATGAACTGCTGTAAATGTAAAATTTCTGATTCTAAAGAAGAATCACTAGTCATTTGTGACAAATGTGGCAACAAACTATGCCAAACTTGTGCAAATTTATCTGCTACAGAATATAGAGCTGTAACAATGAAATCTTCCAAAGTTCTAATATTTTGGTGCTCAGACTGTAAGGCAAATGTATCAACTCCTAATCAAGATATCAAGCAGATTATATCAGATGCAGTAAAAGAAGAAATATCATCGGTACTTAGTAACTTTTCTTCTCTCTTCAATGAATCCTTAAATGCCAAATTTCATTCGCTGTCTAATGCAATTACTAATTTAAAGGACAGCAACATTGATTTGGTTAAATTTCTTACTAAAAATAATTCAAATTTAGCTGTTCCATCACATAGTAAATCTGAGGAAAATACTTTATTTGATAAATTACTAAGTACTCTCACCAATAAATTTCAAGCCAAGTTTATACTTATGGATAAAGAAATATCGATTCTAAAAAATTTAGTGAAGGGCAACTCATCAATTTCATGCAACGTCCCTACACCTAACAATGATTCTGATAAAATAACTAACTCAAAATCCTCAACAAAATCCAACGAAATGGTCAACAGTATTGCTCCTACCACTGGACATGAAACACAAAAACCCAGAAACACCAACTATATAAAACCGACTTCATCTGATAAACGAAGAAATGATAATCAAAATTTTTCCTCAGTTGTGGGTACTAGAAAAATTGTAAATACTAAATTAGCAGCAGCTAAACTCTATCCAAAAACTAATATCCAAATCAGAAAACTGAGTAATCAGGTTACAGAAGAAGATCCAAAGGAATACTTGGAATCAACGTTTGGTGGCACAGAAACTTTTAAGATTGAAAAGTTAACTGTAAAATCTGGCGACTATGCTAGCTTTAAAGTGGAAGCAAGGGCGGATCTCCTCGATGACCTTATGAATCCCTCAAACTGGCCTGAAGAAATTGAAGTCAAACGGTTCTTTCAATATGAGACAAGACGCAATACTAACTACACCCCTAGATCGGCATACAACAACAACAACAACTATAGATCATACCGGTACAGGCAGAGATTCTACTAACTACACTAATAGTGACTTGAGACTTTCATTGCTACACCAAAACATTCAGTGTGTCTCTAACAAAATATTACCTCTAGAAGTATCTATAAAAAACTTAAATATTGACATTTTGGTGATCACGGAGCACTGGAAATATTGACGACCTAAAAACTATCCATTTAAGTAACTATATTTTAGCTGCAAGCTTTTGCCGTAAAAAAATGATACATGGCGGCTCCGCGATTTATATTAAAAAGAGAAATGCTCCTAAATATAAAGAGGTTTCGTGTAACAAAATTTCGGTTGAAGGTATCATTGAATGTTGTATAATTGAACTTGAAAACTTAAATATGTACATTGTTGCTATCTATAGACCCCCGTCGGCTAATATTCAGATGTTTCTTAATTCATTTCATGATTTGCTTAATCTTCTAAATCCTGACAGAAAAATACTGATCGCAGGTGATTTCAACTTAAATTTTTTATCAAATGAGAATAATGTAATATTGTTCAAAGATATCCTGGATTGTTATGGTTTTCAGTTTGTAATAAGAGAATCAACACGAATTTCAAATAGCTCAAGCACCTGCATTGATAACATATTGCTTAATGACAAATGTGATAATTTTGAGGCTGGTACTGTTGATCTGAACCTATCTGATCACTTAGCTCAAACACTGATAATTAACGTAAACAAAGAAAAACCAATTAGAAAAATTATATATAAACGATGCTTCAATTCAGAAAACACTACAAACTTTCTTAGGTTCTTGAATAATGAAAATTGGTATGATCTATATATCTCGACTTCTGTAGACAGAGCGTTTGACAACTTCTTTAATACATTTATGTATCACTTTGAAATAAGTTTCCCACTCAGAAAATTCTATATTACTGACAATGACGATATTAATCACGACCACTGGATAAGTGATGAAATCATAGCGCTGAAACGTCAATTATCAATATACACTGAGCTCTCCAAAAAGTATCCTCAGTTCATTGAACTGCGGAATGAAGCCCATCAAACGTATAACAACGAACTTAAAAATGCAAGGAGACTATACTATGACAGACAAATCAGTCAAGCAGAAAACAAACAAAAACAGATGTGGCAAATAATATCTAATTTACAAAATAAAGCACATCTTGATCATAACATAGAAATTACTGAAAATGACACTATATTAACTGACACAGATCTAGCAAACAGATTCAATCAATATTTTACTGCTGTTCCGCTCTCAAGTACTAGTAATGATCTAGCGTTTCTCGAATCCAACGTGCCAATGAAATACAACTCCCTGTTCCTAGCACCACTGGTAGACTCTGACATAATTCAGATAATTAATAAATTAAAATGCTCTAACTCTAGTGGTTTTGACCATGTATCCAATAATCTTTTAAAAAGCTGTAAGTATCTTATTTGTAAACCCCTAGCATTCATAATTAATTTAATGTTCCAGGAGGGCATTTTCCCATCGAAACTTAAGCTCGCAATTGTAAATCCTTTATACAAAAAGGGGGACGTAAACATTATCACCAATTATAGACCTATTAGCCTTATCTCTAGTTTTTCAAAAGTCTTAGAAATTGCAATAAATGATCAGTTAACCATATACCTGTACACATACGAAATAATTTCTCCAAACCAGCATGGTTATACCAAAAATAAAAACACTGATACGGCCATCACTAATTTTGTTATTGAAATTTTTAGAGCACTAGACAATAAGATTCCAACTCTGGGGCTCTTTATAGATTTTACTAAGGCTTTCGATAATGTAAACCATGAGCTATTACTTGCAAAACTCTTTAGGTATGGCATTGGGGGTGTAAATCTACAATTGTTTGAATCATATCTTCAGGGACGCACTCAGATAGTTTGTTTGCCGAATGGAAAAGCAAGCTCCAGTCTAAACATAGCAGCTGGTGTCCCTCAGGGATCAATATTAGGCCCTTCACTTTTTCTACTTTTTGTAAATGACTTGAATTTTTATTTGAGGAATATAAAATCGGTAACAATTACACAATATGCTGACGATACCAATGCATTGATATCAGCTGAAAATATAGACAGTCTCATGACACTTGCGTGCACAGTATATGATATGATTGTGAAGTGGGCTCAGCAAAATCATTTATGTCTAAATGAAAATAAAACGCAGTGTGTGCTATTTAGATCGCAGAGGTCTACATACTCTCTGAACAATAATTTTCCTATAAAAACTACAAACTGTATAAAAATGCTAGGAATCACCTTAGACAGTCATCTGCAATGGAACTCTCACATTCTCTCTGTGGAAAGCTGAGCAAATCCTGCTATGCATTAAGATTTCTAAAAAATTTCTGCAGCAGCAACATCCTTAAAACACTGTATTATTCATCCTTTCACTCCCATCTGAGAAATGGTATTGTAAACTGGGGGAACAGTGCGCAGAACCAACGGGTTTTTATTTTACAGAAGGTTGCAATAAGAATTTTAGCAAATCTAGGTTATCGGGAATCCTGCAGAAATGCTTTTCGCCAACTAGGTATATTAACGGTTATTGGTACCTACATCTATGAAGTTTGCTGCTTCATTTTCAAAAACAGAGCTATATTCACCCAAAATATAACTCCGCACGACCATAACACTCGTCATAAGTTTGAACTTCAACCTGATTCTCACTCGACCTCTTTATACCAAAGAAGCATTATATACATTGGCTGTAAACTATTTAATTTTTTACCTCTGGAAATTAAGGAGTCTGAAAATCAATATATTTTCAAAAAATCACTCAAAAAGTACTTAATAGACAAACATTGTTACACACTGAATGAATTTTTTTTACATACTGTTTAAATACATGGTTATTTAAAAATTGTTCTACATAGTTTTTTTTTTACATTGTATTTATATTTATCTGTTTGTATTTATATTTTACTTTGTACTGTTGTTTTACTTGTTAGTTACTAGTTTTATTACTTTATGAAGTTCACTTTTAAATCTTGTTGTGACGTGGCTCATCAAATATGTTGTATTATCTTTTTGATGTATATATGTATCTGATGAAAATAAATCTATCTATCTATCTATAATTAGGTGGGTTTCTTTTATACCATGTAGTATACCGTGCGTGTAATTGTCCATTAGGCATGTACATTCACGTAGCGCGAGAAATATGACAACATAGCGCTGTAAACTCGTCCGTTAGCGGAGTATCCCAGATCTCAGTTATTTCATTTCAGCCAGCTGGCACACGCGATGTTGTAATTCTTACTACCTATGCCTAGCGAACCGCTACACACACGGTATATATGATACATTAAATAAACACTTAGTGGTCGTGGTGTTCAATATTCATTGTCAAATGCCAACACAAAACTAATTTCTTGAGGGCAATGCGTTTTCCTTAGTATTTCTGCTGATATAACTAAATTACGGCAATATCTGCATTAAATAATAAATATCTACTTTAGTAAACTCTCGGTCCTCGATAAGAAAATTTGCAATATAAAATACCTAGATAAATGAGGATTAGTACTTACCAATATTATTGACTTATAATTATTATTCTTTGTAACACGAACAAATTATTAGAATATTCAGTCGAAACGCAATAAAAGTGATAATATAAGATATAAACTGTCAAGCACTAAGAACATGTAAGAATTACCATGCTTAAAAAACTAATTCCAAACGAATTACATCATGCGCCACTGTATGCGATGGTTTCTAAACGCAGATTATATGGACAACAGACAAGGAAAACTATTTGTTAGCTTCTAAATTGCAAAAACCAGACTTTACGACATTATACGAACTTGTTATTGCCGTTTATTGCCCACTATTGCTGACTTATTGCCACTCATTGCCGTTTATTGCCCCATATTGCCAGTTATTTTCAAGTATTGCCTTTAATTGCCATATATTACTCTTTATTGCCACTTATTTCCTATCTATTGCCGATGATTTGTACAGTATTTCCACCAGTGAGAAGCCCCTCGCACAATGCACAATGTGGATTCAAGTGACTTAGCATTAAATATTGAAGTTAATGGAATCGTTTCGCAAAATAGAAACATCAAAAATAATTTTTAATACTGACTGATAGCTTCTTGTACTTTAAGGATTTTAAAAAACGTTTTTATCTATGAATTTATTACGAAACAAATTAACATTCTTAAAATATCATCAATTTAATTATTGCTCGGGACGGAAATACGGCCTCGGTTTGACAGCGCTAAAAGTCCACTCCTCTCTAGTATGGTATGGTTCATAAGGATCTTCCACGTAATACTTTGGTTTCCTCCAGTAACTTCCTACCATTTTATCTAGCAAATGGCTCTGTGTAGCATTACAAAATACATGTTGCCTAAGTCTACGTCTTCTCGGAGGACTTTTTTTCCACAGTTTCTTATTCCGTCCACAGTATGTTCTAATCCATCCACCCCAATGCAATCTATAAAACCTTTTTAACACCGCCTTTACTGACTTCCTTTTGCCTTTTCTAAAGGAATATTTGGTCAAGTCTCGTACAAACACATCGTTAGCTATTTTCGTTATGCTTGGATTAGCTAGCAACGGCTTATTTTGCACAAATTGATTAAAAACAGAACATATGCTTCTTGTATTATTATGAATTATCAAATTAGGTTTTACATTTTGTACCAATCTTGAGCTCGAAGCTACTGCAGTAGTAGCGATTCTTGTCGCTGAAACAATAATCACACTAAATCTTGGCCACGTACAAGTACAAGTACAACTTCGGTGCAAGGGATAAAGGTTTTAATTTAACATTTAATTGGATAAAAAAATATCTTTATAAACAACTTTCAACTAGGGCACTTTCGTTTTGTTATGTTACATTTATGATTATTGGTTATATAATTTGAATATTCCTTTGCGTTAGAGGAAGAGAAAACATATTATTTTAGTGAAATTGGACTAACTACCAACATGGAAAAATAAATAGCATTTAACCTAAAAACATTGTCTTAAAAACAAAAGATTTTTCTTTTTGAGACCTTTTGACAAGTGAATTAAATAATTTCAAATTTCCATCAGCACCATAAATTTCACAAGCCACCAAAACACTATTATAAATTTATTGTGTAAGATAAACATAAAAAAAAACTCACCTCCAACCAAAACCCTGAACATCACGTTATTTCGACTGATGACGGCCCGACAGCATTGAAATCCGGGAGTTTGCCCTATTCCAGTATTTTTGTTTATAATTGGTCCCAAAGTGGCTGTTCCAAAAAATGTTGAGAGTAGTTAGCAAGATTCCGAATAAAAAAGGTGCATGGGTAAGTACGAGATCGTTTATGAAATAGGTATTATTATATTATTAATATTTTAACAAGAATGTTATGTCATCTTTTGATTTTTGTATCATAATTCATAATGATAAAAATAAACTTTTAAATCTCAAAAATCTAAGGATATTTCGAAAAAGGATATATTTGGAATAAAATAGCATTCTAATTAAACATTATGAAATATTTTCTAACCTATAAATGAATTAGATTATCTTAACCCAGTAATCAATTTATTTTAGAGAACACAGGAACTTCTTGAATTTAAATTATACCGTACAGTTAATTATCATAGCAGTAATTTTAAAGCAAGATTATTACCCCCAGTACGTCAACACGGTACTCATGAATCAGATAAGAAGTCAGGCAGAAGTCGCACAGTATTAGCTCTGGGTGCTCTTGCATTAGCTGGAGGAGCCACATTGACTTACGCAAAGTATGATACGAATTTTAGGAGAACTTTGACAAGCGCGGCACCCTTTACAGACAACTTAATCAAAGCCCTGTTTGCAGAAGAAGGATCGGGAAATATTTTGTTAGATTCTTATAATTCCATAAAAGAATTAATTCTAGGGTTACTTACTGGAACTAAAAGTGGTAGAATAGTAGAATTAACTCCCGAGCCATCACAATACAAAGGTAAGTAGGTATTAAGAAGTAGTGTGTAATAACAGGATTTTAGTGTGTGTAACTAACCGATTAATTTTTAATAGCTCCACCGCCTATTGTTCCTGCTTTGGAACAGGAAGCAAAAAAACTTGATCCTACTTATAGTGAAATCAGAGTAGAAGAGATAACACATGGGAATGAGGAGTCCAAAGTTGCAATTGGTATTTATTATTAACATTTTTTTATTACTAGTATTTTTGTATAGGTATTATGGGAATGTTTTTTAACTTGCTAGTTGATCAGCGTCTAGGTGTATATCTAAACAATATTGTGACATGCACATACCATGGGTGGAAATTGGCAATAAGGTTTTATTAGCTATAACAAGTAAATATATTTGTTTTAGACCCCAAAAAAAATATAGTTGTTCTGTTTCATTACTTTTTTGGCTTTAAAAACAACAGTACCTAATAAATTACCCAAGTAGCACAAATATGCTATTCAGCTGAGATAACCAAAATGCGACCACTAAAACGTTTCAACGGCTTTTGTTTAGTTATATTTTGGTCATCTTCTTTTAGTCGTAATTTAGCGTAAAATTTAATAACGAAATCTTTTTAGCTATATACTGATCATATATGGGCAAGTAATTAAATAGCAACAATGTTAAGTCCTAATACTGCCATTATAGCTATAAAAATGGCTAGAATATGTTGACATGGTTTTTGTTATTAACATAGTGTTGATATGCAAACTAAGAAATTAGCCTAAACATGACTATATTAGTTAGGCTTTATTCTGGCAGTTTTCTTAGCTGCTATTACCGAATCATGACTGAAACAATAATGAAAAAATATCTTTATTAAATGACTATTTTAGAAGTAATTTTGTACACATTAAAATCTAAATTGAGGCCAAACGACAAGATAAAAATATAACCTAAAAACAAGTATTGATAATGTTGAAAACTTTATATAGTCGAGTAAACTCTAAGCTGGCACGTCCAAAGGTCGCTTCATCATATAAACTAAGAAAATAAGACATATGCAACTAGTTCATCTCTAAGTCACTGCAATAGCTTTATTCCCCTTGCATATCAAATCGTACGTTGTGTTACCAACTCACATACGCCACCTTAGAGTTTACCGGATTATACATACGAAAATAAATTTTATATCAACAGAAAAATAAGAATGAAATGTAAAAGAAAATATAGGCAGAGTTCCACATATTATTGGAAAAGAAATGTCGCCTAAAAGTAAGTTCAAAGAGTAGGTACTTACATAGTGGCATAACACTTTTCACGGGGTGTTTTCGTTGACGTTTGTGTCTACAAAAGCTTATGCATTAATAGGTATAAATATTTAAATTATTAAAGTGAAATCTTCTGCATCAGTGTCCACAAATACTAACATGTCCATTTTCTATGGCTCTAGCCATCATTACAGTTAGCTATTTACTACCTACCCAACTTGAAGGAACTGCACTAAGGCAAATTTGCTCCTCGATGGTTTCGTCCGCGCAATATATTTTCAGAAAGGAAATGTAAAAACGTTGGAGAAACAAAGGTCAAAATACAAATTAACCTGTCCCACACAAAGGCAGTCAGCGACATATCGTTGAAGCCAGTCAAAACAAACGTAAAAAAGAGAGGGTTATGTCTTTCATAGTTTAGCCGTATTTTGATGTGAAAACTCGCTAACCACTTCAACCAATTTTCTGGTAATAGTTTGGCAAATATGACCGGTTAAATTTGCCATTATTTGACGAAAAAAGTTTATTAGATCTTTTAGTCATATTCTGGCTTATTTCTAGCATCATTAGGGAAAGCATATTCCAAATGATAACTTGCCTCCATGTTTTCTATCAATCAAGAAGAACTCAAACCACGGCTATTACGTTCATTTTCAATACTTTATTAACTATACCTATGAAATAAAGTTTTGACTTACTAATTCGTTATTTTAATAACTTTTAATAACATTACCATCGATTGTGCTTCTTGAAATTACAAAATGTTTATATGTATATATTTCAAATTAATTTAATTATACCTAAAATTTAGAGATTTCTGGAGGCCCCTTTGTTTTTATGAGTATTTTATACAAGTTTACAGAAAAAATTTGTGCGGTGATAAAATTTGACCCTCTTGATTGACCATATATGCCATATAATTTTAAAGATTGACAAAGTGTACGTCCATTTTATCACACCTGCTTAAAGCCAAAGGATGGCCATAATAGTGTTCTCGTTTTATTTTATGCCTAAAAGTCATGATTTAGTCACAGTGAAGAGCCATAAGAGCCATTTCATAACTGGTAATAAAGCAGCCACAAAAATCAAAAAGGAAGCTAACTGAGTTGCACATGCCCACATGCGTTATGGCCATTTGGCTTCAGTTGCGTTGTCCTGGATTCCCCATTTTCGTCACCAGAACGTAATAATTCAGTTTTAATAATCGTCACTATAACCAAATAGCCATCCTTTTTAGCTACTGTAACATGATGATGACCAAGATACAACTACTTGTGCTACTTGGGTATGATAATCGTTATCAGGTATGGAAAATAAATCTTTCAAGTATTTGTAAATAATAAATTAATTTCCTTCTAACTTACTATCGGGTAAATTTATGTTTGTTATTGATGTCATATAATTCGCACGAAACTGAAAACTAGTAAAGTTGTAACATCAGAAAATATATGTTTTATAATGGGGGTGTCAATGGAATCATTAGACGAGTCATAGTTTCCAGAATTTTTAAGGTTTAGGACTCGAACATGGCAGGGATAGTATATACCAGAAATGATCAATTTTTAATTGTGTGACACGTTTGCCAAGTAGCACAGACAGGTTACATAATGGTTTACTTACCGTTGAAAAAAACTTTACTGAAAACTGTGTAACTTTTACTAAAACTTTATTTGAACCAAAACATAGCTGTACGTTTTTAAACGTTTAGATCAACTAAGTGGGGAATCTATAAGATTGTTATGAAAAGTTGCAGTAGAGTGTCAAAATCCTTTATAATACCACTAAACAACTAACCTTAAACAGTCTTTTTTTAATTAAATCAGTGTCTCAACAACTTATGTATAATCCTATCTAAAGAGGTTTATGCAATTAGAAGAAAAGAAACACCATTTATCAAAAACTTTTGCTATAATTTTTGTGTGAACATAATAAATTTGTTACGATCTTTAATATTTTAGGGTATACAGTATCAGAAAGTTTTGCTTTTGGGATTGCGTAGTTTCAACGACTTAACAGACCGCCCATAATAAAGGCGTCTACCAGTACCCTAGCAGAGGCAAAGTGTGACATGCCCCTTAATGTACATCATTGCTTGCTTCTCTCTCGCTTGCTCTTATTGCCGTATCAAATAGAACACTTTCCGATACTGTATATAATTAGGTGCAAACGAATATTGTTTGTGGAAATAATTGTTCTAGCTCTATAAAAACAATGTGCTCCGAAAATAAAAAAGAAAATAGAATGAAAATTTATTTATTTTTAAAATATATCCGCATTCATATTTAACATTGCGCTTTTCCAAAACTATGGTAAACTGTTAAGGATACTCCAAAACAAGAAAATATGAAGTGGTATTACTCGTCTAGTCCTCAACCTAGTCCTTAAACAATATATAAAAAATAATAATTTTTACAGTCACGAGATGGTCTCTACATTTTTCACAATTGGGTTGTTGCACTAAGTTAAAATTTGAGGAGAATCTATGTTAAACAATAACAATTATTCATAAAAAATCATTAGAAACATGTAGAAGTTGAAAAGAAAGTCTTATAATATTATAATATTAATTACAAAAATACATGCGTTTAAAACGGAGATGACATAATAACGGCAGTCTGTAGAGAAGTTAGTTATAAAACGATGGGTTTATGGAGAAAAAAGACAATCACGACAGTTTAATCTGACATTATATTTAACGTCAAATTCAACTGACGTTCGTAGGTTACAATTCGGTATAGTTTAACAGCATCTAGTTATGGATAAATATAAGTACAGATAGTGTTTTCTGCCGTACTGTGTAAATAATACCACCAATTCACCAGAAAAACTGTTGTGTTCCAATAATAAACGCTGAACGTAATAATGAATGATTCAAAGCCACCAGAGAAGGACCAAGTCTTCTTATTGTGGAGACCATTTCAATGTCAAGTAAAGTAACAAATTACAATGTATTCTAAGCATTTTATTTGTGGTAAGTTGTATCTTAATGTAGGAATTTTATTTTTAATATGGGTTTATGTTGTAGGCAAAACGGCCGCATTACAAGACTTGTGTGGCGTTCTAGCTGTTACAAATTTAAATTACCCGCCAAACTGGTGGATAAAACAGGGTGTGTTCTTAACGGCTCTAGATTAGAATGTTATTCATGCTTTGACTTCCTAAAAGGAGGGAAATGTCTTTAATTTGCTTTTATGTATTTTATCTAGTTTATGATGGAATAAAGTGCAGTTGTTTTTGTTAGCTACTGATTATTTATGAAGCTTCCTAGACGCCCCATAATACTAGGATAATCAATAAATTAAGAAAGGAAATTTAAAAACTCTCCGTTGAAAAACTATACGAAACAAACTGTGAAAGTCGTCTAAAGTCGGTGAACACAATCAGTCGGAAATGGCTACGAATGTGTTGGATTGTAGTTATAAATGCACTTTGAATTATGTGTGTTATAAATACATATCATTGTTTATTGCTTAGATAGATACTAGCATAAAGTACTTACCTATTTATTATTTTTTGTTATAATACAGATCTTTCTTGATATCTTCGTAAGTCTCATTCTGACTCTTCTTAGAAGTGAGTATCAATGGATAATAAATAATTTCTTTAGTAGATAAACTTATTTTGTTGTTTTCAGTTAGATACGCATGTATAATAGGAAATAAAACAATGAAAAGGAAATATTTAATAAAATACAAAGTATATAGTTAACAAATTCATCTAAATTAAATAATAAAATACATATTAGACATACTATGTAATATTAATAAGATAAAGGAAGTTCTTGCAGAAATTACAATAGTTTGTACTGTCTATAGCAGCTGTAACGTAAGTACCTTGCAGCTTTTGCACTTCCAACCATTGCAATGTGAAAACGATCGTCTCTTTTTAAAAATTCGCTGACCATAAATATATCTACCGCAAGTAGAATGTCAGAATTAGCTTTTACAGATATACTGCCTTAGTCGTTTTGTAAAAAAATATTAACAATAACTGCAAACATCAATCACTGCTAGCTAAACGTCAAATTTACTTTTGACATATGAGGTTATTTTCTTTCTTGTCAGCAATGTCAACTTATTCGTCTTCATCTGTTCTGCTTATAAGTTCACATCTAACTGCCGTTATGATGTCACTACCGTTTTCGCGGCACATTCAAATAGTCAAAGTTTAACAATTTTTTAAAATATGTTGCGCTAAGAATTTTTCTTCCAAATTAAATATATAACTAAATTAAGTCCTCCACTACCATATTTCACCATTTTTGAAAATTCGTCAACAACCCAATTGCACATAATAAATATGGCTATACGATTTGTAAAGTTTTACTAGATTTTAGAAGAGTAACAAACACTACAATGACATTTTAATTTAATACAACTGGATTTTGTAAAGTTATTGTACAGATATTATAATAGTTTTTAAATCTGAATTGAAACCCATCTACAACTAATAATTTGTAAAAATATAGCATAATTGTAAAGCTGTTGATAAGACAATGCTACAAATCGCAAAATTCAATAAACCTTAATAGTACGGGAGCCCGTGTATAAAATGACTGACTATCCGGTGAACTTTGACAATATGTAAAATGGATTGTCCTTATAAAAGTTAGCAATGAATGGACCGTCAGCTGGTTGGGTAGCGGTGGGGGTGGCTGTCAAAGGGTTGAGAACACGTAAAAAAAATTGAAAAAAAATACTATCCGGCGAATGCTGAAATTTACATGAGGGGAAGATTATGTTATATAATGAAAGTAAAACATAGTCAGCTGGACGGGGAGCGGTGGATTTACCGTCAGCTGATCGATCGAACAGGTCCAAAAACATGAAAAATTAAATTATTCGGCGAACATTAAAATTCGGGTATAAGATAATATTTATACTGAGATTCACGAAAAACATAGTCAGCTGCAAGTATGTGGGTGGAAAAGTCGTCAGCTGGCACAGTAAAAGTGCTGAGTCTTGACTCGCCTGGGAGGCAGCGCGCACCACCTTTCTTGTGCCAGCTGACGACTTTTCCACCCACATACCTGCAGCTGACTGTGTTTATCATTAATCTTAGTATCAATATTATCATATACCCGAATTTCAAAGTTCGCCGTAAAGATTTAATTAGTAAAATATCGATATTGATAACTTAATGTTTTAAAACGTGCGTGCGGCATTCCCGAGTTTTGTTTTTTTTTTTAATTTGATTAAATATTCAACTTATTATTAATATACATTATGAAAATACAAATTAATCCATTCGTACATTTCAAAATTATACAGAATAATCTGCTCAGAAAATTTATTAAATGGGTATGGAAAACGAAACCTACTTTTGAATCATCATTTGCTTAGAATGATGATGGTGGCAGAGGCGGAATAAAGAATCGGGAGATTCTGATTCTTGGAAGAATTGGAATGTTCCGATTAATTTATAAATTCTTGAAAGAATCGGAACGTTCCGATTGTTTTATTTTATCCGATTCTCAATTTTCCATTCCTATTTTTTTCTTAATTCTTCCCCCTGATCATCAATCTGTAGACGCAGACGAAAAGTTTTTTTCCTATCCCCCCCGCTCATCAAATCTTAGATGCGGACGAAAAAAAAATTTCCCCCCACCCCCCGCATCAATTGGCCCGGCAACCACCGCAAAACTACCAAACTGAACTAAAAATTGAAATTCTCAGAAGCCTATTATTATTTCGATTCTCTCCGATTCCAGGGATTCCGATTCTCAAAATTGCCGGCTTTGGCCTAGTTTAGAATACCTTGTATTTGAATTTCAGTGTGCCTCGTACAATTATTGAGATCGTCTAACGATATAATATTATTAAGTGAGACTGACAATGTCTAATATCGAAAAGTTTTGTGTGATTTGTTTAAAAAAAAAAGACAAATTATTGTCTTTTAGTGAGGAGACATTGGTAAAATATAAAAACATCTTGATTATTAGGAAAAACAATAATTTAAGCATGAGCAATGTGCATCTTCTTAGCGAAGTAAACGACTTCCAACTATACCATAGCCAGTGCTACCGTGTTTTTACTGCTTTACCACCAAAATATCGAATAGTTCAGCAGCATCAAAGTATCAAGTAAGTAAATATCTACTAAATTGCTTCACTTCATTATTTTCAAGCGGATAACATATTTTTAACTCAATCAAGAGTTTGATAAAAATAAAAAACCGCTGCCCAAGGAATCACTACTTCCACAAACCGATTTTCTATCCAAGTTGTATGTGGAAATAATTGTTTATGGAACTTTATTAATAATAATATTTAAAATCGTCTATCCCAAAAACCTATAAAATGATATCCCATGTCGGTAGTGAGGTGGGGGTGGTGATAGGAGGGTGGTAGGGGAGGTGGATGAAGTAAAAAATATTTTGATGCTTTTGGTTCTTGTACATACACTAAATTACAATTTTTTTTTCATCCCCTTTAATAATGGGGTGGGGGTGCTAATGGGGATGGCTAATGCCAAAAATTTTTTTGGGACATTAGCCTCTCCTGTATACACTACCAATTTTATGGACCCTTACTTGCTTGATTTACCTGTTTACCCCCCATTTACCGCAGTTTACCCCCCAACCTTTCGACGGAAGGTGATGAAAATACAATCTAGTACCAGATCCCGTTAAAGTACATACGTGTACAAAACTTCAAGTCAATATCTTAAACGGTTCCAGAGTAATCGTGCGCACAAAAAAAGTTACAGACAGACCGAAAGACAAATTTTTTTTCGCTCAAACTTAAAATCTCGACGTTGCATGACATTCTAAGCCTATTTGAACAATAAAACTTTTTTTAAAAACTTTCGTCGTTACTATACTTCCACTGGATGTGGAAGTAATTGATGATCAGAAAATAAATGTTACCGAGGTTTTCAACATCCTCTTATTTGTTAATACTGTTTTTCTCACTCTTTGTATGAATTATTTCAGAAATCGTACGTTTTTTCCAGTCGTTCTCAAAATTTAATTTTCATTTTGAAAATATAAAAATTATAAAAAAAATAATAGAATTCTTAAAAACCTTTCTGATGAACATTTCGATTTTGAATAGTTTTTTATTTCTTATTTATTTTAATCAATATGACACGAGTTGCTTGTACTATTTTTTACGTAGTGTGCAAAAAACTACTATTATTTATATTTTCTACACTGATAGAAATTTCATTGGCCAGTTTAATAAAATGCATAGAGCTAAATTAACAGTATTGAATATTGTTAATTTAGAAAAAAAATTACTTGAATTATATTAAAAAACTGATCTAAATTTAAAACATGGATTTATCTGAAACAGCTAAATCATTTAAGTACCTAAATTAGGTGAATAATTTAGCCACTTTGTGTAAATGCATATTTCTAATTTAAATCAATTTTTTATCTAATTTAGGTAAACTCTAGGGTAAACTATTTGTCTAATCTGGAGAAATGTAAAAAAAAAAACAAAAAAATACACGCATGGGCCATATAAGCTTGTGGATTGTATATTATACATTTAGTACTGGCTTCAACGTACAATACACAATCCAAAAGTTCAGTTCAGTTCAGTTCAGTATAAATATTATCTTATACCCGAATTTTAATGTTCACCGAATAATTTAATTTTTCATGTTTTTGGACCTGTTCTATCGATCAGCTGACAGTAAATCCACCGCTCCCCGTCCAGCTGACTATGTTTTACTTTCATTATATAACATAATCTTCCCCTCATGTAAATTTCAGCATTCGCCGGATAGTATTTTTTTTCAATTTTTTTTACGTGTTCTCAACCCTTTGACAGCCACCCCCACTGCTACCCAACCAGCTGACGGTCCATTCATTGTTAACTTTTATAAGGACAATCCATTTTACATATTGTCAAAGTTCGCCGGATAGTCAGTCATTTTATACACGGGCTCCCGTACTATAAAATGTTATCGAGCATTTTACTTTTCTGTAATAATCTGTGACGTGTGTAGGGTTTAGAAAGAGTTTTCTTATAATTAATTCTCAAAACATATTTATCTCTTAAACATTAATCAACACAATATAAGGCAAACGGGTCACAAACGTTTATGTTAAATTTGGCATGTAGGATATGAATTTTAATACTATACTTCCGAGCAAATAAATCGACCCACTTCACATTTTGACTTTGAATGCATTTCTTACAAAGAGCAATAATGTTGTTATGTTTGCCACAGTGAAGGTAAATACAGTATATTAAGTATCAAGAATGGTAGGGAATGTTTACTGGTCAAAGGCAACGTTTGAAGGCTGAGCGATAGTGGAGCCTCCTTTTTTGCCGGAAGCAATACTGTTAGTATTCTTTGGACGATCGTATTAAATTACTTACACTTCAATTAAAATAGTTAGTTTAATTTCTACTAAATAAACGAAAAGTCAAAAGTGACGTTTATATTTCCCGGCAAGTCCAACTTGCTCTACCGTTTTTGATACTTAATATACTATTGCTGTTTAAAAACGCAGTAGTGGAATTGGCAATAGATAATTTCCTTGATTGCTGCTGTTCATAATTGTTTCCATGGTATTTATATACTAAGTAAATTTAACATACATTAAAAAAACTGACCCTGTGTTCTATTTATAAATGTATTTTTCGACGTCTAATTGTAATTCATAAATAAACTGAAAAATATTTGAGAAGCTACTTACTATCTACTTGTTAAATTAAATGCATATCCTAAAAACTGTAAAAGTTCTATAAAATACAATAAAATAGATTTTTTACCGGAAAATACAGGCCACTGGCCAGGCAAGTCATGGAATTTAGTTTTAATCGGGGAAAGTCAGAGAAGACTCAAGATTTAGGCTAAAAGTTAGGGAAAAGAGCAAAAAATCTAAGAGTCAGGGAAAAATTATTTTGTAAACATCCTTTCGCAATGAAAAGTTATGCAACTGTGATAGTCGAAGGTTGTTTTTTTTTAGTTTTGTAGAAGTTGGTTTGTTGCAGTATTTTGTTCCTTTATTACAAGTTAAATTAATGACTTGTATTTTTTAGTTTTGGCATTTAGTTCTATATAGTACTATACAGGGTGATTTACCATGACGTGGAAAATAAAATGGTGTACTAGTCTTCTATGTAGGAAATTCTCTGCAAAATTTTAGAGTGATCCGAAATAATTTAGTAATTTTTGTTGCATTAAAACTTGCAAATATACTGTTACTGTTACTTGTCTGTGGTCAGTAATAGGGCGATAAACTTACTTGTGAAAGAACATATTGAAGATGTTTACATTTCCTTAATTAACATAAAAAGATAAGCTGGCGGGTGCAGTCGAAGTGCCACCTTTTTTTTTGCTTTCGGTCGAATAATCAGGACACCGGCAGTTACAAAGTACCGTCGAAGTTTGGTGTTTTTGTTTTATTGACGAGTTTAAGTAAATATCTCTTATATCTACTTGTTGTAGAGTTCACTAGTATAGGGTCAGTGTCTTTTCGACTTATGTAGAGTTCACTAGTATATGGTCAGTGTCTTTTCGACATATTGCTATTTTTGTAGTGTGATTTGATTAAAACCAAAAAGTCACTTCTACCTTCTCCAGCTTTACTGTCAATAGTGTCAATGCCAACTCTGATAAAGGGAGAGGGGAAGTGATATGGTTGTACCGTGTTACGTCAGATTGGATAAAGTCATTGGCGGCGCATTTCTACAAAAAAATAAGGTACTTTTTTTGGTCATCTTTTTAATTTTTAATTTTTTTAACTCCTTTTGGTGGTGACAATGTACTGATAAATTTTCCGCATGTCATAGTAAATCACCCTTTATATAGGATTTTGTGCTTTAGGTTAATAGAGAGATAGATTATTAGTTCTTTGTGCCAATTTACGTTGGATAGAACATGTCAAGAGCATATAGATAAAAAAAATACATTACAGACATTAATTAAAAAATTGTATCTACAAACACACATGCGACTAAATTAAAATTTCAAACAAACATATATTATGATGATAGTTATGTTCATTTAAATATTCATCCACGGATTTACTACATAATAATTTAAAGTAGTTTTGATTTGTATGTACTTCTAATTTTGTAATGAAAGAAATAAAAACAAAAGGAAGGCTTAAGGACAGCTATGGGAATGGTGGAGGCCATATTAAAAAAAAACATCAATTTTTTTTTTCCTGATACTTTCGTGCACAAAAAAAATGGGACAAGTCTTACAACGTATTTTTGCTAAAATCTAGTTGTGTGTATCTAACTTTAATTTTTGTGACATTGTCAGTTATTTGTCAAAATTCATTGCAAGTGTGCAAAAAACTAATATGCCCCATATAAGCGATTTAGTTAAAGCTGGAGTTATTGCTAAAGCAGAAGATGGATGGTCAATGAGACAAATTGCACTGCATTATAATATAATATTAACAAAAATTCAGTGTGTAACATTTTAAAAAGTGGAGAATAAAAGGATATCAACTCAACAACAAGATTTGCAATTGGTAAATACTTAGTAGAAAATCCATTTTACTCAGTTATTCGGGCTGCTGAAGAAACAAATTTTCCTGGATCGAGTAGTACTGGTAGCTGGCGAGTAAGAGAATCGGAGCTACGATGTCATCCAGCAGCACAGAAATACTTACTTAAAGCTGAGCATAAAGAAGCTCGACTAGGATTTGCGCTTGAATTTTTAGTGCATGATGTAAATTTTTGGAATGTAGTTTTTACAGAAGAAAAAACTTTCCAGTCAATACACAGCGGTCGTATTCGTGTTTACCGACCTCCGAATACTCGATTCGATGAGAAATATATATCTAACAATGACAAAAGTGTTAGATTTTCCGTTAATATGTGGGCTTCGATATCTGCACGTGGTCCTGGTGTTTTATGGCATATCGAGGAACGATTTAATAGTGAAACTTATATTGGGATTTTAGACAATATTATGCTCCCTTCTGTGTCACAATTACTTCCTAATAATGAATTCATATTTCATATAACTACAGCATCACAATAAAAAATAAAATAAAAGTGCTAACTGTTTTATTTCGGCTACTCATTACATATTCAAATAGAGACAGATTTACATTAGAAAAGAATAGTTGTCCTATTTTTTTTTTGCTCACGACAGTACCTTTTTAAGTCGAGAGCAGTGGCTTCATAAGTGCTTACTTTGTACATAATGTAATAGATGGCAGGACCAATAAGTTCTCTCATTACTTACGCATAGATAGATAATTTTACAGGTTCTGTGCATACGTGCATACAGTGTTGCATACATTCCCGGCCGTTTGTTTTTTGTTTAGTGAAACAAGAGTCCAGTGACATCTAACATTAAGTAGGTAAATTAAAACATTGAAAGAATATATGCAACACTACATGCAGCATTGCACGTGTCACCACAGCTAACCTCAAAAATATATATTTCTTAAGATTTACAAGTATTACGTAGTTATTATTAAAATTTCTGCCTGGTTCCTGTACTTTCAACCAAAATCAAGTTCAATATAATGTGTCTGAAGTTTTAAATAGTTTGTCACAATAAAATAAGACACTTTTTGCAGGTTAGGAATCTAACCTATAATTAGCAGTCTATTTTTATTAATCAACGATATTGAAAAATTATTTGCGTGAATTTTTAAATATTTGCTTGGAGTCAGTGTGGCTCCAAGCTAAAAATGCTTATACAAACATTAAAAATGAGAATAAACGAAAAAACTTTAAAATTTGAGGTTATGTTAGTTATACGATGCACATGCCCAGGTAAGTGTAGGACCCTATTGCTCGCACCATCTACTAAAGTAAATAGAAACCTTGCACTTATGAAGCCATATTATAATAGGAAAGTGCCGTACGGCGGACCATCTATTTAATACACCGTGGTCGAGAGTCAGGGAAATTTTTGAAAATTGGTCAGGGAAAGGGGAAGTCAGAGAAATTGAAACTGAAATTTCTGTGGCAACCCTGAAATACTAGTACTTAACTATTGTAAATTTTGCAAAACTTATCACAAATAAGTATAAAGCATATTTTGTTAAACAATCACTTTCCTGGCGATTAATCATAGTGAATGTTGTTATAAAAAAGACAATATGCATATGTACACTACTCATTGTACAGTAGTCAGTCAATAATGTTATGTTAAAACTGTCACAATTAATAAAGACTATTTCATTCATTCATTCATTCACAATAATGTTATTTTTAATTTAAACCATTATGTTGAAAACAAAAAACAAATAAAACAGAAACTCTCTGAAGCGATATATAGATGTCAAGATACATGTCTGTGAATATTCATTGTTCGATGTTTTTGTAATGAATAAAAAAAATGTATTTTTGACGGGCTCCCAAAAAAAGCCATCTCTGAAAAAATTGTTTAACACTATAAAAAAATTCTTTGGGTCATCTAGTTGAAAGGTCAATAGAGGTTTCTCAATGAAAATATGTTAAAACTGTCAATTTTCAGTGTGAAGGTACGTCGATGAAAATCCCATGAATTGCTTTCTCGACCCACAATTTTGGAGGATTCAGCACTCGACCATTTGAGTCATTTATAAGAATTGCCTGTCTATCGGAGAGAATATCTCAATTAACAAAAAAAAAATCAATAATGAATGGTTTAAAAATATTTGGCCGACGACTAAAAGTATTTATATGAATTAACATTGACAGGAGATGAGCAAGTAAAGTTTCACTATAAAAAATATATAAAAAATGTGCAGAAAGCTACTAGAAAAGACAAAAAAGACAAGGCAAAAATGAGTCACTTTTGGCAAATTCTTATAACAAATCAAAGACAGCGTGGAAAATCATTAAACCTAATAAGCACAGCAAGAAAAATATAACAGAATATAAGTTGGAAAAACCTGACCACTCAATTATCAGTGATCCTGAATATGTGTCCAATCAAATTAATAATTCCTTTAATAACATTCCCTCAGTTCGTTTGGAGGCAAACATTACAGAAAACATCTTACCTACCTTTCAGATTGAAAGTAATATAATAATCACTTTACTTTGAACTAGTGAATTAGAGATACTAAACATTATTAAACAATTAAAAAACTCAAATTCAGCTGGAGATGATAACGTAAGCACAAACCTGTTAAAATAATGTATGTATCAAATCGTTTAACTGAATTAATAAATTGTTCACTCAATGAAGGTGTATTCCCAGATAAATTGAAAACGGCAAAAATTTTACCACTACATAAATTTGGCGACAAAACCATACTAGAAAATTTTAGACCAATATCTTTGTCATAAAATATTCTTTTGGGTATTAAACAGATAAATTTCAAAGAAATCATTTATTCCTTTCATACATCATTGATCTAAATCTGACCAAGCTAGAATATCAACAAGGAGTCCCCTTACTGACTTGTAAGTTTTTTTGATAAACATAAGCTCTTTAATCCCTTTCAGTTAGGTTTTCGTAAAGGTTTGTCTTCTGAAGTGCCATAACAGAATTTTTGAACATATATAAAAAACTGGATGAAAAAAAAAGTAATAGGCATATTCCTAGATTTAAGCAAAACATTCGACTTAGTAGACCACAAAATTCTTCTGAATAAATTAGAAAGATATGGTGTAAGAGGAATACCTCTAAATTGGCTCATTAGTTATCTTCAGGATAAAATGCAATACATCGACATTTGTGGTCATAAATCCAGTCTACTGCCCTCTACTGTTGGTGTAATACTGGTTTATTCAAAATAAGTTACTGCTGAATAATAAGAAATCTGTAGCTTTGATATTTAGATTATTATAAGCAAAAACGAAGCTTTTATAAAATAGTAAATCGATTGGTTTTTTTTTCTTATTTCTGTAGATGTAATACGAACCGAGTTATGGCACCGAAAACTGAATTCGAACCTTTCAATGTTAAATAACGGAAAAACGGAAAATGTTTGGAGGAAAACATATAAGACATTTTTAAAAGTACGTGAGGAGACCTTTAAAATGAGTTTTGGTAAAAGTAGTTAGCATAGAAACTAAGGGAGTTATGATGAAAATAAAATGGTTGTCTCGTTTTTGTCGGAGAAAAAATCAGCAGTAAAACCAATGGCTTCACCGCTAGAATTGAAATTGAACGTAATCCATTTACAATTTACTTTATTTAAGTACCAACAACATGTTCTAGAAGTTATATCGGTTTGGGATGCCTAAATTTGAAAAAAGGTTTGATTCAACTTTAAAATGATTTTTGAAATTTCTTAAAATATTTTCATTTTTTCACAATAATTCAAAAACTAAAGAAGATACGTAAAAAATACTAGAGTACAAAAATTAAGTTTTTCTTTTGCTGAAAATTTTATTTTTTTTTTAAATTTCTCTAGGATAACAATTAATTGAGATAACACCGTTATAAGTTTGCATTTGAGTGAGAGGACCACCTTCCCCGAGCCCTTTAAACTCAAAAATCTCAAATACGAAGGGTTCAAGGAAGTTCAACTTTACATACATTGTAGCCCTTAAAATTCTCTGCAAAATGATTTTTGGAGCGATTGAATAGTTTAAAAATGAAGGAAGTTATCATTAAAAAACTAATCGCCTTTTTCAGTGAAATTTTCGGAGCATGAAATTGTTTTATTTTCGACAGTTTTGGGGCATTTATAAATACATATATGATATATTTTATGATAATACTTCAGAGCTGGAAGAAATTTTAGAAGCTGGTAGGTACTGCACAATATTACTGTACGGAGCTACTAAGGAGATACAGTTAAAAAAATTGAGCCGTGTCGAAGACTTATCAGCATTTCTCGAGCAGATGTGCTATGATTCCTTTATTAAGGCTACCACTAAAAACGGTGCTGTGAGATTATCATCCCTTGTTCCGACAGTTGATGCTCTGAATGAGCACATTGGGTGTGGCTTGGGAACAAAAATATTCGTCCAACTGATCGGGGATGGGTTATTAATGAAGGATTTTTACTACCAATCAAAATGCTGGATATGCCTGCACCGGAAGAACTCCTCAAAATGATGTTCTGTAATTGCAAGGATGCGGCGGAGCTTGTAGCTGCCAAAAAGTTGGACATTTTTGTAATGCAACATGCGGAACATGCTCCGGTGACAACTGTCAAAATTGTCGTACAATTACAGACCAAGAGGAGGAGGTTGAGAGTGACGATAGTGATGATAGTCTTTCTGATGATCGATAGGTTTTCAATAATAAAACATGCTATTATAATGTAAATAAAATGTTTATTTTTCTCCTTAAAACTCATACAGTAATTTCAGTTTTTAATTTCAAGTAAATATGGTAGTTAATTTTATCACGAGGGCGATTTGTAATGGATGAAACATTGCAATAAATCATAAATTGTATTATAAACAGTGTCGGGATTTTAATTCATTATAAATGCACCATTAAAACATTTCAAGCTGTTGAAAACTATTTTTTTTTTTAAATTCATCATGAGAGGTGGTTTTAAAGGGTTGAAACATTGTATCATAAATTATATTCCAGGACACGAAATAATGTTTATTCTACATATTTAAACATGATTTCAATCTATGTAACGCTTAAATTTTTCACCCCCAAAAAACAAAAAGCACACATCAGGAACATCTAACTTTTGAAGAGGAGAGTTAGATGAGCTTAATTACAAATTTTCATCAAAATCGATGTTGTACGAAAGAATTCTGAAGTAATACCCTATTTTTACCGTCAAACACTGGACTATAAGCAGTTTCAATTCTTTAAATGATAATCATAGTCCACAGTACATCACCCTTTTTTTTTAATGATTAGTAACAGGCTGAATTTTCATGAGTAGCTTTGTTTTGACGAGACGCCCAACTTTTCTCTCTGCCAAAATTCTCGGTGGTAGTAGCTAATAGCAAAAATTATTTTTTCTATTTCGCACGAATTAGACGATTCGTCAAATTATTTTGGCAATATATTTTTCATACGTTAAAAGTTTTTTAAAGACTTTGTTTTTCGATTGACTTGGTTACGTTTGCGCGAGTTAATTATAATAAGCCCGTGTTTGTCCACAACAACATATTGCCAAAATAATTGACAGGTTGTCGAATTGTCTAATGCGTGTGAAATAGGAAAAATAATTTTTGCTATTAGCTACCACTACCGAGAATTTTCACACAGAAAAGTTGGAAGTCTCGTCAAAACGAAGCTACTCACGAAAATTCACCATGTTACTAATCATTAAAAAAAAGGGCGATGTACTGTGGACTATCATTTCCTATTTTACCAGAACTAATTTGATTTTAGAAATACCTACCGATAACTTGGCCACATATAAAGAGTCCAGAATATTTAGCTATAACTCCCTATAATTAACTACCCAGTGATTTTAAAATTTTGAATACAAATAAATTCAAAGTCACAATAAGACAAGACAAAGAAACTGAACTATTTTCAAAAATATTCTAAACAAATTATGGAATAATATTTCACTCGATCGTCCGGTTAATTAAACCTTATTGTCTATCATTATCTGAATTAAATTATTGTGTTTTTCAGTTGGGGGTCTGAAGCCAGTAGTAAGTGACAAAATAGAGTGTGAGTCTGTAAGTCTAGCTGATCTCGAAGAACAAATACGCATATCTGCCGAAGAAGCTGTAAATGCTTACAACAGAGCGATTTATATCTTAAAGAGCTACAACCGAGACATTGAGTACATAGTCGATGAGGCAGTTAATGAAATTAAACCAGCTACTTGGGATAGAGTTAAGAAAAAAGGAAAGGACAAGACTGAGTGTGTTAGAAGAGCTGAAGAGAAAGCAGCTCAAGCCACCAAGGATATACAGAGGCTGCAGAGCTTAGTTGCAAGGTAGGAGGTAATATTTATTTCTGTTATATATGGTTTTTTCGAAAAGCTTTTGTAGCCCAGGAATTTTAGTTTTTGACCCGGATTTAATTATTGTAAAGCTGAAAATTTGCAGGATTGTAGTTTTGGTCCAGGACAACACGTACCAAAACGTCCCCTGCTCTCCCCCGTCGGCTTCCCTGTTTTTTTGGAGCAACAAGGGCCTAAGTCGCAAAAATTGCAGAGCTGGCTATAAAACGCAACAGAAATATCATTACTGGTCCGATTTGGGTCGAAATGATAATAAAAGATTAGAAGAAGCATATCCGTTCATATTTCAGATGTTCCATGCATATCTGTATTCATAATTTTCCGTTCTAATTCTGTCAACATTTCAAAAATTTAAAACATTTTTAAAAAACTCTGAAATGGCGCCATTGCGGATAAATAAAGACTCGGGGGAAACCCTCATTAACATTTCTCTTCATACTTTGGGCTTTCCATTGGTATGTTTACCTTTTCTGTAGCGTCATCCATTATAGAGTTACGCCACTCTGAGTGTCGCAGCCATGACACTCGGACATTTAAGTGCGTTCATTGTTGCTTATATCATGTCTAGTCTAAACAATCAAGAGGGCGCAAGATGAGCTATACCTTTAGTTCATTAACTTTGACAGTTCTCTAAGTGTATGCATTGGTTCATTGGTGCGGCAAAATTGAGGGACCTTTGTTAAGCCGTGTAGCACAGGAATTTTAGTTCTTGACTTTGAATTAATTATTGTAAAGCTGAAAAGGCCATGGCAGGTTAAGATAAGTGTCCGTGCCTTTGCAACCTTTTTGCGTGTGGTTCTTTCGAAAAAAAAAATTTTTCCCAGATATGAAGTTTTTGAGATCAAAACTTTTTGTGGTAGTAAGTTTCGCAAAGATACATCCCTGGAAAGAACCACACGCAAAAAGGTTACAAAGGCACGGACACTTATCTTAACCTGCCATGGCCTTTGCAGAATTGTAATTTTGGTCCCATACAACACGTACCAAAGAGTCCCCTACTCTCCCCCCGTCGGCTTCCCTGTTTTTGCGGAGCAAATACTAGCAATTTCTATAAGTCTTTTCCATTTAATTTAAAAATATTTGAAGCTAAGAATTTAGGTGTCGACGACTTCAGCTAAAGGAAATTCGACCAAAATAGGTAGAAATTAGGTAATTTTAAAGTTTAATTAGTTAAGTCGCTGTGTTCCCTATTAGGTACAGGTCAATTATTAGTGAAATTAATGACAATAGGTTATGATAAATATTTTAGTAACTATTTTCACCTAATAAGTAGGTGAAAAGTGACCCATTTGAAACAATTTGGTAACGTAAATAAGGGAATATTTGTGACCTAATAGGTAATATTTTCGTTAATAACTTATTAAGTAAATTTTGTTGACGTTATCAATATACCCTGATAGGAGATATTAGTGAAGTGTATTGAAGTGACTAAATAGGTGATGGTATGTCTTGAAGAAAGCTTCTTAGGTACCTAATAAGGACCCTAAAAATACTTATACTTTCACCAAAAAGTCGAAATGACTTTATTATTCAACCAATAAGTTATTTGCACCTATTGGTCAAAATTATTAATTACTTATTTTGTCGAATTTTACCAACATAAGTGACGCGCACGAAATTGCGTATACTTATTAAGAACTTGCCGTCATTATTCATGTTTCTGTGGTCCAGTGTGATTGTGTTGCCATTTCCCTCATTTCACTTTCTCCGTAATAACTTTAAAACACTATAAGTAAAAGAAAAGTGACATACACGACAGATTTTTTATCGCCAAGTTAAGAAAATAAGAAGTAAAAATGAAATACAGTGGAAAACTGTGTGCAGCAATAATTATTCTGCTAACGTCTCTTGTACACAAGCCGTGAAAGCTATCCGTGAAAGCTATCCGTGAAACCGTGATAGAACAAACTGCAGAAAATCTACATGCTTTATCATCTCGTTCAGATATTGAAGATCCATCTACATCTACGTTTTTCTGCCGCCGTGCCGACACAACTGAGGTATTGGGCGGCACAAACTCGTTCACTAGTCGCCTACTGTACCCATTATTTTATGCTCTAAGAAAGACATCCATTTTGCAAATCAGAGTTCAGATTAATAAGCAAACTAGTTAAAATTAGAAGAAATAACTCTGAACAAGTAATAATTTTGGTTTCATTGTTTAATTTTTTGACACTTCCGGCAGCCCCTGTATTATGGCGCCCGGGGCGGTTGCCCCGCTCGCCCTGCCTTAGAACTGGCACTGGTTTGATCGATAAATCAACTGAATTATCAAAGCACTTTTTAAAACAGTTCGTATTTTCCGAAATATCCAATTTGTATGAACACTATACAAAATCAGAAAGTCCTTCGTTTGGCATTGCGCTATTAACCTACCACCCAATAGAGACGTCTACCAGTACTCTAGCAGAGGTAAAGAGTGGACACGCCCATCAAGAGAGGCTTTTAGACGATTGCTCTCGCTTGCTGTGCTCTCTCTTGCTCTTATTGCCATCCCAATACGTACACTTTCCGATACTGTATACATTATGTTACATGCATAACCATGTTATGGTTTATAAAATAAATACAACTTTATAAGTACATAGAAAGCTATTTTCCACGTAAAAATAAGTACACTAAGGGAATAGTCTGAGCACAAATAAACACTAACAATCGAATAAAGTAACCTGTTGGTTCATGTAAGATCTAATAGGTGAAATCCCCCTATTATGTATGTAATAGCCACCAAAACGAGACCTGTTTGGTTGTAGAATAACCCCCAATAAGTGATTTACGTAGAATTAACGACATATTAAGTGCTAAGTAGATACATTAAAACAGGGGACCAATTGGTGTAACATAACGTAATTAGGTGAAGTAATCACAATTTTGTGAACAAATATTGGTAATATTAGACACTTATTACCTAATAGATGGCTAAAATAGCTTGTTTTTCACTAATTTCTAAAGATGAAGTCAAAAATATTGGTGGAAATTAAGTTCTGA
The DNA here is from genome assembly GCA_936432065.2 of Rutpela maculata. NCBI lineage: Eukaryota > Metazoa > Arthropoda > Insecta > Coleoptera > Cerambycidae > Rutpela > Rutpela maculata. The sequence continues at coordinate 410,417,614 of OW386285.2, forward strand.
CACCTATTAAGTAACATTGCAAGGAAGTAGCCATATTTATTCGAAAATATGGAACACCGAAAACTCGCCATGAAAATTTAAACTTTGGTTTTTGGAAATAATTTAATTCATAAGTATTCATTGAACAGATTGAAAAGATTTGTATCTATATTTGCTATTTAAAGGAAACTAATTCTGTCTCCTTTGATAACCACTGACATCAACCAAAAATGCCCAATAATACCAATTGCATGAAGTGTAATGATATATTTGACACAGACACCCTTGCTGTCTGTGACAACTGCAACATTGGGCTGTGCCAACAATGTGCAAAGATAACTTCCACTGAAATGAGAGCTGTTACCCTCAAAAAAAGAATTATACCTTATTGGTGTATTGACTGCAATCCTACGTTGGCCTCCACTGCCAATTCCTCATTAAATTCGGCACTGGTATCCGATCTGAGAAATGAAATTTCTAACATAATTGACAATCAACTTAAAGCACACTATGCAGAAATCACAAGCAAGCTTGACACTTTCATGAACGTCATTAAGGAATCCAATGTTGACCTAGTAAAACTACTGACAGAAAAGCCACAAAGAGCTGAAAAGTCTCAAGCCACCTATAATCTCTCTCCTGATGATGCATTTAATGAACCTAATAAAACTTCTCAAAAAGACTTGGAACAACAAATAAGCACTCTAGAAAAGGAGTTTAAAAACTTAAAGAGCTCTCTTGGTGAAATCCGTGCTACGCTTCCAAGACACCTAGGGTCATTAAAAACTACAAAAACACCAACTTCTTCAAACTCATCCCCGACTGAATCTACCCACAGACAAGGATTACAGCAAATAAATGTGAACCGTAATACTAACACCGGTACGAAGCATTCTCAAACTTTCAATACCCAGGCTAAGTTGAGCAACAATGCACATAATGCTACTATTAAAGAAACGATGATGCCAGGAAGATCGAAAATCTCTGCTGCTGTTATCACCCAGAAAACTGCCATCTTTGTTGGAAAAGTATCACCAGATGTCTCCGTAAATGACATGCAGGAATATATACATGAAAACTTTGAAGATGAAACCTTTGTTGTTAAAGAACTACCTGCAAGATCAGGGGAATACACTAGCTTTCGCATAGATGCCAAGAAAGACCTCGAAGATGAATTACTTAATCCTGACCTGTGGCCAGATTTGGTCATCCATAAATTTGAATTTTTTCGATCAAGACCCTACTCACATAAACATAAATAAGAAAAATGTTGACACTTTATCAAAGCTGTCTTCTCATAACACAACTGATACAGATGAGCTCAAAATACTACACCAAAACCTTCAAAGTGTAAGAAACAAAACTATTGAACTAGAAATTTTTGTTAAAACAGAAAACATTTCTGTTATTTGTCTCACTGAACACTGGCTTAACCCTGATGAACTAAATGCCTGTAACATAATGGGCTATATGATCTCTGCATACTCCTGCCGACCGACCGGTTTTGGGGGAAGTGTTATCTTCACAAAATCTCATCTCACAGCCGACGAGCTGACAGAATTAAAAGAATTTTATATTGTAAATATTTTTGAATGTTGTGGTGTAAAGTTAACTGTTAATGGAATTAACTATTTTATTGTATGCATTTATTGCCCTAAATCAAACTGTGACGATTTTTTAAGGCAACTGGAACAATGTCTTGATCTCTTATTTGACAAGTACAAATCAAAAAATTTTATTCTATGTGGCGACTTTAATATAGACTATCTAACAACCTCGAAATACCGTAACGATCTCATTGATATTTTAAACGTATTCTCATTAAGATCCATAACCAATTAACCTACTAGACCGACTACAATGACTGGTATAGATTATATATGCACAAATCTAGCAGGTGATTCCTCAGTTATAACTAACGGACTATCTGACCATAGTGCAATAGTTCTAACTATTTCCAAGTTACCGGAACCATCTAAAGCACCTTTTAAACGTAAATTTTATTCTCAACATAATTTACCAAACTTTATTGAACACCTTTCTAAAGAAACATGGACAGCTGTGTACAGGGCTAATCACTATGATGTCAATAACCAATATCAAATCTTTAATGACATTTTACAATATTATATAAACACTTTCTTTCCACTTAAAAATTGTTACTCTCAAAATATTAAAAAATCGAAATCATGGATAACTCCTGCTATTAAAAATTCATCAATAAATCTTAAGAACCTTTATTCACTCTACAAATCAAATTTACTAGATCCAGACTACTATAATAATTATAAAAAAATATATAAAAGAATAATCCGTGCAGCGAAAAAAATGCATAATGATGATATCATCTCAAACGCACCTAATAAAACCAAGTCTATGTGGAACATCATAAAAAATAACACTAACCTTAATAAACAAAAAACAAACGATGTACAATCACTCAATATCAACAACACCATTATTTCAGATCCTGAACAAATTGCCAAAACCTTTTTAAAATTTTTTATTGACACTCCACTTCTAATTAATCAATCTTTGCCTCTCTTTAATAAAGAAAATGTCTCCATACTGTCTAACACAGCATCAATATTTCTGAATCCAGTCTCGGTCTCCGAGATCATAAACATCATAGATTCATTAAAGACTTCTAACTCCACTGGTCCTGATGACATTGCAACAAAACTTATAAAGGCTGCTAAAGTACAAATCGCTGAGGTACTGACTCATATTATAAACAATAGTTTCAAACATGGTATATTTCCCGACATCCTTAAATTAAGTAAAATTATACCCATCTATAAGAAAGGTGAAAGAGACTTAGTTGATAACTATAGGCCGATAGCACTACTGTCAGTAATATCTAAAATAATAGAGAAGGCCATGCTAGCTCGACTGATAAATTTTTTAGATAAAAGTAAAACAATATCCAGTGATCAACATGGTTTCACTAAAGGTAAATCGACAACTACAGCCCTAAACGCATTCATTAGTGAAGTGTATCGAAATCTAGACGAAGGTAATGACGTACTGGCAAGTTATATAGACTTATCTAAAGCATTTGATTGCGTCGATCATACTATCCTGCTAAGCAAACTTGAGCTACTTGGTGTTAGGGGAGTCTGTTTACAGTGGTTCAAATCATACCTATCTCAGAGGCATCAATATGTTGTGTGCAAAGGAAAAAAATCTGAAACAATGCATAATAAAAATGGTGTTCCACAAGGGTCAATTTTAGGTCCTGTGCTCTTCATAATTTTTATCAATGACTTACATAAAACAATTGAATCTGGATCTACTACAACATATGCTGATGATATAACTTTGCTTACTGCCAGCTCAGATAATTTTACTACCCTCGTAAAAGACGTCAATAAAAACCTAAATAAAACCTATAAATATCTCTGTGAACAATGTTTAGCTATGAACCAGAGTAAAACAGTGAACATGGCATTTTACTCATCAAGTCTTAAACCACACCAAAGTGCATTGGTAAAAATAAATGGAAGCACAATAAAACAGACCTCAACTTTTAAGTTATTGGGTGTAGTCTTGGATGAACATCTAAAATGGGATGCACATATTCATATTTTGAGCTCTAAGTTGGCCAGTATCTGTTATGCCTTAAAACAATTACGGGATATTTGTAGCTTTACAGTTGTCAAGACCTACTACCATGCTAACTTTGAGTCCGTTATGACATATGGTATTGTATTATGGGGAAAATCATCCGAGTCAAATAGAATATTTAAACTGCAAAAACGTGCCATACGATACATGCTTGGAATGAATTTTAATGTCAGTTGTAGAGATAGTTTTAGAGAACGTGAAATATTAACCCTGCCTGGTTTCTACATATATAATGTTTTATGCTTTGTTAAAACCAATTTTGAGAACTTTACTCAACATAGAAACAATCATAACTACGATACGAGGGGTAGGAATGACTTACAGTATGATGCACACCACCTTGAGCTCTATAAAAACAACCCATATTATCAAGGTGCTTTATTCTATAACAAATTGTCAAATGAGATTAAACAATGCCACTCCATAAAACACTTTAAAAAAAATCTCAAAGCATATCTAATTGAAAACTGCTTCTATTCTGTAGACGAATTTCTAAATGCCTGACCATATCGGTAGTAAAACATTTTTACAGTTGCCTTACTGCTTTATTTTTTGTCTTGTCTTTTGATGTGATAGACATTTTATAATAAAACTGTGTACTTTAAATTTTATCTTATCACTCCACTATTTTACTCTAAGTTCTAAGTTTTATCTTGTACTCTAGTTTTAAGTTTTATCTTGTACTGTAGTAACTAGCATTAAGTTCTGTTTGACACATCCAATATCATGTAATTGATCAAATGGGAAAATAAATATCTATTCTATTCTATTCTAACATATTGAGAATTACTGAATTATTATAAGCTTGAAAAATAGAATATCAAGTCAAAAATTGAAAATAAAAATTTTATATAGTTAAAAGTTTTTTTTGTTTTCTTTATAATAATAGGTATTTTTAAAGGGCTTAGTAATATTTCAAGGTACAATGCCTAATTTCAACAGAAAAAAATCATTCCCTAGTAAATTCTTGCATATATACAGTGCAAATTAAACAATAGTCAAGGATAAAAATATGTCTCATAAGTAGTTAATAAGTAGGTACTTAGTTATTATTATCAACCATTATATAGGTATACAGTTTTACCTTTTTGACGAAGCAGTTTTAAAGCAAGTATAAAAGGTAGAAAATAAGTAATCCGCTACGTAGATTTAATGTATTTTTGACATAAAAAAGGTGTCTGACAACCTAACCTAATAGATCCAATAACACCTATTCAGCTTGTTTTCCACGTCGAATTGACGTGTCAAAAAACATCATTTAGGTTGATTCAACGTCGAATTTATGTCCTATTTCACGTATCGAAATTGGTGGCATCACCTGTTCGACATCGAATCAACGTCGATTAACACCTAAATTGTTAGCTGGGATGAGTTGGTAACACGACGTACAATTTGATATGCGATGCGCATAAAGCTATCACAGTGCGTATGTCTTATTCTCTTAGTTTATATGATGAAGCGACCTTTGGACGCGCCACCTTAGACTATACAAGTGGTCTTTTCTTCACTTCCGGTTTCGCCGGAAGTGACACTAACTGTCAATTTTTAAATGGAACACCCTGTATATTATTGCATTTTTGAATTCTGCATAATTTTCTGAATCCAAATAAGTCACATTTCAAACGTCAATATTTTTTATAATATAATTTTTAATTTTGTATTTAAGTGTGCCATGACGGTTCCGATTTATTCTAAATGATCCGTGTAATGCTAAAAAATCGAAATCCCATCAAGAATATTAAATTATGCGATTTATGAGCAAATAAAGTTCATCAAAATGGTTTTTGGGGCAAAACTCGATTTTTCCAAATGGACCATATTGGTGCCGTGGTACCATTTATTAGTACTATAAGGAATTTATTCATATGTCGTATTAAAATGTGCGATAAATACAAATAAAATTACAGCTAAAAGAAAATAAGAAAATATAATTTTGTTCTAATTATCTTGTTATATATGTGGCTTTGGAATATAAAAAATGAACACAAAACATTACAATTATTCAAAATACTGTCCATTAACGTCACTTCTGAATTCGCATAGCTGTTTCTCGAAGAACGTTCACCAATTGCTGGGCCATTATGCTATTAATTGCGCGTCTTACTCGTAGCTCCAGGTCTTCACGGGTTGTAACAGTGATTGTGTAGACAATATTTTTAAATGACCCCAAACAAAGAAATCAAGAGGGTTAAATCAGGTGACCTTGGAGATCACCTCACAGGACTGTTCGTCGAAATTACATTTTCTCCGAATCTCCGTTGAAGGTAATCAATTACTATCCTTGAATTATGGGGAGGAGCGCCATCTTGTTGGAAATACATTCCCTGTCCTAAATCCAAAGGCAACTCATCTAAAATGTCCTCAATCTCATTTTGCAGGATTCTCAAGTATTTGGCATCAGTCAGGGCTCCTTCAAGTATTATTGAACCAATAATTCTACTACCGATTATTCCAAGCCAAACATTGAAATCAAACCACACTTGAAAGTACCTTCCGTAATAAATGTTGATTTTCTTGTAACCAATATTTTGTATTTTGTCGGTTACATAATCCCAAATTTGTAGACCTAGACTGGAGGTGTTTTCACAAACATTTAAACCCACAACGGCCTTATGCGAAATGAAAAGTGCTGATAAAAGCAGTAATAGAATTCTATGATATTAAAAAGTAAAATTGCCAGCAGTCAGCTTTCTAGGTCTTATATTACGGTTTTTGATGTATTTTTAAGTAGATGGTTGCCGGCGCGGGCTCGATTTGAAGTTGATTAGAGTGTGACGCTATGCACACAGTAGGTCGAAAGCTGGTACTCATACTCATAGTATCATGTTCGATACCCATATATCGGATTCATCTGAAATTTTCAAAATCGCCTAAATTTAACTGATACTTTATCCACAAGAAGTAACAACTACTATATGAAATTCATTAAATGAGCCCATTGTTATGACTCGCTCATACTTTTGTTATATTTTTATGTATATTTCTATATGTAGTGCAATAAAATTATTATTATTACAACTTTAATGTTAACTCCAATATCAAAGATATAAAGCAAGTAATTGTGTATAATTTATTATTTTAGCCCAAATTTTGATGTTCCCAAAGACACAAAAGCATTGATTAAGAACAACATCCTCAAAGTGCAGGCTGACATCAACAAAGCGAAGGAGGAGCTGGAATTAGAGCAGAAGAAGGGCGGCGTGACAGAGAAATATTGGGACAAGGTAGAGGCAGCCAGATGTCACTTTTCCGAAGAAATAGAAAGTTTATTTCCATCAATCGATTTATCTAAGAAGGAACTGCACATCAATTCTGAAGAACTGGATTTGTTTGTTTTGCATACTTACGCCACTATCTTATTTTATCAAAAAGAATTAGCTAGAATGGAAACCATTGTACAAGAGAAGGTGAGACAAGCCGTCGAGGCTGCGAAAAGAGGTGGCGGAGAGGTATTAAATAATGCACAGATTTGTGAAGCTGTCGAACAGGAAAAACGGAGGCTGAATTTGTGTTTCCAGCAACAGGTAATTATGGATTGTGATGTAATTTATACTTTGTCGTAATTTTAACCATTTTGTTTTTAATGAATTAGAGTACTTAGAGTGCAAACTAGATAGTGCCGCTAGCAATTTTTTTTACAGATGATAAATTCAAATAATTAATTTCGTATCCAATATCAAGTTAAAAGGGTTTAGCATTCGATGAGATTCTTATTACAAAATATTTGGTAATTAACAAGAAATTTACTGCTTTTTTCAGTAGCGGTTTACATTTAACGTCTCATTTTACCAAGAATCCACTAAGTGCCTAGTTTTTCAAAAGATGTTATATAAAATTATAGGCTAATCTTATTAAGACTTAGTCATAACAAACCTTCACAGGTATATATCATATTACATGATAACAGCTTCTCTTATTAATTCCTTATCTTTAAGATAATGTATTACCAAGGCTTAGAATTACGGATCGGATTCCAGTGATGACAGCTTTTACAGATATAATATATTGTAAACAACTACTGAAACATTCCCAAAGTACAAAAACAGATTTTATTTAATTCTACAGTGTTAATGAGTAACGTTTTGTCGGGGAATGCACTATATTAAATAAAAACGTAATGCGTAATAGATTCTTTTAAATGATTAATTACCGATTAATTACGGTGACAAAATGGAGAAATTTTACCGAAAAAAAAAGTCCCAAATCCCGCTCCCTCTAATTCCTTCATTTTTCGGAATTCAAAAAATAGAAAAATTGTTTTAGCAAATTTAATTCTATTTAAATTAGCTAAAATAGTCTTTTGGTGTAAGAGCCAAGATTTAAAAGTTGCCAGCTGTAGAAGCTCAAAATTTGCGAATCTTAGCCGTACATGGCCGACGTTTCAGTAGTTATCTTCGAAACGAAAAAAAAATCAAAATTCTGATGGAAGCAAAAGATTCGTAGTGGAAAATACTCGTTTGACCTTATTTTTTATTTCGAGCTAACTCCCACCATTTCGGAGATGTCTGCAAAAAAATAGCAAAAAACAGCTTCCATATCGGAGCCGAAAAAATTGCAAAAACATGCAATCTTGACACGTTCATATTTTTTGAAAAACACCATTGGGACGCCTGTATGATGTCGCGACATAAAGAGGAAGTCTTCCAGATAAACCTGATTGTAAATTGCACGGCGAAATTTGAAAATTCAGCTCGGCACGAACGAATCAAAAGTAGCATTTTGTGACATTTCAGAAAATCGATATCTCTTTTTGCAACATGTTTAATTTTTTACTCGTTTTTGCAAAACTTATTACACCTTCATCTCCCCGAACAGGGATTACTTTCACCAATACTTTGCAACGTTTACTGTTCGGATTTTTACAATTTCCAACACTTCGCCCATGAAGGATATATCCTTCAATTTGCCGATGACACCGCCCTTGTGTCCCATGACAGAACTATCTTCAAGGTAGCAGAAAATTTACAATCACTGGTAAATACAACATGCAGGTGGTTAAATAAATGGAGGCTCAAACCAAACCCCCTAAAAACACACTTTATTTTATTCCACCACCACCCTTCGGAAATTTTCCCATCGCTAAACATGTACCAACATATTCTACATCCTGAAACTACGGTCAATTACCTTGGAATAACCTTCGACAACAAAATTAATTTTAATGCCCATGTTGAGCTCAAGAAAAAGAATATTATTTCGAGGGCTAAACATTTCCGAAGCTTGACATATAATAGGAATGGGATCAACGTAGAAACAGCAAGTAGAATATGCAAGCTTATCTGTCGACCAATGATTGAATATGGACACGTTTTGTATTTAAATTGTAAAATAAAAAATCATGCACTAAAAAGACTAAAGGTAGCAGAAACATCATCAATAAGAAAAATCACAAAGATTCGACATCCTCTCAACTCTCTTTTATACCAGCAGACTAATATAATAGTCCAGTGAATTAGAAAATATGCATATTGTAATTCGTTTCAGGATGCCACGTGGATTAAACGATGGTTTTATTGATTACGAACATGACCCTGAATTTGGTCCACTTTTTGACCGCCGGAACATTGTTTATTTAACGATTTATTGTTGAAAAATTCCAAAAAATCGACTTTTTTAAAGATAACTCAAAGACCTTTAATGATAGGTTTTTCAATTTGTAGATACTGTTAGAACTTTGGAAAACGCTTAAAAATTTGTTTAAATAATTGCAAAAAACCGCGAAAATTATCGCAATTTGCAAATATTTTTCATTCTTTAACAAAAGCACTTTAATGCTTGAAACTTTGACAAAATATGTCTTTTATTACCCCAAAGTTACCCCTAAAATTTCATCAACAAATTTTGATTAGTTTAAGAGATATTCAATTTGTTTATTAAAAACATAAATAATGTAAAGTGCAAATTCACCCAGTTCCCGTTATCGTAGAGGGTTGATCCGGACATCATTTCTTTCGTTGAGACTTAAACTTTGTTTTCATTAATGGTAAATCAAATCTGCATTATTTTCAACTTCAAAATGGCGTTTGAAAAAGTGTCATATTTTGAGGTTAGGTTTTCGCTAATAACTTTTAAACAATTGAAGATTTTGCAATATCGTTCTCATATCTTTGTTGCTGGGTTCTTTTCACATATTTTCAAAAAAAAAATGACTGTAGCCTTACTAGAAGCCGAGATGATTTTTTTTTTTTTCAATAAATTCGTAATTTGTTTATTAATAAACATTAACAGCTGAGACTTGGCGAACAACTAGTTTAATAGTCTATCTTTGTAATAGAACAGAATTTGGGGGAAAAAATTCAATTTGCAACGATAACAATAATTAATTTTAAATCAGCGTCAGAATAGGAGTGAGAAGCATGAGTCATATCTGTAACACATTCATAAAATGATCGAGACGAGTTCAAATCCGTCAACCAAAAATTTACCGTTTCTCCGATTTTGACTTTTTTTTTTTAATCTGGGGTAGCGTGATGAAATAATAATATCTGTCATGTCGATTTTTTCATAATTAAACAATAATTTGTTATAAACAATTATTTTTTGTTAAAAAATTTTTTACGAATTTATTAAAAAAAAAAAACATCTCGGGTTCTAGTAAGGCTAGTCATTTTTTTTTTGAAAATGTGTGAAAAGAACCCAGCAACAAAGATATGAGAACGATATTGCAAAATCTTCATTTGTTTAATAGTTATTAGCAAAAAACCTAACCTCAAAATGTGACACTTTTTCAAACTCCATTTTGAAGTTGAAAATAATGCAAATTTGATTTACCATTAATGAAAACATAAAGTTTAAGTCTCAATGAAAAAAATGATGCGCGGATCAACCCTCTACGATAACGGGAACTGGGTGAATTTGCACTTTACATTATTTGTTTTTAATAAACAAATTGAATAGCTCTTAAACTAATTAAAATTTTTTGATGAAATTTTAGGGGTAACTTTGGGGTAATAAAAGACATATTTTGTCAAAATTTCAAGTACTAAAGTGCTTTTGTTAAAGAATGAAAAATATTTGTAAATTGCGAAAATTTTCGCGGTTTTTTGCAATTATTTAAACAAATTTTCAAGCGTTTTAAATGAACCACCTCTCAAATTAACCGTTTTCCAAAGTTCTAACAGTATCTACAAATTGAAAAACCTATCGTTAAAGGTCTTTGAGTTATCTTTAAAAAAGTCGATTTTTTGGAATTTTTCAACAATAAATCGTTAAATAAACAATGTTCCGGCGGTCAAAAAGTGGACCAAATTCAGGGTCATGTTCGTAATCAATAAAACTATCGTTTAATCCATGTGGCATCCTGATACGAATTACAATAAATTTCAGACTTTTTTTTACTAATTCTACTGGTCTATAATGCCTATAGAAGACCGTCTAACCTATCTATTAAGAAGATCTTCCCAGAGACCACAAAATTTAGAGATAATTGAGAAATTTTGCATGAGAAGAGACCCAGGAATAAGAACCATACACAAGCACCCAGAACAAACCCTACTGGAGAAACTACAAAGATTAGCCAACAATAATTAACACTGAAATATCCCACTTCAATCATTGTTATTATTATTTTATAACCATATTGTTAATTATAATTCATTATAGTATATTATAATATATAAATATTGTAACAATAGGCCGAAGGACCTTGGTCAATAGCTTATTGAATCAGTTCGTGATTCAATAAAGTTCATTTTATTATTACTATTATTATTGCACCTTCATCATAGATACTATCTAAACTTTCTTGGGAAAAAAATCTAGCTTCATAGAAAGTTATTTTTAATATATTTGTAAAAATAGTGAAAATCTATTGCAAAGCCAAAATTATGTTATTTGTTCAATCTAAATTTTTATCTCATAGAAATAAAAAAAAAGTAATGGTTAGCTTTTTAAGCTTTATTTTTAGGATTGATTAAAATAGCAGTCAGTCACATACATGACCCTCTAAAAAAATCCAACTGAATATTTTCCAACGGGATTCTCTTTATTTTGGCGTCATAAATAATTTCTCAAAAGTCCATAAAGCCAACTGGAAGGCTACACAAGTTACAGAAGGTCAAAGGTCACAAAAATCAGTTTTTCTCAAGTATGTCGTAAATTATCGGTTTTAGGTTAATTTTGTTTGTGAGATAAATCTGCATAAAAAAAGTCCTATACAAAATTTGCATAGAACCAATAATTTTTGAGATATAGGGCTGAGAAAACTCGGGCATTGTGCTGCATTCATTTCCGCACCACCTTTGAGGTAGAATGCAAGGCGCGTTTTTTTTACATGGTGTCCATGGGTTACAAGTTACATTATAATTTTGTTAATTATGGTTCGTCTCCGTCTATCTCTTCTATTTCCACTTCTTCAGTATTTTCATCTTAATCAAAAATTATTTCAGCGGGAAATAATGAAATGAGGTCGGCTTCATCATCGTTGAACTCAGATTCAACGGTTGTATCCTCGGACATCGTATTGAGACATGACTGGCCCCGACAAAAGCCACACGCTACGGAACATTGCAATCCTATTTTTCTGGATCCACAATTGATGCCACAACCTTTTGTGCAATTGCAGAAAATAGAATTGAGAAATTCATCTGGTGCAAGAGAAATCAGAGTATTGTTGGCTCTAATAAATTATTGTTTAAAGACCAACCTCATTGCTGAGGGTCTGAATCATTTCCCAGCCAAGTTTGACCTGGTAATATACCCTGAATAGATGTTGGGTAGCTGCTGCTGTGGGTGGAAGTGACGACAATTGGACAGGCTTATTTAGTCTAGTGCATTTTGCAAAACTAAAATATCTATAATTATCAATTGAAGTCTCTTTTTTTGGAGCTCCTTACATAGCTAAAATAAATAATAATAGGTAGGTAAAATTTTCTGGTAGATTTGTGATAGATTTTTGGTATACCTATTATTATGATTAAGAGTTTTGCTTAGCATTAACATATGTTTTGTTTAAAATGTTATTAAGGATTAAGAGGACACAACACCAATCAAAAAGTTTCATCGGTAAAGCTAAAGCTGAAGTGGGGCGAAGGGTAGGCAGTGTGGCTATTATAGGGCATCTGCATATGACATCACAGCTAACCTCAAAAATATGTGTTTCTTAAGAGTTAAGAGAGTATTATGCAGCTATTATTAAAATTTCTGCCTGGTTCCGGTATTTTCAACTAAAATTTAATTCATTGTAATGCTTATGAAGTTCTAAATACTTTGTCCTAATAAGATAGGACTCTTTTTGTAGGTTGGAGATCTAACCTGTAATTAGCAGTCTATTTTTAATAATTTTTATTAATCAACAATATTGAAAAATTGTTTACGTGAATTTTTAAATATTTGCTTGGAGCCAGTACGGCTCCAAGCTAAAAATGCATATATAAACATTAAAAATGAGAATATACTTGAAAAACTAGCCGTACTTCCATGGCGAAACTGCCCCCGGTAGGAACCTATATCGTAACCTATGTTATATTGTAGAGGGCGCTAATAGTAGTTGATCGAGTGGATATTAGCTCTATATCTTAGTTAATTGAGGAGCTATTTGAAAAAAAGTGTCCGGAAACGATTATTTTTCAAAGCGATATATCTTAGTTAATTTTACAACTAGGGAAATAAAACTAAATGGCAGTATTATGGTACACTTCACAGTTTATTTTATAGCATTTCCTATGGGCCAAGCCTAAATAAAAGTATTTAAAGAATGCAAAGACAAATTTTGTCAATCGATTTCTATCAGATCTAATTGAATTACCACTTTGAAAAAAATATATAATAATTGTCTATGTCTTGCCTAACAACATGCCAAGTTTCATTAAAATCCAAGAGGTGCAACATGTCTAAAAAAAAATTTAAGTAAGTGGACCACCTTAAACGACCACTATGTTGACGCTTCTAATTTGCATTATGTTTCATTAATCTTTGGAAAAGTTGCGTTTTGACAGCTCATAAAAAGTATATCAACGGTTGGTGGTGTCAACTAGAATATTACAATGTTTTTTTTTTTATCTACTTTTATAGTGACTATAGTCGGTCTCAGTTAAGAATGCAGTTGTTTACGTTATGAGCGGAGCACAATTTACACAGGATATGGGAATTTCCAAGTAAATGGAATCCCCCCATGGCTGACTCAAGCCAGTTGGTACATAAAATTAAAATTAACGGTTTAAATTGGTTTTTATTTGGCACTTTTCTTTTATACATTGAAACTGAAATACATTGAAATTATTTAATTCATATTGCAACATATTTTATTTAGAGTAATAAAAGCTCATTATAGACGTAAATCCTCTAAAAATGTCAGTGTTGCTTGTGCTCGATATCAGGCGAGCTGTTCTGAACTGTCACTATAAAAGTAGATCAAAAAAACATTGTAACAGGCTAGTTGACACCACCAACCGTTGATATACTTTTTATGAGCTCCCAAAACGCAACTTTTCCAAAGATTATTGAAATCTAATGCAAATTAAAAGCGTCAACATAGTGGCCGTAAGGTAGTCCACTTACTTTAAATTTTTTTTCGGCATGTTGCACCTCTTGGATTTTATTGAAACTTGGCGTGCTGTTAGGCAAGACATAGACTATTATTGTATATTTTTTTCAAAGTGGTAATTCAATAGGGAAGATGCATGAAATTTTAAAATGCTTGAAAAAGTGATTTGCTCTTAATTTCCATTACGCAGAAAATGATTATAACAAAAGAAATTCAAAATAAAATTTATTTTCCGTAAAATTAATATTTAGATTATGCTGTAATTTGTAAACAAAACCACGTGACTGCAAACGGTTTCTTATTGGCATGAAGTCAGTGACGACATCTGTTAGTCGGATAATTTGTCCAAAGTAGACGCAGTGTCCTAACCTCTCGCTGACGTCTGTCATCGAACTAATTTTGGAGAATCTTGAATGTAAGATTACCATATTTGTAGTGATACTCTTAGTTTTACATTTAGGCACAATGCAATATTTGTAATTCATAAGTCATAATAATGTTGTTCACTAGCTCATTAACCAAATAGTAACACAATAACACCACAAACAAGAACTTGGTAAACTGACTGTAAACAATAAACAGTAAACTGACATTTGACAAACCCATCGAAATTGCTTTAGATATACGAAACTATAGAAGCATGTTTCTACGGAAAAATAAACTTCCGTTCACTATTCCGTCCTTGTCTGGCAAGATCTGATTGGTTGAAGAAAACGTCTGATTGGCTTAACCGTCTGTACACAGACCGAGAAAAAGGATGGAGTATAGTGCACGCAAGTTTCTCTCTCTGAGTCATTTCCTCTAGTCGAGTGCACCTTCCAGTTTGTTATTAATTTTAATGGACAAATCATAACGGGAAACGTCACAGTGAATGGCGCCAAATAACTGCCGTTTCGAAATATCCAAATTCCTCACCGATGAAATTATTTATTTTCTGGCTGTATTAATATTCAAAAAATCGTAAATTTTACATTTTTATAACTTTTTTTTGATGCTGTATCGATTTTCATTATAAAAAAAAATCATGCAACTTCTCTATTAGATCTGATAGAAATAGATTGACAAAATTTTTCTTTGCATTTTTTAAATACTTTTATTTAGGCTTGGCCCATAGGAAATGCTATAAAATAAACTATAAAGTGTACCATAACACTGCCATTTAGTTTTATTTTCCTAGCTTTAAAATTAACTAAGATATATCGCTTTGAAAAAAAGTCATCTTCGGACACTTTTTTTCAAATAGCTCCTCAATTAACTAAGATATAGAGCTAATATCTACTCGATCAACTACTATTAGCGCCCTCTACAATATAACATAGGTTACGATATAGGTTCCTATCGGGGGCAGTTTCGCCATGGAAGTACGGCTAGACTCTTTAAGGTTATGTTGGTTACATAATGCAGATTCTGCTGTAGGTGGCACTATCTATTAAAAAGCATTGTACTAAAAGTCTTGACTGGGAATAGGCAGTTTTTAGCCAAACAGCTGGCGTTATTAAACTGAATTCTAAGTAAATGAATACTACACTTCTATTGAAGAAAGTTTTTAGCTAAAATTTGTTTATTATGAAGTGTGAAGAGACATCTTTGTAATAAACAAATTTTAGCTAAAAACTTTCTTCAATAGAAGTGTAGTATTCATTTACTTACAAGAATATCTTTTTTTTTTTTCAGTTTAATAACACCAGTCGTTTGGCTAAAAACTGCTTTTTCCCAGTCAAGACTTTTAGTACAGTTCTTTTTAATAGATGATGCCACCTACAGCAGCATCTGCATCATGTAACCAACATAACCTTAAATTTTAAGTTATTCAAGTTTATTCTCATTTTTAATGTTTGTATATGCATTTTTAGCTTCGAGCCATACTGGCTCCAAGCAAATATTAAAAAATTCACGTAAGTAATTTTTCAATATTATTGATTAATAAAAATAGCTAATTACAGGTTAGATTTCTAACCTATAAAGAGAGTCCTATTTTATTAGGACAAAGTATTTAGAACTTCATAAGCATTACACTGAGTTAAATTTTAGTTGAAAATACCGGAACCAGGCAGAAATTTTAATATTCTTAAATCTTAAGAAACACAGCTGTGACGTCATGTGCAGATGCCCTATAATAGCCACACTGCCTACCCTTCGCCCCACTTCAGCTTTAGCTTTACCGATGAAACTGTGATTGGTGTTGTCTCCTCTTAAGTTTTTAATACCAGAATCGGTTCTGTTTTTTTTTCTTTGCTAGTTTTAAGATACATATATAGGCAATAATTATTGTAATATGTTGCACCCCTTAAAATTTAAGGTTATGTTACTAAAAAGTAGGCAGACTTCAACAGATCGAATGTCTGAATGAATGTAGTGTATTTGCACCTACTCGAAAAAGAACCTACCAGAAGATTCCAAAGTGACATCTGGAATTATCGAGAGAATGGTGGCGTCATCACAGAACAATCGAGATCTGTCATTTTTAGGTATAAAAAGACCGACCGCATTCTCGGCGAGTAGTTCAGAAAGTTCAGAAAGTATAGAAAGTGAGGTTAAGAGTTCAAAAAGAAACAAAGTGATAAACATTGTGATTTTAGTCAGTAAAGTGCATTTAAATTAACAATAGTATTGTGAAGTATCCAGTAAATATTTAATAAAGTGTGTTAGTGGACAATCTCTTGTTATAATTTTTGGAACCCACGGATTTTGCAAGGGGTAGTTTCCTAAGGGTGGAAACACGTGACAAATTGGTGTCAGAAGCGGAATTTTATGACAAGAGGAGCTCTGAAGTTGTGCTGGAGTGTTCGAGAAGGATTCTCGAGGGTTAGTGCTAACACAGGACTAATTTACTGGACATTGTTCGAGGGTTATTTTCGAACAGGAAAATAGTGTTAAGTGCATTTCTGAGACATTGTAGAACATTTTATTAGGACATTAGTGTGATAATTAAATCCTTTGAACTGAGAAGTGATAGAGACACTGAAAAAGACTCATTTATTTGTGTTAGTGCGTGAAAAATTTCTAGAACTTTTCTATTTGGACATTAGTGGAGATTATTAAATTCTCTGAACTGGATAGTGACAAAAGACTCTGAATAAGACTTTTTCGTGCTAATTCGAGATTT
The DNA here is from genome assembly GCA_936432065.2 of Rutpela maculata. NCBI lineage: Eukaryota > Metazoa > Arthropoda > Insecta > Coleoptera > Cerambycidae > Rutpela > Rutpela maculata. The sequence continues at coordinate 410,434,809 of OW386285.2, forward strand.
TTCTGGAAAGTTCTATTACCGATATTGACGTAACAGTTAAATTTATTTTATTTTAATTTCATCGTATGCCCGTAACAACAAGAAGTATGGCATCCGATAAACAAATACAGGACTTATTCGAACAATTCCAAAAAATGATGGCGCAGCAACGGCAGGAAGACAAAGAAGAACAGGAGAAAAAACGTCAGGAAGAAAAAGAAGAGCAAGAAAGAAAACGCCAGGAGGAAGAAAAACGGCGTCAAGAAGAAAGGGACGAATTAAAGAAAATTATGGAAGATCAGGAAATAAGACGTCAGAAAGAAAAAGAGGATGAAGAAAGAAGACGTCAAGAAGAGAAAGACGAATTGAGACAAATTATGGAAGACCTGAAGATACGACAGCAAGAGGAGAAAGAAGAACAAGAAAGACGACATCAAGAGGAAAAACAGGGGCAAGAAAGACGCCAGGAAGAATTAAGGAAAATTCTAAATGAACAAATCAAAATACAACAGGACGCTATAATTTCTGCCAATGAAGTACTAAAATGTGAAGTCAAAGAAGAGATAAACAAGGTCGAAGGTAAAGTAGGAGTAGTCGAGACAGAAGTCAGTCAAGTAAAAGGAGAAGTAACCGAAGTTAAAGACAAAGTAAACAAGTTCGAAGAAGAAGTCAAAGGAGAAATAGACCGGCTTAAACGACAGTTGAGAGATAGAGGAAGCCAGCAAGTGGTATCATCAGGACAGCGACTAAAACCTCCTTCTTTTGATGGCCAAAGTTCCTGGACGACGTACAAGAGGCAGTTTGAGGCAGCAGCGTGTGCGAACAATTGGGATAATGAGGAAAAGGCCATGGCATTAGTTCTAGCATTAAGGGGCCAAGCTTCAGAGTTGCTCCAAACCATCCCAGTTGAGAAACAAAGGGACTTTAAAGTCTTGGAGGCTGCATTAGACTTGAGGTATGGCGATCAACACCTTGCCCAATTATACCAGACTCAGCTGAAATCCCGGATGCAAAAAGCTGGGGAAAGTTTACAAGAATTTGAAACTGCGATAGAGAGACTGGCACACCTGGCGTATCCAAATGCACCTAAAGAATTCCAGGAACAATTAGCCGTGGGGGCCTTTTTAGATGGTATAAGGGACGAAGAGGTCAGGCGAGTTCTGAGGCTGACGAGACACCAAAGTAGTAGCGAAGCTTTGGTGCGTGCACTCGAAGTAGAAGCCGCTTACAGGGATACTCCAAGGTCGAGAGTGCGAGCTGTGACTCTCGAAGAATCGCTACCAGAAATGAACCAGAACCCCTTGCTGACTGAGATGCAGAAAATATTCACCAAATTATGCGATAAATTGGATGGCCTCGGAAATCAGGAAAAACAACAAAATAAAGGAAAGCCGAGCGGAGGTATTAAATGTTACAACTGCGGCAAGGTAGGACACATGAAGCGAGACTGTCGACAGCAGAATTCGGAGAGTCGAGTAAATGCTGTGAATCTTGAAGAGAAGCAGGAAAACAGTACCAAGGGGGTTGTTCTGGCTAGGGAATGCAGTGACCCCAGAGAAATAAAGATTTCCCAGCTTCGAAGAATCGCAAGCAGTCTGTTGTTGCATGGATATGTGAACGGAAGAAAATGTTTGTTTACCATCGACACAGGTACTACGTCATCAATAGTACGGCCAGGATTTATATCGGGCATAAAGATTACCAAGAGGCAAAATGAAGAAGTAATCGTCCGGACAGCTACGGGGGACAGGGCTACGGTTCATGGAGAAGTAGACCTGGGTTTGCAGATTGGGCATTTGAGGTTCGACCACAGGGTCATCGTGGCTGACATTACGGATGACTTCATTTTGGGACTGGACATTATGGAACAGTATGGATTTATTGTTGACGTAGGAAAGCGAATGTTAAGGATTGGGAACGAACAATTTATTCTGTCAAAAGTGAACGACCAATGCGAGAAAACCAGGCTGTTGACAACGCAGGCAGTCAAAACTCCTGCATTATCCAGAAAACCAGACAAAGAAGATTGCAAGCGCTACCCTCAGGTGGAAAGATTGTCAAACATGGTTGAAGTCAACACTGTCAAGGTTGATCTCCCAGAGAGTTGGTCAAAGAAAACTCTGAGGCAAGAGCAATTGCGCGATGTAGAAATCGGACCCATGTTGAGAGCAAAAGAAGAGGGAACGCGTCCAGCATGGAAGGATGTTTCCAACAAAGAAGTGGGGCTGAAGGCTTTATGGTCACAATGGGATTCACTTACGGTCGTAGATGGGCTTTTGAGGAGAGCATGGGAAAGCCCAGATGGGAAGCAGGTTGCCATGCGTCTAGTGATTCCCAGGTGTCGTGTACCAGAAGTACTCCAGGAAGCACATAATGAAACGTCCAGCAGACACTTCGGCATAAACAAGACATTGAGTAGAGCACGGGAACAGTTCTATTGGGTTAATAGTCGCCAGGATGTGGAGGCCTGGTGTCGCAAGTGTAAGAATTGTGCTGCCCGTGGGGAACCATTTTCCATGAGCAACTACAGAAATGGAAGTCGAGAACAGCCGAAGAATGACCGAGAGCAGATGAACAAAACTAGTAACCGATTGAAGGCTCGTTATGATCAGAATGCCAGTACAGGGGGATTCAAGGTGGGAGATCTGGTTTGGCTGTACAACCCACAGCGGAAGGAATGGAGACCCCCGAAATTTCAACCTCCTTGGGATGGACCGTACACTGTTATTACCCGAATTAATGATGTCGTCTATCGTATTCAACGAAACAAAAAGTCCAAGATGAAGATCGTACACTTGGATAGACTGGCGAAGTATGTGAAAGAGGCTGAATTGCCTGACCGGGACGTTCAGGCTTAAGGAGGGGGCAGTGTAATATGTTGCACCCCTTAAAATTTAAGGTTATGTTACTAAAAAGTAGGCAGACTTCAACAGATCGAATGTCTGAATGAATGTAGTGTATTTGCACCTACTCGAAAAAGAACCTACCAGAAGATTCCAAAGTGACATCTGGAATTATCGAGAGAATGGTGGCGTCATCACAGAACAATCGAGATCTGTCATTTTTAGGTATAAAAAGACCGACCGCATTCTCGGCGAGTAGTTCAGAAAGTTCAGAAAGTATAGAAAGTGAGGTTAAGAGTTCAAAAAGAAACAAAGTGATAAACATTGTGATTTTAGTCAGTAAAGTGCATTTAAATTAACAATAGTATTGTGAAGTATCCAGTAAATATTTAATAAAGTGTGTTAGTGGACAATCTCTTGTTATAATTTTTGGAACCCACGGATTTTGCAAGGGGTAGTTTCCTAAGGGTGGAAACACGTGACATTATGTTTTGTAATATTGATTTATTCATCTCAAAACTTAACATATGTTAAGTTTTGAGATGAATAAATCAATTTTCTGACTATCCCGAATTACCGAAGTGTACTTTTCATATAATTCGTAAAAAAATTCAACAACTTCTTAAAAATTTCTTTAGTAGATTTTTTGTAGATTCAAGAAAAAAAATTAGTAGATTCGCACGAAAAAATGTGGCAACACTGCTTACTATTATTATTATTATTATGAAGAAGGGTCTATTTCAAGGATATCGGATAAGAAATTATGCGGGTATATGTGCATAAACAATGTTCCTATGTATACATAGGTCTTGTGTTATCTATATACACCATTATACATATAGAATAGTGGCGCATGCACTTTGCTCCGAAGTTTCTCAGCCCAATATCTCGAAAACTATTGGTTCTACGTAAATTTTGTATACAACTATTTTTATGCAGATTAATCTTACGAACAAATTTTATAAAAACCGAAATTAACGTAAAACCGATAATTTACGAGATATTTGAAAAAAACTGATTTTCGTAACCTTTGACCTTCTGTAACTTTTGTAACCGTCCAGTTGGCTTTATGGACTTTTGAGAAATTATTTGTGACGCCAAAATCCCGTTGGAAAATCTTCGGTTGGATTTTTTTAGAGGTTTGGCCTTTTTTGTATAAAATTACTGGGTTAAAAATACATTTTTACAGACATTTTTTTCTCTTGGATCGTCTTTAACTATAATTTACAATTTTTTTTTTAACCAAATCTGTTTGTCTTTCCAGGTTTTAAAATTAAGAAAAGAACTAGATGATGAACTCAGGGAACAGTTGAAACGTCAATCTCAAGCTTTCCATGATCATTTAGCGGAAGCTATCAAAGCAAGAGAAATGGAAATAGAGAGGGAACTAGCGAGAAAGTATGACGAATTACTAGAGTCTGAACGCTGTCGGTTCAAAATGCAATTGTCAACTGTTATTGGAAGACTGCGAGGGTTGGATGTAGCAGTAAAAGGTTAGAAATATTGTAAACTGCCCTTGTTATAAGACTTATTATGCTCTATTCAATATTGACATTTTTGTTTATATTGAAAATAAAATGTACTCTTGTTGCAATGATCAAGGTTGTCATCATCCAATGAGCAAAATGCATACATTTTTTTGACATCACCGAATAATAGATCACTAAAAAGCGTTATTTTCTATGTATTTTTTATTTTTTTTTTTTATCCGAATTAAAGGATAAAAAAATAATTTAGTTTCGCTGAGAATTTAGACACGTTCAAACGAAGCAAGTTTCCCGCCATTTGCGTGTGACGTCATCCGGCATTTAGCATTGGCAATGTTTATTAGTATTATTTTCAACAGATATTTAATCTATGTACTTAGTGGTGGCAAACTATTTAATATAAAAAAGTTATATAATCTGAGACGAAAAACAATAGTTAATGTTGATAAAAATATTAAAATAATGCATTCAGTGATGCAAAATTTCAAATTTCATTTTGAATGTTTCAATTTCAATTTGAAATTTCTGAAAGTTTCAACGTATCCTCATAAATTTCTGAAATATCTGAATTTTATGAAAGTTTCAGATTAATCTGAAAATTACAATGTTTTTGAAACTTTCATGAAAGTTTCAGCCACAAAATCTGTTTTCCGTTACGTCAAACAAAATTTGAACTTCGCGCGCCTTTTTAGCTTATTTTTAACCAATAAGAATTAAAGTCTAGGTTTGACATTTATTTTAGAGGTTAAGTTTAGAGTTCAGCGCTCACCGAGTCACTCACTGTTCAAATTCAAATCCCAACGGCTAACGAGAAACAGGTCAATACAGTACAGACAATAGGTTTGTTAAAAAATTTGGCACTATCTGTACCAATCCAAATGTATCTCTCTTTAACTTATGTATAGTCTCACACCATCTCCTTCTATGATCTGCACGGGTGCAGGTTGTGCAGGGTCTTTGAACAAACCTTATAATAAAATACTTAACGTACCTATACACTTTATGAAAAAACAATTATTTAAGTGAAACACATACCTATGCCGGACGTAGAGGGTGAATAAAGTAGGGTTGGAAGTGCATTTTTGCGCGCTGTTTCGTAAACATATTTTTTAAATATTAATTTTTACAACAAATATGAGTGGTGTTTTTTTGTAGATAATAAAATTATATGTCTAATTTGTTTTCATTTGTTTCAACTTTATCTCGGAAGTTTAAAATATTACGAATGTTAGACAGAACTTAAGTTTCATCATTTCATGAAATATTTCAATGAAATTTCACGAAAGTTTCATGATACTTATGTTTAATTTTATATTTCAAAAATTTCTTAAATTTCAGATGAATTTCGAAACTTTCACAAGAATGTCATTGAAATTTCACAAATGTTAAGTTTCGTGAAATTTTGCATCACTGATTACGAATGTTACACAGAACTTAAGTTTCATAATTTCATGAAATATTTCAATGAAATTTCACTTAACTTTCATATTAGGAAATTATTCATTTAAATTTCATAAAATGAAAGTTTCATTGAAATTTCACGAAAGTTTCATGATACTTATATTTAATTTTATATTTCAGAAATTTCATAAATTTCAGATGAATTTCGTAACTTTCACAAAAATGTCATTGAAATTTCACAAATTTTAAGTTTCACGAAATTTTGCATCACTGAATGCATTATGTTTACATATTCTGAGGTTAGGTATCTAAATCTAACTGCAGTAAAAGGATAAAAGTGAGCGTAAACAAATTTATTGTTACGAAAAATTAATGATGCATCCTTGTCGTTTTTCCACCTCCAATTTCTGCACTGATATAATCGGTATTATTACCAAAAAATTGCTCATCATAAACACGTCGATTTTCGGCAAATTGTCACTTTGAGCTTGCACAAAGTCGCTGTTCGTCATTTTTACCACTTAGATAAATTAATACACTAATAATTTTTACAAAAATAAACAAATCGATATTTAAAGGTCAGCAGACTAAAATTTAACATTTAATTAACAAACAATTTAATATTTCACCACTAGCAGATGTAAACTGTCAAAGCTATCAAACTTGTCACTTGTCTCCGTACTTTTCTAAATTTACCGCTGGGTGGATAAAATACGAAGCTGATTGGCTGTGTTTTTCAAATTAGCCAATCATATAATGTTATTTCTTACTGATGCGCTCCACCGGTGAATTTAGAAATCTGCGCTCTATGGATGAAACTAAAACGTTATGCCAGATGACATCAGTACCGTTTATAGTCACGTGGTTTTGTTCTGTTAAAATTTGAATTTTAAAATGATTTTTTTTTACAAAATAACTTTTTATAGTTTCCTTTTATTATATACTCGGCTTATATAATATGTATAATGAAAAAATAATAAATTAATGCATTTTTAAAATTCATGCATCTTGCTCATTGCTAATGGCTCTGCATCATAAAATTGATAAAAGGTGTGGTATTGTAGAAGAACGCACCACCAGGCGTCAATTTGACGCGACACCAATTTATATTTAGAAGAACACCAGACGCGTTCTGTCCCGTTCTTTCACTCCCAAGCGGGTTCGAGATAAGATATACTTTGATAGACGAGTAATGGGTCAAGGCTGCACTACCTCAGAGCATTAAAGACGCTCTCTCAGGATGTGATTTCAATTATTCACTGACAATAAGGGCTTTTACATCTTTAGATTATTGCGATTTTTGCATAAAAAAAATACCTATCGAAGATTTCTCTCCGACGGGATTGGAATTTGACGTGACAAATTTGTATATATTATTTAGGTATTATGCAAATCACAACTTACACACTTTTTATTTATTATGAAAATACCTACTTTCTGTATATTGTTGCCCTAATCTGGGCACGCTAATATACTAGTCAGGTAAATACTTTAAAACACTCATTATTGGAGAATCAATCAAAACAACTACTCTTCTAGCTAATACTGACGAAGTATTGAATTACATGATAGGATTCTTAGCATTTTAAAGAAAAAAATATACTGAAAATACTTAAATCATTTATTCAAATTTAATCATTCACACTTTTTTATTTAATATGAAATTATCTACTTTCTGTATATTGGTGCCTTAATCGGGTCACGCTAATATACTACTTAGGAAAACACTTTAAAACACTCATTATTGTTTTAAAGTGTTTTCCTAAGTAGTATATTAGCGTGACCCGATTAAGGCACCAATATACAGAAAGTAGATAATTTCATATTAAATAAAAAAGTGTGAATGATTAAATTTGAATAAATGATTTAAGTATTTTCAGTATATTTTTTTCTTTAAAATGCTAAGAATCCTATCATGTAATTCAATACTTCGTCAGTATTAGCTAGAAGAGTAGTTGTTTTGATTGATTCTCCAATAATGAGTGTTTTAAAGTATTTACCTGACTAGTATATTAGCGTGCCCAGATTAGGGCAACAATATACAGAAAGTAGGTATTTTCATAATAAATAAAAAGTGTGTAAGTTGTGATTTGCATAATACCTAAATAATATTCTCTAATCATGATAAAAGCAAATAAATAAAAAATAATTAATTGTAAAAATTTGTATATATTTACCTACTAATAATGGTCTCTGCACTTAAAGATTTCTGGATAAATCGCATAAAAAAATTCCTATCAAGCTCCCGTAAGGTGGCCAGAACTATATTATGTAGAAAAATTACTTGAATAATGCTATTAGAAAAGAAAAAGATTGTTACATAAAATTTGAATTAGAAAGGAATAGGAATAATCCTAAAATACTTTGGAAAAAAATAAGAAACTACGGAATAACAGGGGAAAAAAACTATGCCTTAAACCTAGATGAGGAAATAACTGGAAACGATATAAATAACTTTTTCATTAATATAGGGGGCGATCTGCATACGAATGATAACATCATACAATTTTATAGTAATAATAAATTAAATGACACATTGTTATTTTCAATAGAAACAATAACCAGTGCAGATATCTATAAATACATAAAAACAATCAAATCAGAAGCCATAGGAATTGATGAAATACGTGTTAAAATGTTGAATCTAGTATTACCCTACTGTATAAATGCAATTGTAGACATAATTAACCTGTCATTGACCACTGGTCAGTTTCCCAATATATGGAAAACTGCTCTTGTTCTTCCATTTCCTAAGATAGAAAACTGCACTGAACTAAAATACCTCAGACCACTTAGCATCCTGCCAGCATTATCAAAATTAATAGAAGAAATTATTGCTGACCAATTTAAATCCTATCTCTATCAGAATTCCATAATCCCTCAATTTCAATCTGGATTTCGCCCTATGCACAGCACTCAATCTGCACTGCTATAAATTGTAGACGATATCACACTAGCTATGGATAATAAGCAAGTCACAATTATTATCTTTCTAGCATTCGATGTAGTAAATTTCGACGTGCTAATTGCTAAGTTAAAATATATCGGTTGCAATAACATAGCCCTCACATGGTTTAAGAATTATATATATAATAGAGCTCAAAGTGTTAAATATAATGATACGATTAGCAATTCATCAGAAACCAAAAGTGGAGTCCCACAAGGGAGTATTTTAGGTCCTATCCTTTTCTCCGTATATACTTTTGATTTACCTCGGTGCCTAAAATATTGCAAATATCATTTGTACGCAGACGATTTACAGATATATATTTCTTGCTCAATCGATAATATAGCTGAAACAATTAATAGAGTAAACATCGATCTATATAATATTTATAACTGGTGTACAGAAAATGGATTGCGTATCAACCCCGAAAAAACAGTTGCAATGTGTATAGGTACTCGCCAAATTCATTCAAAAATAAACGCAAATGATCGTAATATAATGCTAAATGATGTAGTTATAAATTGGCCAGATTGCACAAAAAGTTTAGGGATGACATTTGACAATTATTTAAGCTTCGAAAGACATTTAAATAAAATTGTATCCATATCATTTATGAAATTAAAAATGCTCTACAGGCTGAAGAAATCATTATCACCAAACACAAAACTCAAAATGATACAAAGCCTAATTTATCCCAATTTGGATTATTGCTCTAGTGTATACTATGATTTTCTGACACAACAAAATAAAAATAGACTGCAAAAAATACAAAATGCGTGCATGAGATTTGTATTTGATATACCTTATGCCCATCATGTCACTCCCTTTATAAACAACTGCAAAGAACTAAAAATGAATAATAGGTTTATATATTTATATTGCATTTTCTTGTACAAATTAGTTAAAAATATTGTAACGTGTTTCCACCCTTAGGAAACCACCCTCGCAAAATCCGTGGGTTCCAAAAATTATAACAAGAGATGTCCACTAACACACTTTATTAAATATTTACTGGATACTTCACAATACTATTATTAATTTAAATACACTTTTACTGACTAAAATCACAATGTTTATCACTTTGTTTATCCTTGAAGTCTTAACCTCACTTTCTATACTTTCTGAACTTTCTGAACTACTCGCCGAGAATGCGGTTGGTCTTTTATACCTAAAAATGACAGATCTCGATTGTTCTGTGATGACGCCACCATTCTCTAGAGAATTCCAGATGTCACTTTGGAATCTTCTGGTAGGTTCTTTTTCGAGTAGGTGCAAATACACTACATTCATTCAGACATTCGATCTGTTGAAGTCTGCCTACTTTTTAGTAACATAACCTTAAATTTTAAGGGGTGCAACATATTACACTGCCCCCTCCTTAAGCCTGAACGTCCCGGTCAGGCAATTCAGCCTCTTTCACATACTTCGCCAGTCTATCCAAGTGTACGATCTTCATCTTGGACTTTTTGTTTCGTTGAATACGATAGACGACATCATTAATTCGGGTAATAACAGTATACGGTCCATCCCAAGGAGGTTGAAATTTCGGGGATCTCCATTCCTTCCGCTGTGGGTTGTACAGCCAAACCAGATCCCCCACCTTGAATCCCCCTGTACTGGCATTCTGATCATAACGAGCCTTCAAGCGGTTACTAGTTCTGTTCATCTGCTCTCGATCATTCTTCGGCTGTTCTCGGCTTCCATTTCTGTAGTTGCTCGTCGAAAATGGTTCTCCACGGGCAGCACAATTTTTACACTTGCGACACCAGGCCTCCACATCCTGGCGACTATTAACCCAATAGAACTGTTCCCGTGCTCTACTCAATGTCTTGTTTATGCCGAAGTGTCTGCTGGACGTTTCATTGTGCGCTTTCTGGAGTACTTCTGGTACACGACACCTGGGAATCACTAGACGCATGGCAACCTGCTTCCCATCTGGGCTTTCCCATGCTCTCCTCAAAAGCCCATCTACGACCGTAAGTGAATCCCATTGTGACCATAAAGCCTTCAGCCCCACTTCTTTGTCGGAAACATCCTTCCATGCTGGACGCGTTCCCTCTTCTTTTGCTCTCAACATGGGTCCGATTTCTACATCGCGCAATTGCTCTTGCCTCAGAGTTTTCTTTGTCCAACTGTCTGGAAGATCGACCTTGACAATGTTGACTTCAACCATGTTCGGCAATTTTCCCACCTGAGGGTAGCGCTTGCAATCTTCCTTGTCTGGTTTTCTGGATAATGCAGGAGTTTTGACTGCCTGCGTTGTCAACAGCCTGGTTTTCTCGCATTGGTCGTTCTCTTTTGACAGAATAAATTGTTCGTTTCCAATCCTTAGGACTCGCTTTCCTACGTCAACAATAAATCCATACTGTTCCATGATGTCTAGCCCCAAAATGAAGTCATCCGTGATGTCAGCCACGATGACCCTGTGGTCGAACCTCAAATGCCCAATCTGCAAACCCAGGTCTACTTCTCCATGAACCGTAGCCCTGTTCCCCGTAGCTGTCCGGACGATCACTTCTTCATTTTGCCTCTTGGTAATCTTTATGCCCGATATAAATCCTGGCCGTACTATTGATGACGTAGTACCTGTGTCGATGGTAAACAAACATTTTCTTCCGTTCACATATCCATGCAACAACAGACTGCTTGCGATTCTTCGAAGCTGGGAAATCTTAATTTCTCTGGGGGCACTGCATTCCCTAGCCAGAACAACCCCCCTGGTACTGTTTTCCTGCTTCTCTTCAAGATTCACAGCATTTACTCGACTCTCCGAATTCTGCTGTCGACAGTCTCGCTTCATGTGTCCTACCTTGCCGCAGTTGTAACATTTAATACCTCCACTCGGCTTTCCTTTATTTTGTTGTTTTCTCTGCTCCCTAAGATCATCCACTTTGTTCAATAATTTGGTAAACATTTTCTGCATCTCCGTCAACATGGGGTTCTGGTTCATTTCTGGTTGCGATTCTTCGAGAGTCACAGCTCGCACTCTCGACCTTGGAGTATCCCTGTAAGCGGCTTCTACTTCGAGTGCACGCACCAAAGCTTCGCTACTACTTTGGTGTCTCGTCAGCCTCAGAACTCGCCTGACCTCTTCGTCCCTTATACCATCTAAAAAGGCCCCCACGGCTAATTGTTCCTGAAATTCTCTAGGTGCACTCGGATACGCCAGGTGTGCCAGTCTCTCTATCGCAGCTTCGAATTCCTGTAAACTCTCTCCAGCCTTTTGTGTTCGTGATTTTAGCTGGGCTTGGTATACTTGGGCGAGATGTTGGTCGCCATATCTCAAGTCCAATGCAGCTTCCAAGACTTTGAAGTCCCTTTGTTTATCCACTGGGATAGTCTGAAGCAACTCTGAGGCCTGGCCCCTTAATGCCAGAACTAATGCCATGGCCTTTTCCTCGTTATCCCAGTTGTTCGCACACGCTGCTGCCTCAAACTGCCTCTTGTACGTTGTCCATGAGCTTTGGCCGTCAAAGGAGGGAGGTTTTAACCGGTGACCTGATGTTACCACCTGCTGGCTTCCTCTATCTCTCAACTGTCGTTTAAGTCGCTCCACTTCTCCTTCGAACTCACTCATCTTTCCTTTGATCTGACTGACTTCGGTCTCAACTACATCTACTTTGTCTTCTACCTTATCTACTTTTTCTTCTACCTTGTTTATCTCTTCTTTAACTTCACATTTTAGTACTTCATTGGCAGAAATGATAGTGTCTTGTTGTATTTTCATTTGTTCATTCAGAATTTTCCTTAATTCTTCTTGGCGTCTTTCTTGTTCCTCTTTCTCCTCTTGACGTCGTCTTTCTTGCTCTTCTTTCTCCTCTTGCTGTCGTATCTTCAGGTCTTCCATAATTTTCTTTAATTCGTCCCTTTCTTCTTGACGCCGTTTTTCCTCCTCTTGGCGTCTTCTTTCTTGCTGTTCTTTTTCTTCCTGACGTTTTTTCTCCTGTTCTTCTTTGTCTTCCTGCCGTTGCTGCACCATCATTTTTTGGAATTGTTCGAATAAGTCCTGTATTTGTTTATCGGATGCCATACTTCTTGTTGTTACGGGCATACGATGAAATTAAAATAAAATAAATTTAACTGTCACGTCAATATCGGTAATGGAACTTCCCAGACAAATCTCGAAATAGCACGAAAAAGTCTTATCCAGAGTCTTTTGTCACTATCCAGTTCAGAGAATTTAATAATCTCCACTAATGTCCAAATAGAAAAGTTCTAGAAATTTTCACGCACTAAATGAGTCTTTTTCAGTGTCTCTATCACTTCTCAGTTCAAAGGATTTAATTATCACACTAATGTCCTAATAAAATGTTCTACAATGTCTCAAAAATGCACTTAAACACTATTTTCCTGTTCGAAAACAACCCTCGAACAATGTCCAGTAAATTAGTCCTGTGTTAGCACTAACCCTCGAGAATCCTTCTCGAACACTCCAGTACAACTTCAGAGCTCCTCTTGTCATAAAATTCCGCTTCTGACACCAATTGTAACGTGTTTCCACCCTTAGGAAACCACCCTCGCAAAATCCGTGGGTTCCAAAAATTATAACAAGAGATGTCCACTAACACACTTTATTAAATATTTACTGGATACTTCACAATACTATTATTAATTTAAATACACTTTTACTGACTAAAATCACAATGTTTATCACTTTGTTTATCCTTGAAGTCTTAACCTCACTTTCTATACTTTCTGAACTTTCTGAACTACTCGCCGAGAATGCGGTTGGTCTTTTATACCTAAAAATGACAGATCTCGATTGTTCTGTGATGACGCCACCATTCTCTAGAGAATTCCAGATGTCACTTTGGAATCTTCTGGTAGGTTCTTTTTCGAGTAGGTGCAAATACACTACATTCATTCAGACATTCGATCTGTTGAAGTCTGCCTACTTTTTAGTAACATAACCTTAAATTTTAAGGGGTGCAACATATTACAATACTATACCAAATTATCTATTTAGCAAATTACAACTAAGATCCGTTGTTCATAACGTAAATATACGGGCGAACAATTATACTATACCACAATATGCTCTAAATAAATTTCAAGGATGTTTTTCTTATAAAGCACCTACCCTATTAAATACTGTACTAAATTTACTAAACCTATCAGAAAATAGTTTCAAAACTAAATTAAAAGAATATTTGTTACAAAATCAATCATAGATACAGATAATACTACACATTATGTTCCTATATAACTCAAGTAATATAAATAGATGATAAAAGTTTATGCAAATAGCTAAATAACTACTCACAGTAGTTCTTAGTATATGATAGGCGGTGTGGAAGATCGCAAGATGTGCGAACACCGACCAATTGTGTAATTGTTTAACATAACTACTAATGTAAACTCTGTAAACTCTTCCAAATTGCACAATAAACCGTATTCTATTCTATTCTATTCTATAAAGGGTCTCGCCGGTTAAGTATATGGAATTGGGCCCAGTGGCTTATTGGGTTATTCATTCACATGAATGTTGCTTATGACTAGGAATGCTCAATAAAATATATAATAAAACTCTATCCCCTATATTAGCAGAGTTTTCAAAACTATTGAAGATAATTAATTGAAATTAATAGGAGATGCTGATATAAAATAGCTTTATATTTTATGTATTTTTTACATTCCTATTACGTCATTTAGTATATAAAAAAATAATTTAATTTTTGAGGTTGCTGTTTTTATATCAACCCCTCGAGTGACACCTACCAAAAAAATATATATTATTTAACACTAACATAATTATCGTGTGTAAAAATTACTTCAAGGTCAAATTGGGCGAAGATGCTTAAAAATATAAATCTAGGTAATGAACACTAGGGCGGTCCTTATTTTTCGACCTTATGTTTTTTTGCGGGCCACCCCCTAGATTGGTTTCAGTACTTAAAAAAATGTTCTGTGCAAAATCTGAACTCAATCGGATAACGAGAAAACGTGTCGCCCAACCCTCGTTTCTGGGAAATTCTAATAAATTTCGATATTTATTTTTTCAAAGCTTGCTACTGACAATCGAGTTAGTAGTGACTGAAAATAAATAATATACATTTTATTTATGAAATGTCATTGATTTGATTATAATTTTTGGGATAAGGTCTCCTTTTTAAAATCGGGAAATCGAGTTCTGTAATCTTTTACAACTTGCAAGACGAATTGTTTTTGTTCCTCATCTTTTGTTATTACATTATTGTAATCTGTCAATAACTTAACACCCCGCTTTGCTGTATCATTAACAACTTTGATTTTTTTAACAATATCCAACTCTTTGTTAAAACTATCGTTTTTAGACCAAGTTTCAAGAAAGTCATCATTTATGTGAAATCGTTTGAAAAACTTTCGGGTTTCGATAGTAACAAAATTTTCAATAAATGTGTTCTCCACAAACTTTGGAATTTTATTTTCCCATATCTCTATTCGCTTGATACTTTTACCATATGATGATTCTTCTTCTATATCTAATGGCTTTTCTTCCACATCCGATGATTCTTCTTCCACATCCAATGTTTCTTCTTCCAGATCCTCTTTCTCACCTAGGGCCTCAACCGTTTTTACTTTGGATTCCTCTGACAATTTTAAATCGAAGAATGCGAAGGCAACTGCTTCTGGACTTAGGTACCATAAATGCTTGTGAAATTTTTTCATTGCAACACTGGATATCTCGGGATCGAGATAAGGCGCTTCGGTGGCAAGTGGTGCGCAAAACCAGGCTTCAATATAAACTTTCACGACAAAAATACATATATCTGAAAGACCTCTTCTCTCTTCATCTGTCAATGGGAATTCATCGCGGAACAAGAAAATCTTTAAGCAATAAATAGCATTTGCCATCCATCTCGTGTGGTGAATCAGAATCAGAAATCAGAAATCAGAAATCTTTATTCATCACAAAATTGATACAATGTACAGCATCAATTATCGGACTAGTCAAACAAAAGCTTAAAACTAAAAGACAAATCACTAACAGAATATACATTAAATTTAAAATTGAAATTCAAGACATACAAGATAAAAGATATGGTAAAATACATAAGATGTGAATAAAATACATAAAAACGTGAATAAATAAATTACATACAAAAATATATTATTTTTCTTTAGAAAAATTTTGTTTAAGGAATTCATCCACAGAATAGAATGACTCATTTACTAGAAAAGCGTGTAATTCTTTTTTAAATAAATTTACATTATCAAAGTCTAAGATACTTTTTATCCTGTTGTAACATATAACCCCTATATAACTTGGATTACATTGGCTTATTGAGAGTCTAGAATATGGCTGATGTATATTTTCCATATTTCGAGTACAATATGAGTGCGTGTCACTATTCTTTAAGAAGGATGTTTCGTTCTCCTTCACATACATTATCAACTGATAAAGGTAGAGACTTGGTAACGTGAGAATATTATATGATTTAAATATTGGCTTACAATGAGAAAGTGGGTGAGCATTATTCATACATCTTAAGATTTTCTTTTGTACTATGAATATCTTATTGAGGTAAGGGGAAGAGCCCCAGAATATCAGTCCATATTGTAACACAGACTGTACAAGACCGTAATAAAGCAGTTTTAATGTGTCAATTGTGACCGTATCTCTCAGCATTCTTATTATATAACATATGCTACTTAATTTTGAACAGATTGTGTTTATATGATCTTCCCAGGTGAGTTTTTGGTCTATTGTTATTCCCAAAAATTTGATACTTTCAGTGGATTCTATTGTTTTTCCATCTATCATAATAAGAGGATCAAAATTTGGTTTTATATTTTTCGGTAAAAATCTCATATAGAGCGTTTTTTTAGCATTTAGATGAAGGCCATTCTGAATACACCAGTTACTGAATTCATTTGAAGCTATATTACTGTTTTGAATCAGATCACTTATATTCTTATTGGACATAATAATATTTGTATCGTCTGCATAGAGGATAATTTTGTTAGATGTAATACAAGTAGTTGGCAAGTCATTCATAAATATTATAAAAAAGAGAGGACCCAAGATAGAACCCTGGGGCACCCCTGATGTAATTCTTTGTAAATCTGATTTAAAATTGTCTAAGACTACAGTCTGTGTACGTTTTGTTAAGTATGAGGTAGCCCATTGGAGTGCCACACCTCGAACCCCTATATTTTCCAATTTCAGTAAGAGTAATTCATGGTTTATTGTGTCGAAAGCACGTTTTAAATCATAAAATAAACCTAGGGTGTGATTTTTGTCATTTAGAGCATTGTATACAAATTCCAGGCATTCAAAAATAGCATTATAGGTGGATTTCCCTTTCCTAAATCCATTTTGAATATTAGACAATAATTCATGAAATTCCAGAAATTTACATAACCTAATGTTATAAGCCAGTTCAAAAAGTTTGCCTAATTGGCTCTGCATACATATAGATCGATAATTGGTGATGTCATCTCTTGAGCCTTTATTTTTAAATATAGGTACACATTTTGATTCTTTTAGCAGATCAGGGAACTGCCCCGAGGTAAATGATTCATTTATTAGGTAGGATAATGGTTCAGCAATCAGATGACTGACTGACTTTAACATGTTACCATTTATGTCATCTATTCCAGCCGCTGGTTTGGAACAGGTTTTTTTTAACAGATCCATGATTTCATTTGGTGTTGTAGGAGTCAGGAAAAGAGTTGGAATATTATGACTGCTCTTATTATTGAAGTTAAGGTTTGGTGTTGTGTAAGAGGAAGAATTTGTGAAGTAGCTGTTAAAATGATCAGCCAAGACTTTTAAATCAGTAATTAATTGACCATCTGTATCACATATCTTAATGGAGGTATGGTTGTCTTTATATTTTTTATTACTATTTATGATTTTCCAGCTTTCTTGCATAATATTTGTAGCATTATTAATTCGTTTATCATTAGTTATTTTCTTTAAGGATTTTACATTTTGTTTATATAACTGTTTAAATTGGTTATATCTTAAGGTATATTCCGGATTGTTTAATTCTTTTTTGAGTTTTTCCATTTGACAAAGTTGGTCATGCATGCCTTTGATTTGAGGTGTAAACCATTTTTTGACTTTAAGTTCAAATTTAGTTTTAGTTATTGGAAAGGAACAGTTATACCAGTAGATAAGTGTATTATAAAATGCACGGAATTTATTATTAAAACTGTTGGCTTCATACATTTCGGCCCAAGTTTCCCTGGCAATATTATTTTGAAAAATTTGTTTGAATGGGCCCAGGAATCCGAAAAGATATTCCACGAGGAGGAATTTCACCCAAGAATATTAAGGACAACCCCAAAAATTCTCTATAATCTTCTCGAGGCTGCTTTTGCGGATTTTCTAGAGCAGATGTCACAAATGTGACTACCTCTTTTGTATCATCTAAAAATGAAAGAACATACCCGTCTTCAAATCCGGACTTAAAATAATGTTTGTTAATCTTAGCCCAATACTGTTGAAAGCGTTTAAAGATTTGGACAGTCGGACCTGTGGTTTTACCCATTTTTTCTTCGAAGACTCCTCTGAGAACTAGCTCGTAGATATGATGTCTACAAGGGAGGTACAAAAGTTCCCTATCCATAAGCTGCTCGAATAAAATGCAGGTTCCTTTTAATAGTCCTGTATTTGACGCAATTGTGTCGAAGCATAGCGATTTAACAGTTTTTAAAAGGCCCCAATCATCAAGCACCTCATAATAAACAGCGGATGCCTGCTCCTTTCCGGTTCCAGCTTGTAATGCAGGTACTCCGAGTATTTGCTCAGAATCTCCACTCGTAACAATAACAGGAAGTCTATCAACAGTCTCCTTACCCGTCATTGCGGGAAGCATTTTTCCATCCCAATGGACCACAACCGCTTGTAATTCAGATTGTTTGAATTGAGTTTTAAGAATTCCAGCTCGCTTTTTACGCAGTTTTTCTCTACAGTGCCGAATAGAGGATTTGTTTATTACTAAATTTTGCACATCTTGCCCAAATACCTCCGCAGCCGCGAATAAAATATGAACCGCGTCTCCATTACCAATTCTACATTTATCGAACACTGCAACCAATTTTGGGGTGATTATTTCACGGCGTGCTCTCTTCTTCTTGGGTTGCGATGGCCCAGGTTCAGGTTCCGATTGCGTCATATATTTTGAAGCATCATCTTGAGTTTCTTGTGTTGAACTCGAAGCACGAGGACTTTCACTGCTGCTTGAAAATGTCGTCATTTGGACAATTTGCTCTAAGATGAAATAAATACATTAAACTCATATAACATTGAAATAATAATAACAAAAAACCCTAAGCAGTTTTATCAAATAATTCGCTTTCCTCTTCCTAAACTATTATAAATTATCTTCAGGGTGTCAGTTATACCTATTGTTTACTTAGAAAAATCAAATATAACAATGTGGGGAATTTCAAGAAATATTAAATCTAGGGGTGGTGGGTGGCACGTTTTCCCCGTATCCGATTTCGCTCAGATTTCACCCACATTATTTTTTTAGCAATTGAAACCATTGTGGGGGGTGGCCCAAACTAAATTCGAAAATATTTTTTTCCTCAAGTATAAATAAGGACCGCCCTAATGAACACAGGCACACAAAAAAAAATTAAGTACGAAGCCACTTAATTCCTACTCATTTGGAAGCCAATAATCAAAAAAATATACTACTACTTTTAGCATGGCTCTCAATTATATTTTTTACTTCAGAACTATTGATTTTATTAGACAATATTTTAATTAATCCACAGAAATATCCCCTCAGGAAAGGATCAGCGAAAAATGTTTCAGACAAAAGTTGTTCCATTCAGAGGGGGACATCTTTTGGGCAGAACAATTTTCCACCCTCCACCCATGATAAGCGGGGGGTGGGAGTAACTTTTGAATTTTTAATGGCACTCTCCATTTTTGATCGCATATTCTGAGTCTACGAAAAAAATTGCATAACTTTTGTACCAAACATTTTTTTCTCCCCCTCACTCTGATCAGCGGGGATGGCGGTGTAACTTTCGATTTTTCAAAATCCTGCAGGCGAACATCTCTGAACTAGGAAAAATGTTTCAAATAGAAGATGCCACTCTCTGAACTAAACTACTTTTGTTTGAAACATTTTACCTAAAAATGCCCTAGTTCAGAGATGTTTCTCTGCAGGTTTTTGAAAATATTTTTCGTAGAATCAGAATACACGATCAAAAGTGGAGAGTGCCGTTAAAAATTCAAAAGTTACCCCCACCCCAAGCTCATCAGGGGTGGAAGGTGGAAAATTATTCTACCCAAAAGATGCCCCCCTCTGAACGGAACAACTTTTGTCTGAAACATTCTTCGCTAGTGTCCCTTCCCGAAGAGATATTACAGAGATATTACTGTGGATTAATTAAAATGGCCTAACCATATTGTCTAATAAAATCAATACTTCTGAAGCAAAAAAAAATAATTGAGAGCCAAGCTAAAAGTAGTAGCATATTTTTTTGATTATTAGCTTCCAAATGAGTAGGAATTAAGTGGTCTAGGTCTTCGCACTTAAGTTTTTTTTGTGTGCCTGTGTTCATTATCTATATTTATATTTTTAAACATCTTCTCCCAATTTGACCTTGAAGTAATTTTTACAAACGATAATTATGTTAGTGTTAAATAATATAAATTTTTTTGGTAGGTGATATAAAAACAGCACCCTCAAAAATTACATTATTTTTTTTATATACTAAATGACGTAATAGGAATGTAAAAAAAAAGGAAAATATAAAGCTAGTTTATATCAACGTCTCCCATTAATTTCAATTAATTATCTTCAATAGTTTTGAAAAAAATTAATTTTAAAGTTGAGGATTGTTACCCCCATAACTCTGCTAATATAGGGGATAAAGGTTTATTATATATTCCTAGTCATAAGCAACATTCATGTGAATGAATAACCCAATAAGCCGCTGGGGCCAATTCCATATACTTAACCGGCGAGACCCTTTGGTGTTTCTTCGAATTTTTACCCGGTTGTGCCTAATGTCTTATCGAACGCATAATGATCCTTTTGGACTAGTCTGTGGCTCTGAAGTCTCTCAGACTTTTGAAAGTGTCCTTACATGAAATTTTACCTGTGCACAGGTCTACAAGAAAAAAAAAATCTGTTCCAAGGACTAAACCTTTGCTTCTGTTGTTTGTTTAACCACTGACCGTACCGCCTCAGTTTTATTTGATGCATTTTTTACAAAATTTAAATTATTTAGCATTTTGGATTTTTTTTACTATCATTTAATTCCCTGCAGCAATTTAAATAGATTTTTATCTACCTTGTTTTCATACATGTACCTTTTTTGTCTGCTTTTAAATCTTATTTCTTCAGTTAACCATGACTTTGGTATATTTACCAGAGATCAGAGATGGATAAAAACTGGGTTTTTATTTTTTGGGGTTTTTGGTTTTATCAAAATGAATTGGTTATTAAAAGACCATCATTTTGATACCAAATGTGTTAGGTATATTTGATTGTATTCATAACATGAGGGATTTAATGCTATTTTTCTTTGATTTAGTTCTAACCTAACTTTTAGTCTAAAAGTAACGTTAAAATTAGCGGCAAATTCAAAAATGAGGAAAAACGGTTTTTTTTCGTTTTAACCCTCCCAGGAAAAAACCCATTTTTGGGAAAATTTGTAACCTAACCTAACTTTTAGTCTGAAAGTTAGGTTAAAATTGGCGGCAAATTCAAAAATGGGAAGACAAAAATTGTTTTTTATTTTAACCCTTCCAGGAAAAAACCCATTTTTGGAAAAATTTCTAACCTAACCTAACTTTTAGTCTGAAAGTTATGTTAAAATTGGCGGTAAATTCAAAAATGGGAAAAAAACGGTTTTCCCGATCAGGGAAAAAACCCATTGCCATCTCTGCCAGCGATTATACTTTTTATTATAAGTTTTTTTGGACAATGTATGTTGTATTAAATAATATAATTTCTGAGTAAAATATTGATAATGCTGTGTTTACGTTATTGACTTTTAGTAGCTTATCATTCATATTAGATTGTTGCAGGGTAGTATAAATATTTTTTAGTCTAGCATCCGTTATTTTACGATATTCTGCATATAACGTTTTATTTTTATAAGAAGTTGAATGAAACTATCATAATTTTCAGAATTTGTGAGCATCAATTTTTATATGGCCATTGATACCTTTAGTCTTTTCCGGAACTTTGCAAACTGCTTCATATTATGACAGATCCATTATCCATAATGGATCTGTCACATTAAACGAAACAGTACAGAGGAAAACTTGTAGAATTCATAGTGAACTGTCCAATAACCTCAATTTGTGCAATCTCATTCTGGATTGGGTTTTTTTAGGTTTGCAACGGATATTGTTGAGTGATAATTCATAATTCTCTTGTACAGGGTGTTTAAGTTAACATTCCCAGAGTCGATATTTCGGAAACTATATAAATTAATTTTTATTCTGTAAACGGTAATGGATTTCTATGGTTAATGTCTTCTTCAGGAAGTACAATTTACTATTATAACATTATCACCAGAGATGGCGCTACAGTTTAAAAATATTTTTCGATCAAGGAAGGTTTGAAACATATGCCATTCGATTAAGAATTAAATTTTAATCAAAATTGTTTTTGAGTTATTTTAATTTTGTTGCCAAACTTTTAAGTGTTATTTTTTTTTAATTGCTGTAACTTTTTTAATCTTGATTTTCGGATGTAGGTTCTTAGTAATTTTTTTGCCTGCTATAAGAGAATTATTTACTGGTGGGAAATTTTTTTTAATAGCACTTCCGATTTTACCGGAAGTTACTTTAAATTGAGATATTTAAATGGAACAACAACATACAAGGTGATTTTATTTTTGAACAGTACATCTTGACAACAATATTTAAAATAGATGCCGAAATTACTTCAGTCTGCTTGAATACACGTATCAAAGCGATGTAACAATTCCTTGTTACATGTCCTTAATAATGTATGTCTATTAATTGTACCAGCACAAGCGTAGATTTTATTGTATAAATCTGCCATATCTTCTATTGGCTCTTGATATACTTTACTTTTCAAATATCCCCACAAGAGAAAGTCCAGAGAGGTCATGTCCGGAGAACGCACGGGCCATCTAACCGGTACTGAGGTGCCAATCCAGTCATTCAAACAATTTACAACAATATTAGAGTTGTGGGGCGCATCTTGTTGAAACCAAATTTCAGCTCTGTTGTGGTGAACATTTTGCAAAAGTCTTGGTAACTCATTTTCTAAAAATCCACACTATACATTTATGAACACAGTTTGGTTTCTTGTTCGAATCATCCATCTTGGGTTGTTTTCCAACCAATATCTACAGTTATGTTTTGTAATTGTGCCGTTACTGTGAAACTTACTTTCGTCACTCCATAGTACATTTTTAAGGAAATGGGGTCATTTCTGATAATTCTATATTGCGACTTTTTCAACATTATCATAATTTGTTTAATACAAAAACTAGTCACACAAAATTTCACGTCTTTATCTATGATAGTTTTCAAAATATTAAGCCCCAAAGTTGCCACGGACGGGAAAAGAAACTCGTGCCCGCGTGACGTCATTAGGCTTAAACCGACACAGCAGCAGTTTGACGGTCCACGCCGGGCCTCTTTTCAGTGAAATTGCATGTATGTATTATATGTAATGATATGTGTAATTATATATGTAAAATTTATATGTGCATAAAGAGACGTGTAGATTTTTTTTTTTATATACTTTGTGCTTTTTAAAAACAAAAAATGTGCGAAAGGGGCTTTGTAAAAGCAGATTCTTCCAATCTTCCGGAGGTAGACTTGCTAATGGTTATGGGGTATTTTAATTCCAATCACGAATATTTAAGTGCAGAAATGAGAGGAAGTAAGTGCAAAGGTAAATAAGATTTTATTTTATTTAATAATACATATAAAAATTACTTCATTGTACAGGATTTTCAAAATAAAACTAAATATGTCTAGCATGAAATTTAATACTTAGAAATAGAAAATTTGACAAAAAAGTTCTTATTTAACAGTTTGCCGACAACAAACACCTGGAGAGTAAATAACCATTTTAAGGGCGAGTGGGGCAAATATTTTTCTAAATTATTTTTGTAGAAAACGTTATTACCTGTTTAATCCCTACTGAATATTAGTGAGAATAATTATTGTATTAATTAAATATATTTTTACGAATTCTTATAAATTATAATTATGTTTTATACGCTTTCTAACTAAATGTTTTAAAATTTTGTTTGCTTTTTGTTTTTCTGTTTTCTATTTTCCAAAATAATCTGGAGCATAAAATAAATGCAAAATATTATAAAGTTTCATGTGGGATAAATGAAAAAGAACATAATATTGTAGAGGGAAAGCGTGAAGATTGTGCAGCTTCTGATGGTGGTTGTAACCATGCCAATAGCTTTTGTAATGTGGTTATATCGCCGAAGTGAAGAACCCTTGCCCACTGATACAGTTTGCTATTGGAAAATCTAGCATGTTTTATTTTTCTACAATATATTAAATAAGAAAATATAATGTATTATTTAATAGATAAAACATCTTTATTTTCATGTAAACTCTATGTTCTGGCCAGGCCTGTAGCTAGGGTGGGCCAGGACGGGCGTAGCCCATCCTGGAATAATTTTCGCCCGACCTACGGCGACCGCAAGGTAATTTCAACACTGCCTTTTTTTGGATTCCCCCCCCCCCGCTCTGCCCCCCCCTCCCCCGAAAAATTGTTTGCCTGCCCTTAAAGCACTTTCTAGCTACAGGCTTGGTTCTGGCATAATTAATTAAGATTTCTAACTCTTGTGGTAAGTTACGCGAGACGCTTGTCGCCCCTAGACGAAATAGGTAAGAAACCTTTGCGGTATTTATGTCCCCTTCTAGTCGTGGACACAGAAACGAACTTCGAATTTATCGGTCAGTGTTTCGAACGCGAAGGACAGTTAGGGCCAGTTGTACGACCTAAGTTGAGCCAAGTTCAGCTTAAACCAAGATCAAAAGCCAAGGTTACGATTGTTACAATAATCGTAACCATGGATTTTGATCTTGGTTCAAGCTGAACTTGGCTCAACTTAGTTCGTACAACTGGCCCTTAGTGGTATTATTATTTTAGATTTAGATTAGGAATTTTCATTAGTGTATCAATGTTGTGTACAGTTCGTGTTTTCCACGGTACATTACATTTTAGCGGATTAAATCTCTCATATTATTATTTTCATTGTACTACAAAAACATTTGAAGTACGGTTCTGGACAACGGTGACTAACTCTAGCCAGCATGTAAATGACTTCGACTGTGATATTTTCTTGGCTTGTTTTATTCCTTAACTTCTCAGGTAATTTATACTTACTTATTTATTTCAAAAATATATCTCCTTCTAAATTTTATGTTTATTGGTATTTACCTTTATTTTTTATTAACCTAATTTACTTACATTAAAATGAGCAATAGGCTCCTGTTTTTTCATTTAAGAGAACAGCCCGGCGCATTGCTTGTTGCCAAAGAACTGTTTTCTTTTTGTCTGTCGGCAAACAAATAAAATATTTGTCTGGTGTTGACGTCGTCGTGCGTCGTGCTTTTGCATTCAGAAACAATAGATACAATATTTATATTTATTTTTGGTGCGGTATGATGACATTTTTATTCAAATCACAGAACAAAACAGTTTCGAAGTTTAACAATGTCTTTATCCGATGATTAACAACATTGAACTATCCTAATGAGAGCAATATAGCGCGCGCCCTGTGTATTGTACGGGAGTCGCCTCACAGCTTTAAGCCTAATGACGTCATTCAACTCAGTCGGATTTAGATACGCCGCGCGACTTTAATATTTTTTTTTAACATGATCGGATTGACAGAATTTGATAATTTTTGGTAGATCATCTTTTTAAAAGTAGTTCTTCAAGAAAATAATGTTTTTGGAATAGGTCGAAATGACCCTATTACAATTTCCTTCATAAAGAACAGAAAACTCAGCAAGAAAGGTTAAGCGGCGACCATAGTCCGTAGGCAGCAAATTATGTAATAAGTGTGGTTTATATGGAAAGTACTTATTTTCTTTTAAGATTCTTTGGCACGACGATAGTGATGCATTGATGGAGGCTCTTATTTGTCGCAATGATGAGTGGAGATCATTGTTAACGGTTTGTAAAACTAAAGCCGTATTCTCCTGGGTTCTTGCTGTTCGTATTCTTTCACTTTTCTACTTTTTAAAACTACCATATTGTAATAAGTTGTTTCACAAATTGGAAAAAGTCCTGCGATCATCTTGGTCTGTTTGGAAATTGTAATTGACACATACATTTGGCTGCTTTTGCATTTTTATTGCATTTTCCATAAATTAATAACGTATTAGCTTTGTCAACGTTGGTGTGAACCATATTTTGGACAATTTTTACAAACGTATTCTTAAAATGACACGCAAACAAAAATTAAACTTAATAAACAATTACAAATTATTCAATTATGTTAATTTAAATTTCTCATTTTAAAGTAATTTCCGGTAAAATCGAGAGGGATATTAAAAAAAAATTCCCACCAGTAAATAATTATAGCAGGCAAAAAAGTTACTAAGAATCTATATCCGAAAACCAAGATTAAAAAAGTTACAGCAATTAAAAAAAGTACAACACTTCAAAGTTAGAAATTCCGTCAGTCACTCCATCCAGTTAGTCATTTTTTTATTTATTTATGTATCTATATCTTAAATGTTATGTTATGTTTGACGTCCAGCTGCACCAGCAGCTACATGTACAATGTCTTTATACTGTTTGTCTTTATTTATTATTTGTAATCTGACTAGTCTTATAATACCCTGTGTATTCTTCTGGACAATAAATGTTTATTATTTATTATTATTTATTATTATAGATAATAAAATTAAAATAACTCAAAAACTACTGCAGATCTGACTTTTTGGAATAAGAACAATTTTGTTTAAAATTTAATTCTTAATCGAATGGCATATATTTCAAGCCTTCCTTGATCGAAAAATATTTTTAAACTCCAGCGTCAACTCTGGTGATAATGTTATAATAGTAAATTATACTTCCTGAAGAAGACATTAACCATAGAAATCTATTACCGTGTACAGAATAAAAATATATTTCTTAGTTTCCGAAATATCGGCTGTGTTAATGTTGACTGAAACACACTGTATATAGTTCTACTATAGTTTTTCTCCGAAATATGTGTATTAGGAACAGAGTTTTAAACATAAATAATTGAATCTCCTCAATATGGTTAATCTTGGTGGAAGCAGAGTAACCATGGAACTCAGAATAATTTTATTATAACTTCTGAAAACTGTCTGTCAACATCCTGTCAAATTTTAGTATTCAGTTACCTTAATTTTTTTTTCATTTTTGTAATGTTTGGAATTATAAATTTAAAAAGAAATTTTTTTTCCTATTTTTATCCAGAAGGTAAATTAAACATTCTAGAAGCCAAGTGAGAATAATGAAATTTCAATGTCTACAAAAATGTGCACAGACTATTAGTACAGAAGTCATCGATCAGGATTTTCAGCCTCATCGCGACATGGGAATTTCAAACATTTTCCGATAGTGTCTACTCAAATAAAGAAAAAAGTCCTTCATGGCGGAAGTCTTCAATGTTGCTAAAAAAAAATTGGCTAAAATTGTTATCGCGACACGTCCGTTTCCTGGTTTTTGTGTTGAAGTAAGGAGTCTGGAACTCTATAAAAATTTGAACGGACATTTTCTGCATTGTGCAAGCGGCTAATGAAGAGAAAATTGGAAAATTTCACAATAAATTTGAAAGTAGAAAATTTTGTCATCACGACCCATCCGTTTTCAGTGTAATTTGAGAATTTCCGCTCAAAACAATCACGAATAAATGAAAACGGACGATTTGAACATTGCTCGTGGGAGTGAATGAATTTGTAAAATGTAATTTTTTGCGGTTCCCGCAAGGTATCGCGACTCGTCCGTTTCTTTGACTAAACTATTGGTAGGATTTAGACATACGTAAAAAAAAATTGGAACGAACGTTTTCTATGTTGTTGTTCCCAGAAAATCCATTTTCCGTCGCATTAGAAAGTTGCAATATGGGTGTTTCGTGTTTTCATATTCTGTAATTTGTCGGAATCTTGCAAATGTAACTCGGGTGCGTGAATAAACTCATATACATACTCATAATCACACTTATATGCAGAAGGGTAGACAGGGATCAAAAATACAGAGGCAAATCTAACTAGCAGGGGAGAGGAAATTGAAGAGCCAAACGCACCAAACTCAAATTTTCAAAAAATACCCAATTTTGATGATGGCCGAAACACGCAGAGTAAGAGACGACTCCATTTCATTTTGTATAACTGTGCAACATGGAAAATGTCCGTTTAGACTTTTTTTAGGATGTATAGATCCTGATCAACCATATAAACAAGGTTTTAGCCATGTCGCTGTAACTCGGTCAAGCCATTTTTTTAACAACTAATACTACATTTATCAGGTTTCTACAGGGCTAGAAATTTCCATTCTTCACGGATTGGTGTTTGTTTTTATATTTTGAATGGAATTCCATTAAAAACGGACGAGGTGCTAGAAAAATATTACGCAATTTTTTTTACCAACGGAAAATGTTTTTCTACCACGTCCGCAATGCAGACAGTTTTTATGGATTTGTCCATGTCGCGATGACGAGAAATTTTGGTCGATGGCTCCCATACTATATTGAATATTTTAAGTTTCTTTAGAAAGTTTTTCTTACAATGTATTGTGGTAGAATATGCCAATATACAGTGTGTCGCACTTTTCATGGAGCCTCATATCTCGCTCATCTGATATCCGAATTTTTTGAAATTTTGGTGGTGAATATATACCTATAAAGTGAGTCTTTGGACGTAACTACATTTGATTTTAGTCAGAGGCGTCCTATTCTAGGATGCAGAAAGGGGATCGATTTTCAAAAAAAAAAGTATTAGCGATTGTTTTAGAAAAAAACTAGTAAGATACTCTTAATCCGCACCTTTAGAAACTCATTTGTACAAGATTACATCGTAGTGAGTTCAAAGGTGTTTGAGATAGGGGCCGTCAAAAAATCAACTTTTTCAACTAAAAACGGATTCTCAGTTGAAAAAAAATTATTCATTTTTTGTTCAGAATAATGCATTGTACTGGTTCGAATTGATTTTACAACAAAATAATGATTTATTTAAATAAGGCGGAAATTAAAAAATAAAATAAATGAAACTAAAATAAATAAATAAATAAAATCAATTGACACTCGCAATAACTTTTGCTTTCATGACTTACTTAGGTCTTTATTGAAGATTATTCGTTAGAAAAATGGTAAGCATCTACGAATTAGAATTTTTGCCTTATTAAAAAATAATTATTTTATTGTAAAATCAATTCAGACTAGTACAACACAGTATTCTGAACAAGAAATTAAGAATACATTTTTTCATTTGAGAATCTAAAAATTATTTTTAGTTGAAAAAATTGTTTTTTTGACGGCCCCTATCTCACACTTTTGAACCCACTACGATGCAATCTTGTACAAAGGGGTTTCTACAGGTGCTGATTAAGAATATCTCACTAGTTTTTTACTGAAAAAATCGCTAATATATTTTTTCGAAAATCGACCCCCTTTTTCCATTCTAGAATCGACCGCCTCTGACTAATATCAAATGTGGTTACGTCTAAAGACTCACTTTATAGGTGTATATTCACCACCAAAATTTCAAAATATTCGGATATCAGATGGGCAAGATATGAAAAATGCGACACACTGTATATTTCCGTGAACTTCCCTGGATGATTTCCGATGACAGTTGAGAATTATCCAATGAAAGACTTATACAGGAAAAAGTATACAGCCACAATATAACGAATCAAATTTTCTTTGGAATGTATTTATTTTTTGTATTTTTAGAGAAAATAAATGCCGATGAAGCTGCAAAGCAAGCACAGGTTCTTTGGAGTGCTTGCCAGGCGTTGCTGCGCGCAATTAGGGCAGGTTGTCCTGGACTGGCATGGAAGGACCAAATTAGACCACTGGAACCTGAAATTTCAGCCGTTCAGAGAGCAGCAGGTTAGTGTATGTTGCTGTTTTTTTAATGGCACCTTTTGCTTTGCTATTTACGATTAGAAAAATTTTCACGAGCCGCCAATGGATTCAGTAAAGTTTTAATGCCTATTAGTACAGTCCCCAGAGAAAAAATATGCGCAAAACTGGGATAATATAATCCTTATGTGAATGTTTTCATAAAAGTAGGTTTCTGGTAAGAGAAAAGTGTAAACAAGTTTTCAAGGCTTGCAACAAAACAAAATACAAAAAAATCATACAGGCAAAAATTAAAGAACATAAAATTCTACATAAAAAAAGATGAAGAAAATGAGTGTTAAAGATAGTTCTTGGACATCAGTTGGAGGGTCAGTAATCTGTTGAGATTGCTAACAATGTCTTGATTGAGTCACTTCCATAAGTTATTTTACCCAATATACGACCAGTTTTCAGTTATTCCCTATTTTTTCAGATTTTAATTTAAACTAATTTTGATGACAACAAATATTTATATTTCATTCGCTGTAGATCACAATTAAAAAAGAATGTAAGTATTCAATACTGGAAATACATTTATAATAAAAACACAAGAGGACATAGTAGGAACATATCCAGAGAAGGCTAAGAAGAAGAAGGTAGAGCCAGTGGTAGTAATCAAACCAAAAAATAGTATACAGAAACACGATGAAACAAGGAAAGAAGTAAAAAAGTCACTTGATCCTACAAAAGTAGCTGTATCTTGCATGAAAAACTCACGAGATGGTGGGGTAATAATAGAATGTAAAAATAAATCAGCTGCAGAAGCACTAAAGGCTGAGGCATCCAACAAAATGGGAAACAAATACGACATTAGCGAACCAAAAAAAACAACATTACCGAAACAAACGCACCAGAAGAAATAGAAGAGCTGATCCATGTACAAAATGAAGATGTACTGCCAAAAAATTCTAATGTTAAAGTAATACATGTTGCCCCTAGTAAAAAAAATAGAAGAAGTTCTATAGCATATGTGCAGTTGGACGGAGAGATGTGCTGTATATGATGCAGTGGATATTCCAATTTGCTACAAATGTTGCGGTTTCAATCACCTGGCAAAGAATTGTGATAAGCAGGTAGTCTGTGCCAAATGTGGAGACTCTCATCACACAAAAGAATGTAAGGTAGAAGACAATGTGATAAAATGTGTGAACTGTAAATATGCAGTTGAAAAACTCCATATTAAACACATTGACTTTCATCATCACACATGGAGCAAGGAATGCCCATCATATCTAATAAACCTAGAAATCAAAAAGAGCAAAACTGATTTTTTATAGTCAATAGCATTGCAAATAACCAACATGATAATACAGTAAGGAACACTTGTGTTACAACAAGAGATAGTTTATGTATATTACACCCAGAGCTGGGAGTAATTAATTACTAAAGTAATTAAATTACTAATTTATCTACTTTTTTAAAAAAAGTAATTGTAATTGAATTACATTTTTCAAAGCAGTAATTGTACTTAAAAAGTATTAATTCCTCAAGCGATACTCTGAAAATACCTTTGCAGAGTAATTAATTACTGATAGAAATTACTTCATGTAATTTAAATTATTTCAAGTAATTTAAATTACTTCAAGTAATTTAAATTACTTCTCAATCATTTCAAATCTCTAGAATAATTTGAATACTGTAGAGTTTAATTGTTTTACCGTAATTAAATTATTTTAGAGTATTTATATTACTTTACATTCCTATTAAAAGGAAACATAAACAAATAATATTATTCATATTTCATAGTTTGTGTCATTTTAGTTCCACATCTAGTGGAAGTATAGTAACGCAAAAAAAAACAATTAAAATTTTTTATTGTTCAAAAATGCTTAAAATGTCATGAAACGTCGAGATTTTCAGTTTGAGCAAAAGAAAATGTCTGTCTGTCGGTCTGTTTGTCTGTCTGTAACTTTTTTGTGAGCACGATTACTCTGGAACCATTTAAGATATTGACTTGAAATTTGGTACACGCATGTATTTAAGGTAGAGGTGCAACGGATATCTGGTTACTATCCGGTGTCCGGCCTATCCGGCCACTTTATTACTATTCGGTTGGGCACCGGATAGTGACCTGATATCCGGCCAAAACCGGATAGTTAAGAAATAAAAATTGGCATAAAATATGAATCGAGTTTTATTATACTGATTGGAGTTAGTATACCACCATGTGTAAGGGTCACTATTGCTTTGAATCCGTGCTCCTTTCAAATAATAGTCAATCTCCTTGGCCATTGAAGTTTTCTCCGAAACGTTCTCATTAAGGATGGGATTTTGCAAAATGAGAGGGAAATACGCGTTTATTTTCGATTTATTACAAATATTTAAAAAACCAAACAGTATAATCTTAAAACCTATTTTAGATTCTTGCTATTGTTCTAATGCATACAACTATATATATTTTATTATAAATATCTGTTGTATTTGAATATGTCAATGAAAATAGTTCCTAATTCCATTATTAGAGCATGGCATTATACTATATACAAAATTTATGATAAAAACTGTATATGGTTGTATTCCTTAGAGCAATGGGAAGTATCTGAAACTATTTTAAAGATTATACCATTTATGACTTTTTAAATATTTATTATAATCCGAAAATAAACGCATATTTCCCTCTCACTCTACAAAATCTTATGCTTAACGGTAAGATTTTCTTCACCCACTTCGTCAAAACTCTTCCAAAAAGTGTTGTAAATATCAGCAGTAACATTATCTTGTGGGTTTCTCTTACGTTGTTTACTGAAAGGGGAAGAACCACTTTCACTATCACTGCCTGAGCATGAATCATCACAACTATTTTTTAAAACCTCCAGCAGAGTAATTTGGCAGGATTATTCAGCCTGATTTTTATTGAAAAAACTTGTTTTAAATCTGAGGTCTAGAAAAGTTGCCAGTAAATATTTTTTGTCGTCGAGGTTGTCAAAATTTGTTTTCAGTCCAACTTTCAATGTAAGCCAGATCAAGAAGTTCGCCGGATATCCGGTATTCGGTATCCGGCCAAAACACTATCCATTGCATCCTTAATTTAAGGTGGGCGGGTGCGGTGAACATAATTCGACAATTTCTTCTACATCCCTGAACCGATTAACAAAATGTTTGTTGGGCTTTTAGAGACAACTTTATAGAATGGTACTAGGCTATTTAAAACTAAAGAAGGAAAATTTTTTTTCTCGTGCGAAAATTAAAAAAAGTTTTTGTTGATTTTAATAGTCTGGTATCATTCTATCAAGTTTTCTCTAAAGGCCTATCACCTTTAACGAGATCTGGAATTAGATTATATTTTGATCTTATTCTGTTGAAGGGTTGGGGGATAAATTAGGGTAAATAGGTAAATCAAGCAAGTAAGAGTCCATAAAATTGGTATTTAGTATATATAAGAGAAGCTATTAGCCACCCCCATTACCACCCCCACCGCATTATTAAAGGGAGTGAAAAAATAAAATTGTGATTTAGTGTGTATACAAGAACTAAAGGCCTCATTATTTTTCTTCATCCACCCCCACTACCACCCTACTACCACCACTCCCATCCCCACTACCAATGTGGCATATCGTTTTATGGGTTTTTGGGGTATGCAGTTTCAAATATTATATTACTAAAGTTCCATAAACAAGTATTTCCACATACAAAATTGTTTTCGTTTTGAGAGAATTAGATAGAAAATCAGTATGTGAAAGTAGTGATTCCTTGGGCAGCGGTTTTTGTATTTGCTTTTAGTTATAGATTTTCATTCCTTTGCGATTTCTGTCTTTACTGATTACTAAAAAATTTGTGTTATTCAGTATTTGTATATATTTATAATTATTTGTACACCAATAAATGATCTTATAATTTACTAAACATCTCCCATTTCCAATATAACAAATTTAGAAGCTCTAAAGTAATTATAAAAGTAATTTATTTATTCAATTACCATTACCAAATAATTAGTAATTTAATTACATTTTTTTAATAGTAATTTATTTACATGGTAATGAAATTACTTTTTAACATTAGTAATTTGTAATTTGTAATTAATTACTTTTTCAAAGTAATTTGCCCAGCTCTGATTACACCAGAATATACAAAGTTTAAAAAACAAAACGGATGAGATTGAGGCATTTCTTGAAATATGGGATAAGAAACCTGATATCATATGCCTGACAGAACATTGGATGAAAAAGGAAGAACAAGACTTTGTTAAACTTGAAGGGTATGAATTGAAATCGTCATATGCGAGGGAAAACTTGCAGCACGGTGGTGTATGTATCTATACTCTACACAACGCTGGATTTGAAAGAGTTCAACAAATTGAAGAAAAAAGCATAGGTCAGATTGAATGTGCATGCGTGCAAGACAGACTAAATAAACTTATTCTTATCAGTGTGTATCGTACAAATTTGAGTAATTTTAATGTGTTTATAGATCAATTGGAAGAAATTCTATGTTATGTCCAGGAATATTATTAACATATAACTTGTCACAAACTATATTTGAAGCAACATGAGTTACAAAAAAGACAGCTACCCTTCTGGATAATTTTTTTGTCAATTTTGAATATAATAGCAGCTTTGTTGTAAATTCAGCACTTTCTGATCATTATGCCCAGTTTCTTTCTTTTGATCATGGCAAAAGCCGAAAACCAAAAGAAGGACTGACCAAAAAAAGAATTTTCTCAAAAATAAAACTTGACCAATATTATATTGAACTACAGTCAGAGAAGTGGGAAAGAGTCCTAGAAATAGACCAGGTAGATTTAGCCTACAATATTTTTATTAAGAAAATTAAGGAGGTAATGGATAGAATTATTACACCAAAAAACATTCAAAATCACCAAAGTATATCAAAACCATGGATGACGAGAGGCATAAAAACATCATGCGTACGAAAACGAATGCTTTACAGACTAAAGATATCGGGAGAGGTAAGCGAGGATTACTTCAAAAAATATTCTTACATCCTAAAGAAAGTTATTAATCGAGCAAAAAAGCTAAATAATACTGAATATATTTTTACCTCTAAAAACAAAGCGAAAGCAACTTGGTCTTTAATAAAGAAAGTTACAGGGAAGGACAACTCAAAAAACAGCATATTAGATAATTACGAGGAACTTAAAAATCATAATGAATTGTTAGACAAAGTAAACAACTTTTTTGCCAATACATATCCAGACACGAATAACTCTTCTGAGGTAGATCTCACAAAGATTAAGGAAAGCAATAACTCAATTTTTCTAAGCGGTGTAACTGAAGGTGAGGTATACGAGTGTATCAAAAACTTAAAAAATAAAAGCTCTGTTGGGGAGGATGAAATTCCAATTTCACTCCTAAAAAAAGTGGCTGATCTTATTTCGGTTCCCTTAGCACATATAATAAATCTCTGCTTCCTAAAAGGTGTACACCCGGACAGTTTGAAAATGGCGCATGTAAGAGCAATTTATAAGAACAAAGGTAAAAAAGATGAATTTAAAAATTACAGACCTGTCTCTCTCTTGTCAAACATCAGCAAGATATTTGAAAAGATTATATATGAAAGATTAATAAGCTTTCTCGATGGTAACGGGGTGATCACGGATTGTCAATATGGTTTTCGTAGAGGTCGATCAACAACAAAAGCTATTTATCAGGCTTTAGTAAAAGTGCTAGACTCAATGAATGAGAATAAACACACGTTAGCTGTTTGTTTAGACCTCTCGAAGGCATTTGTCAGTGTGGATCACGACATTATGGTCGAGAAGCTGGAAAAGTATGGTATCAGAGGAGTGGCAAAAAATCTCATCAAATCGTATTTGTCCAATAGAAGGCAGTCTGTAGTGGAAAGAGATAAAGACAGTAATTTAATTAAATCTAGAACTATATACATTAAGAAAGGTGTACCACAAGGCTCAATCCTTGGTCCTCTGTTGTATATCTTATATACTAACGAAATACCAGCAATTGTTCAACATGAGGTATGCCGATGATACCTCCATGATTCTCAGTGAAAACAGCAGGGAAGCTGCCAGTATGGAAATTACAAATACTATGGAAATGCTCCAAACTTGGTTTTCAGAAAATAATTTATTAATGAATGCAGATAAGACACAAATCTTAAATTTTGGTGTTGGAGGCAACCACAGAATGGAACTTAATGTAAATGGTTCGCCGATAGAAACTGTAAATACAGTTTCATTTTTGGGAATCAAAATATATCAAAAACTTGACTGGAAAGCACACATTGATACTCTCGTACTAGACATATCAAAGTATTGCTATGCCTTAAAAATTTTGAATGATAAGGTAGGTGTCATAGCAGCTCTAAACTTGTACCATGCATATATCGTATCTAAAATTCGATACGGGATTTTATTTTGGGGAAACTCAGTCGACGCACGGAGAGTGCTGATTTTACAAAAGAGATGCTTAAGAACTATTTTTAGGATGGAAAAAACAGAAAGTTGCCGACCAATTTTCAAAGCAAATCGCTTACTCACAACAATGTGTATGAGGCAATAAAATTTATAGTCCACAACAAGGGTTCATTTATAGGTAACCAAAGGGCACATAATTATAACACAAAAACAAAAGAGAACCTTTTACCTGACAAAACTAAATTCAGCTTCATTCAAAAAAATGTGCATAACAACCTAATTAAAATTTGGAATAAAATACCCTTACAAAAAAGAAGTTTGCCAGGAGGAATTTTGTTGAAATACGTGAAAGAATATCTATTGGACAATCCATTTTATAATATGAACGAATATTTTACTAGTGAAATGATATAATGACTGTAAATCAGTCTATTGTATAGTTGTTATATCGTGTTTACGTATATGGTCATTTTGGACATTTTATATGTGTTTATATTATGTACTCCTTATAGACAATAAGTTACTTTGTTTTGTAAACTTAATGACATGTTCTATACCCACTGAGGGTTGTTAAAAACGGAACAAATAAACTATTCTATCTATCTATCTAATAAAATTTCTATTTTAAGATACGTGTATATACTTTGATGCAAATTCCTGTTGAATGTGAATTATAATGAAAATACGGACATTGTTAATTATTAAAAGTCGCTTTGCATTTTTTTTTTAAACTATTAGAAAACTTATTCAAGTATTCACATAGTATTTAAATTGTTGCTTGGGGCCTGACACGTTAAAATAGACCAGAGAATTCATATTAAAATCCTAATTTGACTCCACTAAGAACATTTACACATTTTTTTACTAGCATGATATCGAAAGGTGACATATACAGATTCCAAAATTAAATGAACTTGCTACATTAACAAGTCTATTCTAAGATAAAGATAATTTAATGGAGCAGGCTCTAAAAATGACAAAACAAAAATGGTTTGAATTTGTTTTTTAATGCAATTTATTTCTAGCCAAAAACGACGAGCTTGTGGCTGCTGTGATACATGGAATTCCAAACGAAGCAAGACACAGAGGTGTGTATCCAGAGGATGCCCTGAGAGAGAGATTTTTAAAAGTTGAACAAGTTGCAAGGGCAGTTGCGCTGGTACCAGAGGAGGGTGCCAGGCTGCCAGTTCACATTTTGTCTTACCTCCAGTCAATACTGCTAATAAAAGCTGCTAGTCCTATCCCACAAGCCGAGCTTAATGACGAGAAAGTCGACTTTAGCAAATTAAATACTAACGAGATTTTACAAAGAGCCAGGTATGTTTATAAATTATAACTCAAGTAAGTCTGGAAAATAACTGTTTTCTGTTTTTGTCATATTGATCATATACTGTTTATTTGGATATATAAATTTATACTGTGTTAGTTGCCCAATAAACAAACCTTTTAAAAGTCATTTGGTCTTCAGGAGGTTTTAGAAAAGTTTTGTCAGGGTTATAAAATAGTATTTCTTTTGGGCATCAAGTGTATTTGCTCTTATAAGGTAAGTTTTAAGGTGTTCTGTAAAACCTAATTATAAAGCTAATTTGCTGCTAGGATTATTTGATTTGTAATGGGTTTATCACACTGACCTCTATATATTAAATCGATAGCCTATACCATAGGGATGCGGGTGAAATTTTAGCCAAAATTGAAGAATTCAATAAAGGCGAAAGTCGTCTGCTACGGGGCTTTGCGTCTTGCGCAGTATACCTGTTTTTAGTTCTGAAGTTAGCAATAAGTTGCTGGCAACGCGTTGCCAACAAAGCAGTCCGGCAACGGTCAGGTAGGAAATAAGTTTTGAGACATTATTGGAAAAATAAATCTATCCGTAAACACCGCACCGATCTCAATTGTTAACCTCACTTTTTTGGTGTTTTATGTTTTAAGTCGTAGATAAGAGACATACGTTTTAAGTGCTTTATTTAAAAATGCGACATTGCATTGTACCTTTTTGTACAAACAGGGGCACCACTTTTATTAATAATAATAATAATAATAATAACCTTTATTTCCCAATCACAAGTACAATTAGTTAATAACCATACAAGTAACTCAGGAGTGCGTCAAAAATCTGAGCTAATATGCATAAGCATAATACAATATAAAATATAGAATAAAATACATGTAAAATTGTATAAGCGACAACACGTACATAATAACAAACTACAAAAGTATAAAACACAATAAATAAATAAACACATAAATATATAAATAGTCTGACTGAGTAAAATTCATTAACATCATAAAAGCACTTTTCAACTAGTAAATTCTTTATCCTCTTTTTAAAAGTAAATAGGCTTTTACAATTTTTTAAATCAATGGGCAAATGATTATAAATCTTACATCCGTTGTAAAACACACTTTTTTGATATATTGCTGTTGTATGCTGATGAGGAATTAGCTGATCTTTGAATCTAGTTTGATAATTGTGGTGTGTTTGGTTGGTAAGGAAAGTTGATTTGTTTTTAAAAACATAACAACATATTTCATAAATATATATACTAGGCAGAGTTAATATTTTGAGGGCTTTAAAGGATTCTCTGCACGATTCTCGGGGATGTAAACTCTCCATAGTCCTAATGACACGCTTTTGCAGAATAAATGCCCGACGAACATAGGTAGTACTCAAACCCCACAACATAATTCCATACCGTAGATGGGAATGTATGTTAGAGTAATAAAATGTCAATAGAGAACCTTTACCGCAGTGATTTTTTAAGTTACGCATACCGTAACAACCTTTACCGAGCTTCACACACAAACTATCTATGTGAGCAGCCCACGTCAAATTTCTGTCGAACATAACACCCAAGATTTTAGCAGAATCTGTTACTAAAAATTCGTCGTTAGGGTTTTGCTCGATGTTGTACCTAAATGATACAGTAGTTGTTTTTTCTTTATTTAGTGCAAGCCGGTTTTTCTCTGACCAAATTATAACATCCCTGTATAGATCTTTCGATATATTTTTTACTGCGTCGGGACTTTTTTGAACAATTAAAAAGTTAGTATCATCAGCGTAACAAGTAATGCAAACGTTGTATTTGCTTTGAATGTATAATGCAAGATCGTTGGCAAAAACAAGGTAAATAGATGGCCCCAGTATGGAGCCTTGTGGTACACCGGCATTTATTAGATATTTGTTGCTCTCTGTTCTATTCACATAGACTACTTGCGCACGGTTTTTAATATAGCTGGATAAAAAATCTAAGGCAGGACCCCTGATACCATATCTGAACAACTTGGCAATAAGTATGTCATAATCAACACAATCAAAGGCTCGTGAGTAATCTATAAAAAGACCAAAAGCATATAATCCTTTATCTAGGGCATCTACTACTGAGCTGTGAAAGTTTACTAATGCAGTGTCAACACTTCTATTTTTTAGGAAACCGTGCTGAACTGGCAATAAGAGGTTATTTTTATGAAAGAATCCACTTAACTGTTCTAAAAATGCAAGTTCTATAACCTTCGACATACTTGAAATTATGCTAATCGCACGATAATTATTATAAGAGTTTTTGTCTCCATTTACAAAGCATAGATTAATTATGTAAGTTAACGGTGAAGCGAAATTATTTTTACATTTCTTTAATAGACTGTTAGACATATTATCCAGACCACTGGAATTAGATGGCTTGAGCCTACTAATAAATGATAACGTATCTATTTCAGTTACTGGTTGAAGAAAAAATGATTAACGAAAAAGTGGTATGTTTGTATTTAAGAAATTTAAATCGATGGGGTCAACTTGGGGATTTATATGACCTGTAGTAAAATAGGCATTGAAATTATCTGCGATAACATTATCTGGCAAAAGGGAACCATCCTCGTGAACAACTATTTTTGTCTGTGAAGCAGAAGATTTTCCTACCACCTCGTTTATCATATTCCACATTGTTTTAACCTTGTTTGTTGATTCTGAAATTTTATTGTCATTACAAGCTGTTTTGCTTTCTTTTAGTTTATTCTTATACTCATTATTTACATTTCTGCAGATAGGCTTTAGTTGAGGATATTTTTGGGCAAGGTCTGAGATCAAACACACTCTTTGTCTTAATTCTAGAAGCTCCTCCGAAACCCACACAGGCGGAGATTCTTTTCTGTTTTGTTTGACACGTTGAAGAGGAAAGCAAATCTCAAAATAATAACTTAGAGTATCAGCGAATTCATTAAAGGCAGAGTTTGGACAGGTTTGAGAAAAAACATTTATCCAGTTTTCATTTTCTAAAAGGTCATTAAACCTGTCGATGTTCTTTTTACACATGTTTCTTTTGGTTATAGATTTTGATTTTTTCGATTCATTTCTATTACAATACACATTAAAATTTAATATTTGAGTATAATGGTCAGAGAGACAGAAATTAATGTTATTGATCATATAATCGACAAGATCTACATTTACAAAAATGTTGTCAATACATGTAGCAGTATTATCCTTTACCCTCGTCGGTAAATTAATCGTTGACTTAAGATCATACATAACCAGTAAATCGTCAAACATCAGTTTATTTGCAGTATTTTTTAAACGGTCAACATTAAAATCTCCTCCTATTATAATTGATGACGTATTTTCAAATCGACTAAGTAGTGCACAGAAATACTCAAGAAACTGATAGTAATCGCCAGAGGGTGGCCTGTACACAACTATAACCGTGATGGAAAAATCTCGTAGTTGTATACATGAACATTCAATAACATTTTCGATGCAATAGTCTTTAACGTCAATTACCTCGTACTTTATTTTATTTCTACAGAATATAGCGCTACCACCGTGCTCACTCGAGGTACGGCAAAAGGAGGAACAAATTTTATAATTTGGTATATGTATAGATTCAATTCCCATTGGACTTAGCCAATGTTCGGTGATTAAAAGAATATCGACATTGTTAGTAGCTGAAACAAGTTCAAGAGGTAATACCTTGTTTATTAAGCTTCTTATATTTTGATGCATAACTG
This sequence comes from Rutpela maculata, assembly GCA_936432065.2. Classification (NCBI taxonomy): domain Eukaryota; kingdom Metazoa; phylum Arthropoda; class Insecta; order Coleoptera; family Cerambycidae; genus Rutpela; species Rutpela maculata. The sequence goes on from OW386285.2 coordinate 410,475,816, forward strand.
TAATTTTCTGTTTAGGCACGAAAAAGAGAAAAAGAGGTCAATGTGTCATGAGAAGAATATCTGTACAATAATTATTTTTCTACCGTGATTATTACACATTTTTCTCCGATTATAATATACATACTTATTTGATTAAATCAAATAGGCATAACATGCAACCAAATAAATGTTCATATTTTCTTAAATTTGCCTCGCAAATGGTGTTATATGGCTTAGAAAAGACCGAAACACTGTAAAAACTTTAATTTTAAATGAAATTTGTGGAGTTAGAGCTTATTATTATACTCTTCGCAAAAACGAAGAGTATATTGTATTTGATCGGCACATTTCTAAATCAGTAAATATCGCTCGTAGAGAAAAAAATTTTATATCGTTATAATAATAATAATAATAATAATAATAATATCTTTATTTTCATAAGACCCTGTTACAGGTATTGAAATATAGTCAAATTTGCATTTGCGTAAAATATATTAAAAACACATAAGTCTAGACAAGATCATATTGTAAACATGATACAGAACAAATAAATAAATAAATAAAGACGAGAAGTGCTAATATAAACTAAGTACACTCATGAAAACTAGTACAACTTAAATATTCATTTATAGAATAAAAGCTGTGCCTAATTAAAGTGGCGCGAACTGTGCTCTTAAAGAGGTGAATGTTGTTAATACTTTTTATATTTTTAGGGAGTTTGTTATAAAGCTTGATGGACATGACATAGGGCCCATTGGCTACTATTGACAGTTTGTGTTGGGGAATCGTCAGATTTTGACTGATCCTTAAGTCATGATCAGTAAAGTTGTCCCTAGGAACATAGTTGTTATAATGAGACTTGACATAGGACACACATCTGAGTATGTAAAGGGATGTTACTGTTAAAATATTAAGTTCTTTGAATAAAGTTCTGCAGGAATGACGTAGAGTTTTAAAGGTCATAGTACGTAAAATCTTTTTCTGCAATATAAGGATTTCATTTATGCGACTGCAGTTACCCCAACAGATAACACAATAATCAAGGCTAGATTGTACATAGGCATAATAATACATTTTTAATATATCTATATTGACAAATTTTCTCATCTGCCATATAAGAAAGCAATGTGTAGATAATTTGGATAGTAACGAGTCAATATGATCGTTCCATGTTAAATGAGAGTCGATGTGTATACCGAGATATTTTACAGCATTATTTTGTATGATGGTTTTATTATTAGCTCTTACTAACAAGTTGATGTCAAGCTGCTTTGTAGAGAATACCATTAGATTGGTTTTTAAATTATTTAAAGCTAAACCGTTAGTCGAGCAGTAATTCTCCATCAGAGAAACCGTGGTATTTGTTTTTGTAGATAACAGATCAATATTACTGTCACAGTCAGCGGTAACTGCATCATCTGCGAATAGAGAAATAAATGTGTCGTGCAAAGTGGGAACAACATCATTAAAAAACACAATAAATAATAAGGGACCCAACACACTCCCTTGGGGAACCCCAGTGGACACTGGTCTGGGTCTAGAAACATAGTTTTTTCCATTTTGACTCAAAATTACTTTTTGTTGCCGGTCTGCCAAATAAGTTTTTAACCAGGTTAGAGCAGGCCCTCTAACACCATACCTATTAAGTTTGTCTAGTAGCAAGTCATGTTGGATCGTATCGAATGCTCGAGTTAGGTCAAAGAAAACACATGCACTTTTATTTTTATTTTCAAAACTATTTAATATGAAGTTATACAGGGATAGTACTGCATCTTGTGTTGCCACACCTTTCCGAAAGCCAAACTGACTGTCGTTGAGTATCTTTTGATATGTTAAAAAATTGTAAAGCCTACTGTGGTATGCTTTCTCGTATAGTTTTGAAAAGACTGACAGCTGGGCAATACCCCTATAATTAGAGAACAACGATTTATCATTTTTCTTGTGTAAAGGGATGATTAGAGAGCTTTTCAAGACACTGGGAAATAATCCCTCCTGGAAAGACATATTTATTAGGGTAGTTGAGGGTTCGACTATGTGATCTATGACACTTAATAATAGTGAACAAGGAATTTCATCATCCCCTGCCGAATTCTTGGAAGATACAGATTTAATAATTAATATAAGTTCATCGGTAGTAATTGGTGACAAAAAAAATGAGGTTTGTGAAGGTTGAATATTAGCTGTATTAGAGATGGCCATGTTCAGTGTTAACTGCTCAATGGAATTGATAAAAAATGCATTAAATGCCTCGGCAGCATGATGCATATCTATCATATTAGTTCCGTTAGGATCCGTAAATGTATGTGGCAGTTGATTATGTATGCAATTGTTGCCTTGATTCTTGATTATCTGCCATGCTGTTTTGGATTTATTTTTAGAGTTTAAGAGTAAAGACTCATTATAACTTTTTTTGGCCTGTTCAATTTTTGTAAGATGGTTTTTTTTCAAAATATTGTACCTAAGAAGGACATCATCATCCTTCGTAAATTTGTATGTCTTATGCAAGTCTCTTATAAAAACACCCTCATTAATAATATCAGCTGTTATCCATGGTTTTTTGGATTTAGTATTTTGTTTGATTTTACACATTTCGAGTGGGAAAGCTTTATCCATAAGGTTCACAAATATATTATGAAATGATACAAAACTTGCATCAGCATCATCATGACTAAGAAATCCCAAGTTTCTGTAGATAATAAGAATTTAAAATAAGTGATGTTATTTTCAGAGTTAAAAAATCTTTTTAGGGTATAGGTACATTTACTTTCAATTTCTGAGTGATATTGGTAACATATACATTGCATAAAATGATCTGAGAGATCACAATAAATAATTTGAGGGTTGAGTAGATCAACACTAATATTAGAAAATATGTTATCGATAATAGTTTTACTCGTATTTTGTATACGTGTAAAGTCATTTATGGACATTTTTAAGTTGTACGACTTGAAGATATTAAGTAATCTTTTAGCTCTATTGTTTTCAAACTGACAGTCAGAATTTGTATTGAAATTTGTGTTAAAATCACCACACATAAATGTTGGACAATTTGGTCTATCTAAGTTATTAAGCAACTCGTCAATATTTAGTACAAAGGAATTAAAATCGGATGCTGGTGTTCTATAAAAACAACCAACAACAATACTAATGTTTTTTAAAAGAACTTCTATAAGAGCATATTCAAATACTTCATCAATTTTAGCTACAGTGGAAGATATAGTTTTAAAATTTAGATTGTTTCTGATGAAAATGGCCACTCCGCCATGAGAGGATGCACTTCTACAGAAGAAATCTGTTAACTTATATGAATGTAGATGTATATGATTGATTTCACAAGATGTACATTTAGTTTCGGTAACACAAACAATCTCAGGAAAGTCTAAAGAGTGTAATAATAAGTCAAGTTGATCAATTTTATTACGTATACTTCTTATATTTATGTGGCACACCCTTAGATGATCCCTCGCTGTTGTTAATGTAGCCTCTTCGTTGTGGACTATTAAATTATCTTGGTTAATTATAAAAAATTACCTTGATTATAACGCCTATATTTTTCAAAGTCAAATCTCTTAAAGCCAACAGATTTTGGCCAGAATTCTGGTTTGTACATTTCTTCTTTCATATTGAACGGTGCACTTACTACAAAGCATTTGTTGATTCTGTCGTCTGTATTCAATTCTTTAACAGTAATTGGAAGATCTTTAAAAGCAGGTTTTTTCAATATATGTTAGTGAACGAATTCTGAACAACTTTCAAAATGTCTGTCTGTCCGTCCGTCACGTTTCTTGTAAGTACGATAACTCAAAAAAGAAAAATCCGATTGTATTGAAATTTGGAGAGTTACTTAGTGTTAGCTAGAGGAAGAACCCTATTGTTTTTTAACAAAATAGATTGGTAAATAAAAAAGTTATTAGTAATTTAAAATTTAAAAAAATATTTTTTACATTTTTTTATGGTTTGTAATAAATAGAAACCTTGCGAAATGTTATTTCCTATCACTATTTTTTTTTTTAATACATTTTACTAATGTGTGTTTCCTAATACTCACAATAAATTTTCTAATGGTATATATTACACTCATTAACAATTTTAGTAATAAGAAATGGTGGTGTAGCGGCAAGAGTTTCGTCTCGCAGTTTTTAAGTCTGCCCGTGGCAGACAGGAGCTTCTAGCACCCCCCCCTCGAATTTATTTCTAAGCCGAATCGGACCTACCCCACCCAGCCTCACACCCACCTCGGAGATGTTCGCCTTGGTTGTCTGGCTGGCTCCGGGCTAGGATCCGGTGAGGCACATATATTGTGCTTGAACTTAAAATAAAATATTGTTGTTATTGTTGTTGTCTCGCAATCCAAAGGTCCCGGGTTCGATCCCTCACATCGTGATTTTTTTTTTCATATTTTTTTTTTTCTCAACAAAGTTGGTATCGCAAAATTTAGAATGTCCAAAAACTAACATTATTTACAAGAAAAATGCGAAGAGTATCCTATAGAATGTGTAACAATTATATAAAAAGCTCAGTAAATCGGCGAAGAGTATAATGCTTCCTCTAGTTTCTTCATGTAATAAATACATTCAAGTGGCATATGTGTGAAGTCACAACTCTAAAAAGTAAAAGAAAACAAATAGCTGTCTTCTATCCGAATTTCGAACTATTCACAAAGAAATTTAAAATGACCATGAATCATTTACCATCTGATAAACGAAAACTTTGTTCAACTTACGTATTTAGGGCCGGGATACAGTGCAAAATATAACATAAAATATGGATATAACCTAGATATAAAATGTGGATAAAAGGATGTGCTTTATTTCTTCATTTATAAACAGAAACTTGAATTGATCGTATTTTGATCATTTTTTAGCTCACAGAACGGTTATTAATTTAATGTATTGAAATGTGGTAATGTCATATTTATTAATAATTATTTTGTGAACAAATACTGAATTTATAATTTTCTAATCATGAATACATGATTGCCTCAAAACTTATTTCCGTTGCCAAAAATTAATTGACAGCGTGAAGTTGGCAACGTGTTGCCAGTAACGAGTGGCTAAGTTTACTCTTCCTATTGCGCAAACTCGGCAGCCCCGTGCGCAAATTGTATTTGTATCATTTTTCAGCTCACACATCGGCTATCCATTTAATATATAGAGATCAGTGGTTTACCATAACTATATATAACTTTCCATAAAGCTAAATGATTTCATTAGCTTCTTAAATTCCAGTAGCATTTAAAAAGGGGCTTTAAATTATTCTTTATGGTTTAACAAGTGTGCAGTAAATACATTTCAGGTTGTTTTTAAAACTAGACATTTTCAATGGTTATATTAGTACTTATTAAAGGCAAAGACAAAACTACTAGTCGACCATCCTAGGATGACAAGTAGCCGCGCAGAAAGAGAAGAAATATCGTCATTGTTGGACAGAGACAAACAAGCTTCTCAAGCTAGCTAGCTAGCTTAAGAAGCTTAAAAATTTTGTTTGTCTCTGTCCAACAGTGACGATACTTCTTCACTCTCTGCGCGGCTACTTTCCATTTTAGGATGATTGACTAGTAGTCTCTTAAAACAGCCTTGACAAATGTTTTGCTGAAACCATTTTTTTTTCACCTCCAATGTTTTTCATTATTGGTTGTGTGTATGTGTATGTGTATAGTGCTCTCAGTTTTATGGAATTTTATAGTGATTGTATAAGCACAGTAGAGAAAAGACCAGTAGTTTCACTCGCAGCGGTCCCTTTGATATTTGTTGTACTCGATTTTATTTTTTTTAATCCACTGCGCATCTACTGTTTGTATCCCACGCGCATTTCGTCGATAGTGGGGACTGTTCAGAAACGTAAACGTAAACAAAAATAAACATCCGCCCCACCCTATATCATCACTGCCGTCCACTGTCGTTGTGCCGTCCACTGCGCATTGAATAGTTTAAGCCCACGCGCATCGCATGCGCACTGAAAATCTTGTACAACTGTTCCGGCTGAGTCGGACTACTGGTCTTTTCTCTACTGTGGTATAAGCATTTAATTTTTATTTTTTTGTCATTGTGTTCCAAAGTGATTTTTGGAGGCATTGAACATATATGTATTGGTGTAAAAGCAATAATAAGTTTACAACAACATTAAAGTTTAGTATGAATAATTAAATCAGTCAATACAAATAGTCAGAATTTATTATCAGTGGATTTTTTGTTGGACTATTGTAAAAACAAACAAAAACATTTATCTGGACTTAGACAGGTCAGGCTCAGCGCACAGCATATACTTTATGTACGAGTCTTAAAAATCATGACAGAGTGCAGTAACATTAAGTGCAAGAAGAAGCCTGGCAGCAAATTGGTAAAATGTAAAACATGTTCTCATAGACTGGCGGTACATGACCAGTCAGGTGCAACGTTTTTAAAATGCATGCCAATCATATATATTAATGAAATTACCATGAATATGCCAGAAATGCAAATTTTAGGCAGTCGTCGCATGCACAAGGGGGTGCAAATCGGTTTTTTTTGTGTCTTTTTTTTGGGTTTTATTTTTTTATTTTTTTTAATGGATGCCAATAGTGCCAAACGAAAATCCGTGAAAAAAAATCCAGCAGAAATTCATTGGCATGCAGTTTCCGCGCTCAAAACAACTGTTAATGTGCACATTAAATCGTAAAATTTTTTGGTGTTCTTGATTTTGGATGATTTTGATTTTGGATTTTTTTTTAAGGCTTTTCGTTTGGCACTATTGGCATCCATTAAAAAAAATAAAAAAATAAAACCCAAAAAAAAGACACAAAAAAAACCGATTTGCACCCCCTTGTGCATGCGACGACTGCCTAAAATTTGCATTTCTGGCATATTCATGGTAATTTCATTCATATATATGATTGGCATGCATTTTAAAAACGTTGCACCTGACTGGTCATGTACCGCCAGTCTATCAGGAGTTTTGTAAAGAATGTAGTAAAATATCGGAGACAGAAATGCGCTGTTTAGCATTACGTCAGCCTAGACTACTGATTGAATTTTTATGTGATAGCTGCAACCCTAAACAGAATTTTGATGATTCTATCATGGAAACAAATAAAATTGAGTATTCAGAGGACATCTCAGATAAGTTAGATGGTCAAGGAAATAAAGTGGATAAGGAGATAGTTAAGTACGTTTCGATCAATATTTTCCTTGCTGAGATTAAAAAATTAACTGATAAAATAGTTGAACTTCACACAGAAGTTAATAATTTGAAAGAAACCAATATAGATCTGGTAAGAACTTTAACTTCAGATGAATATGAAAGAAAACTACATGGACCAAAAAAGACGGTGAAGTCAATGAACAAGCTAAATCTGTTGATTATAAAGGGACTGCACAGGCGAATAAGAATATGGTTGGTAAAAAACCAACTACCTCAACTGCGTCAGCTTTTATTAGGAAAAATATAAATAATCATATAAGCAACAGTGAGTCGAATTACCCACAGCTCCAAAAGCCAGCAAGTGGGAGTCTAGTAAGGGATTTCAATAACAGGTCAGCTCTTATTAGTAGTGAAAAGGATGAGGATGGGTTTACAGTGGTAAATAACAGAAGAAATAATCTTAGAAAAAGAACAAATTCAGCAATAGTTGGTTCAGGCTCTAGACAGCTTGCCACAGTACCTATGAAGTTATGGTATTTTGTATCGAGGATAGACCTCTCCATCATAGCAGATTTGTTACTGCAATATTTTAATGAATATAAGGAAGCAGACTATGTAGTCAAATGGATGGAACCTAGAGGTACTTTGCATACCTACAATTCTTTTAAGGTTGGAATTCCAATTACAATGGAGAATGAATGCACAAATTCAGATTTTTGGCCGCCAGGTAGTTTAGTAAGCACATTCTTATTCTCAAGAAGAAATCCAGATATCAATTCAAGTGAAAAAAATTTTTTAGAAAGGAAATAACTGTGAAACCAAAAACTGATAAGAAATTGTACAGCCTCTATTATCAAAACATGCGTGGAATCAAAACTAAGTTAGATAAGTTAAAAATTGCTCTCCTCGCCAGTGATTATGATTTTATTGCAGTGACCGAAACTTGGTTGAATGCATCAATTTTTACATCTGAATTTTGTTCTAATTATAACATATTCCGCAAGGATAGAGATTTTGAATTAACACATAAATCTGATGGAGGGGGTGTTTTCCTAGCTATTAGTAAACAGTTTCATGCAGTACAGGAAAATATATTTGAAGATGTAGTTGACTGTCTGTGTGTAAAAGTAAATTTTGGTGATAATAATGTTAATTTTGTTGTGATCTACGTTCCTCCTGGTGATAATAAAGAGGATCTCAGGAATATATTTGAATCAATTGAAGACCAGTTGATTGGTCAGCAGTGAGTTATTGTAGGGGATTTTAATATTCCAAGATACATTAATAGCTTCACTGATTGTGTTGTTGATGAATCTGTCTCAAACTTATTAAATTTTTTAGCTTTTAATGATTTTACTCAATGTAATTATGTAGTCAACAGTAAAAATGTTTTATTAGATTTAGTTTTAACTAATTTGGAATCAACTACAGTTAATAGAGAATATGACCCATTATTACCAGAAGATGAATATCATCCTTCTCTAAGTATCTCCTTCAAGCTCAACAATTCAATGAGAGAGTCAAATTTTGTTGAGTCTGAGCATTACAACTTTAAGAAAGCTAATTTCCCATTATTGTACAATCATATGCATGACATTAATTGGCAGGAAATTTTTGAAAATTGTGACAGCAGCAATAATAACAGTTGTGATGTAAATTTAGTAGTTGATAGATTGTATAGTGAAATTTATAACGTGTTTGACATTTGTGTACCAATAGCAAAGCATTCTAAAGAGAAATATCCTGTATGGTATAATATTGAAATTATTAAGAATATTAAAAAGAAACATCAGTATAGAGTTAAGTACAACAAATCAGGTGATACTGAATGGAAGCGGAAATATGTTGACATTAGAAAAATTGTAAAAAATCAGATTCAATGTGCATATCAAGAATATTTAATCAATGTTCGGAATGAATTAGCTGATAATCCCAATTTCTTTTGGGACTATGTTAAACACCAGAAAAGTTCAGTTGATATCCCAGAATCAATATTAGCTGATGACACAATTATACATGGTCCACAGAACATTAGTAACGCTTTCGCAACATATTTCAAGTCGATATATGCAGACCGTTCATCTTTTGAAAATAACATTAAAGCTTATAATGGATCATTTTGTTTTAAGCCAATAACTGGTGAAGAGGTCAGTGCTGCTATTAAAAAGCTTAAAGTAGGCAGATCAGTGGGACCAGATGGTATTCCTTCTTACATAATAAAAGGGTGTGCTTATGCTTTATTGTGTCCTCTAGTATAATTATTCAACAGTTGTCTTGTTAATTGCCAGTTCCCGGATAAATGGAAGCTGAGTAAAGTCATCCCAATTTTTAAGTCTGGTTCTAAGGCAGATATAACAAATTATAGAACAATATGTATTGGCTCTAGTTTAGCAAAGTTGTTTGAAATAATAATTTATGAAAGAATATTTGAACAAATATCGTGAAAAATTTTAATGCAACAGCATGGCTTCCTTCCCAAGCATTCTACAGTTACAAATCTTTTGAACTTCACTTAGTATGTGCATGAAGCTTTCAGACATGATCAACAGGTGGATGTTATCTTTACAGACCTGGAAAAGGCTTTTGACAGAGTTTGTCATAATGAAGTAGTTCAGGCATTAATTCAGCTTGAGGTTGATGAGAATATTATATTATTAATAACTTCATACTTACTAAATAGAGAGCAATATGTTGAAATCAAAGGATATAGATCGTTTCGATACACACCAACGTCGGGGGTCCCTCAGGGATCCAACCTGGGTCCTTTGTTATTCTTAGCAGTAATAAATGGCTTAGGTTGCAACTTAGGAGAAGCACAAGGGCTGATCTATGCCGATGATTTCAAGTTATTTCAAAGTATAAATGACACTGATGATTGTAGTACTTTACAGACTAAGTTAAATAATAGAGCTCAATGGTGTTTAGATCATAAATTCACTATTAATATTCAAAAATGTTTTGTAATGTCTTTTTCCTGTAAGAAGGAAGTGATTACATTTGACTATGTACTGAACAATCATGAACTTACTAGAAAGAAGTCTCAGAAGGATCTAGGTGTAGTTACTGGATGAAAAACTGAACTTTACAGAACACATTGATAAAGTTATCAGTGAATCATATAAGATGTTAGGCTTTGTAATAAGAAGTTCTAGAGGTTTCAATAACATTGATTCAATAAAAGCGCTATACAATGCATTCATTATTCCTAAACTGGAATATGCCTGTATTGTGTGGTGCCCCCAGTATGGAGTAAAAATAAATGCACTAGAAAATGTACAAAGAAAATTTCTAAAGTTTCTATATTTTAAGGTATATGGCAGTTATCCACCCAGAGGTTATGATCAGGAAGAGTTGAGAAACATTTTTAATTATAAAAGCTTGGAATTTAGAAGATATGTAACGTGTATAATGTTTGTATTCAAATTAATAAAAGGTTTAATTGACAACACAAATTTCCTTGCTCAGCTTCCATTTAGAATTGGTACATCAATAATAACAAGAAATAATAGTCTATTTTATTTAAATGTTCCCAGGATAAATTTGTACAAAAACAGTCCACTGTTTAGAATGTGTTCATTGGTCAATACGTATACAAGCAATGTTGACCCCTTCAGCACTAGTTTATCTAGTCTTAAACATGATGTAATTAATCATCTTGAAAATGCTAGCTAAATGTAACGTTATTAGGTTAAGGCAATTTTATATGTATGTTTATATGATTATGTATGTGTGTAGGTGTGTCTGCATACATATGCTTTCATGTAGTCTTTTTTTAAGTGTATCTGTACTTGGTCATATGTACTGTTGATACAAACGAATAAATAAATAAATAAATAAATAAATTATAAAGAAAAAATGCATCTATAAATCTGAAAGGCAAATCTTAATTCCATAAAACACTTTCTAAAAACTCAATTCATGACAAAAAAATGTGTTAGAAGCATTTCATGACTTGTAATTATGTCTTTTCTGGAAATGTGGACGAAAATATAAAAGAGTAGCCATACGGCATTTGTGATTAATATACACGTGTGTAGTGGCGGGCTAGGTATAGGGAGTAAGAATTACAACATCGCGTGTGCTAGCTGGCTGAAATGAAATAACTGAGAGCTGGGATGCTTCGCCGACGGGCGAGTTTGCTCTGCTATGTTGTCATATCTCTCGCGCTACGTGAATGTACATACCTAATGGGCAATTACACGCACTGTATGAAATGGAAAGGTTGAAATGTTGTTTTTGTTAATACAACTGAGTGATATTTACAATTAAACACTTCTGGGTTCTGAAAACACCAAATAAAAACATCCAAAGAAAATGATATGTTATAAAAATGTCAGTTTTTGTTTTTTTATTGTTTTGCTATTATTTAACAAAATTTAAATGTTATTTTAATTAACCAAGTACTAAGTAACTATTTTACTTCAATATTTCATTTCTCTTGACCTACACAATTTTTCAAAAATTCAAATGACCCGCCATAAAACGCACCCATTAGTTTTAAATTCGACGCCATTTGGATTTGTAGAGTATTATATCGTCCCTAAAAACACAAACTGGCGTAACCAGCATTTTAGGAATTTTACAGGAAGCTAAAAAAAAAACGATATTGCTTAACATTTGACTTTGTTTATTGAAATTGTTATTAGTTTGTCTGTTCTAGTTTTTTGCCACCATATTATCAAAATTGAGTAGGAAAAAATTACCTTTGCTATTTTCCAAAATTAAAAATTAAAAAAAAAAAATTAAAATTCAACTTGCACTGTGCGATCACTATAAGGAACTCGGTTACGTCACTTTGCCAGATGAACGGCCTACTTCATATATGTTGATAACCGACGTAACTCAATTTTTGTAATTTTGTTGGTTACGCCAGTTAGTGTTATTAGGGACGATATGTAGAGTCTGCTAGTCGTGCATTAGGCTTATAGGAGATAACAACATAAAAAAAAAACGTGCCATATGCTCACCACAAGGTGGCGTGGAAATGAGTATTGAAAATTGAGCTATGCGTAGCAGACAAGTAAAATCAACTATATTTGAGGATTTTCAAGTATGAAAACAAATTTTGTCTCGACACAAAAATACTCCTTCGTAAAAGTTGCACTAAATCGAGAAAATACAAAATATCATAATTTTGTCAAGAATGCTTGACTTCAAACGGCTGCTGCGCCGAAACTATTCAGTTTAACAAAAAAATATACAGTGTGTCTCCCGATTGAGTTCGCTATAGGTGAAATGGGCAAAAAATTTTCGAATTTTTTTTTCATATTTGGAGGTTCACCCCTGCTTATCTAAAAAGTAATTTTGGGTGTACTTTTGTTTTTCTAAAATCATGTAGGCCATGACAGTTAAGCAAAAACGAATTTCATGTTAGGTAAAGTATCTTTTCTGTAAAATATACAGGAAAATGTCATTAAGGAAAGTTATTCAGATTAAAAAGTTATAGTCCTATGCAAAATTTCAAGAACATATGCCTACTTTGATGATTTTGATTTTTTTCAATACAGGGTGGCCATAATAGGTCATAGTTCAAGGGTAGATTCTTTGGACCAAAATATGAGGATATAACCAAACATGCTTTAGTAAATTGTTGCTGTGGAAAAAGATACAGGGTGTCAAAATTGTAATTTTTTTTCTTTTTTTTTTGCAATATTTCAACTATCTCTTGACCGATCTTCTCCCAATTTGGTAAGGAAATATTTTTTAGGCTAAGAAACAATAATTTGTGTATTACATCACGCCAGCCCGTGGAGGGCGCCTCATGAGCTATACCTGATGATGATTGTTTTTTCTCTTTTTTTTATTACGAAACGTAGTGGCACTTTTGACTAGAAAATATCATGCATGAATCATTTCTACGTAAAAAAGGTACACTTGATAGAACTTGATAATTCCAACTGTTTTCGAGAAAACTGTCGCATAGATCTCAAAAATTCTTTGAAAACAAACCCAATTTGAAAAGGAAAAATTGTATTTATTGAAAAATGTGTTTGGCCACGTCATTTACGTACAATTCATTAGTTTGACATTTTGACAGAACTAAGACGCCACCAAAGCACAGTTTTCAATAAATACAATTTTTCCTTTTCAAATTGGGTTTGTTTCCAAAGAATTTTTGAGATCTATACGGCAGTTTAAATTACTTTTCAGATAAGCAGGGGTGAACCTCCAAATATGAAAAAAAAATTCGAAAATTTTTTGGTCCATTTCACCTATATATAGTTATTATTATTATTATTATTATTATTAATCGGGGGACACACTGTATACGACATATTTTGTGGAAAATTTAATGCTCTTTTATTTTCATAAGAACATGTTTTGCCATATGAGGCACCCGAAGCGAGATATTTCAAAGAAACTGTTTTTGTGCGCCATTTTTTCAATATGGCGGCGCCGGCGGCTGAGATCACACTTTGCATTTTTTCTTATTTCATTCAGGGCACCGAAATTTACAAATTCCCAAATTTTCAAAACTTCCACACTTATTCGGAATAAACCCTATGTTTTATGCTCTCACTGCCATATTATAAGTTTGAATTCCAGCTCTGACAGATGGTAATGTCAGAGAGACTGGTTGTATGTTCGTGCTTTGCGAAAATATAACCTCCTTCAAAACTGTTCAGGCATTGGACTTAGATGTGATCTATAATTTAGGTAGTTAGTACAGTACCTAGAGGTAAAAAATATGCAAAACTTCGGAATAATGTTGTATTGAACAGATTTCGTTCATCTTTGGCAGTATAATAGTAAATGCTTCACAGAAAAGTTTCTGTATTGTGCGGGTGTGGATGCCACCCCCTCTCAGGGGATGGAACTTAAAAAATATGTATTTATTGGAGCTGAAATAGAATCATATTTTAAGAAGAAAAGGTTCTATGCAATTTTTCACATAAATTGATAGTTTTTAAGTTATAACGACTTCAAAATTGCGATTTTAGCTTAAAAAAAAAGGTATTTCCAAACGGCTTTCGTCAAGTATCCCGAAAAGTATTACTTTATCGAAAAAATGTTACACACCAATTACAGAAAGTACAAACTGGGAATTAATTATATTTTTTGTTTATTGATGTAGGATTAATAATTTCGGAGATATTTAAGTTTACATTTGGCATCCAAGTGTTCATAAGATAATTATTTAGAGTGAGAGTTAAATATCTCAGAAACTGTGACACTTACAATTATTAATCCTACATCAATAAACAAAAAATATAATTAATTCCCAGTTTTTACTTTCTATAATTGGTCTTTAACATTTTTTCGATAAAGTAATACTTTTCGAGATATTTGTTGGAAGCCATTTGGAAATACCTTTTTTTTAAGCTAAAATCGCAATTTTGAAGTCATTATAATTTAAAAACTATCAATTTATGTGGAAAATTGCATGGAACCTTTTCTTCTTAAAATTTGATTTTATTTCAGCAATAAATATATATATTTTTTAAGTGCCACCCCCTGAGGGGGTGTTATTCATTGGCGCAACTAGAGAATTTTTCTGGGAGTGGCCAGACCCCTCGTGTTTGAAACGCAAAGTTCAGTGGCGGCTCGTGCACAAGATACTTAGGTGTTCTGTAGATATATATGTGTACATGGGGCGGTTAGTGATAGCGCCGTGGGCGAAAATGTTTTGTCGTTTCAAGGTCATTTAATGACCTTGGCCTTGACAAAAGAAGTCATCATGCTCTGGCAACGCTGGCCAAAAGGCGAGCTGGCCGCCTTTGGTGTACAGTAACATTTTGAAATTAATGTTACTTTGAACTTTCGATGCTCGGAGCCACTCCCTTGGAATTAAAACAATTTAAACATAATTATTAACAAGCTAAAAACGTACTCTTCGCCTGTTTGCTGAACTTTTTATACATATAACTGTTACACATTCTATAGGATACTCTTTGCAGTTTTTTGTAAATAATATTAGTTTTAGACATTTTTAATTTTCTAGTACGAACTTGGTAAAAGACTCAATGTAAAATAAAGTGAAAATTAAAAAAAACTATAACATACCCTATTTAGATTTCGAACCCGGGACCCTTGAATTCCTAGTCAAAAGCGTAAGAACTACACCACCACCTTACACGTAAAAAGATGTAAATTTTTACATTATAAGACACGAGCTAAAATCATATTTCCACGGTTGTATATTGCATTATAAAATGTATATTTGTAAAATATATAAATATTTAGATATTAAAATGAAATATCATTCCACCAGATTTCTATTCAATTACAAAAACAAAAATCAAAATTTCATTTCCATTAATAACATTTTTATTTACCGATCGATTTTGTTCAAAAACAATAGGGTTCTTTCTCTAGCTAACACTAACTTACTGTCCGAATTTCAGTACAATCGCATTTTTCTTTCTTGGGTTATCGTGCTTTCAAGAAACGTGACGGACGGACGGACAGATGGACATTTTTTGTCTGCGAGCGATATTTACGGTTTTAGAAATGTACCGATTAAATGTAATATACTCTTCGTTTTCTCATTTGCGAAAAGTATAATAATTATGGTCAGAATTTTTGGTAGTTTTGCAGCTCTGTAGCACTTATGAAGAAACCGCCTCTGAATTACTATTATACTTAGATGGGAAATCCTATTTTAGCTATTTCATCGACACGGCCATACACATTATGCATAAAAAACTACTTTTCACTTTCAGTCAAATTATAAAATGAAAAAAACTATACAAATATGTAAATATTATTTTTTCGAATGGTTTTATCGTGATGTTGACACCATAAGACGCTTAAAAGTAAGAGAT
Source organism: Rutpela maculata (assembly GCA_936432065.2). Classification (NCBI taxonomy): domain Eukaryota; kingdom Metazoa; phylum Arthropoda; class Insecta; order Coleoptera; family Cerambycidae; genus Rutpela; species Rutpela maculata. The sequence goes on from OW386285.2 coordinate 410,491,679, forward strand.
TTAATATTAGGAACATATTGAAACACATACGCTTCAGATTTTCTATTTTTATTTAAAAAATTCACAGGAAACTGAAACCTACCCAAGTAGCACCTTAAGTCAGAATTACGTAATGCAGCCCTCATTTTGGTCCCGTTTTCCCGTTTAACCTAACCTAATTGACTTAAAATTTACGTAAAATATAAGTAAATGGGGAATGAGACGACGTCATGAATACCTCTTGAATAAGGCTGCTCAGTTATAATGACCTAATGGTTATAGAACATATTTCCCTGAACAGGTAATTTAAACGTAAAAATTTTGTTTAATTGTGGTCGATAATATCTACCAAACCAGTTATCCTCTTTCAACTGCAGTCTTTCTTTCTCAGAAATAACTAATAAGGTTTTATTTACAACAATAATGATTTACTTATAAGTCACGAGGCATAAGCAGCAAGGACATAACTAGAAACCATCAGACATCTCTATTATAATGATGGAGTAGGAGTACATCATATAATGTCATACGTAGTTGTGAAATAATGTGTCCACTTCCCTTCTGTGTATGTGTTTTTCTGCCAATCAATTTTCATTGTAAATATATCCATTCTACCTCGGAAAATTAAAGGGGCCTCAAGTATTTTACGTTTTTAAAAAAAAAAATTTTTTTTTGCTTAAATGTATTTTAAAAATATTTTTAAAAGCCTATTCAATTGCCTGGCAGGACTTTTCTGGAGCATAAAATATGATAATATTGTACTTTGTATCTGTTAAATAACCTTATATTAATGATTTTTGTTCAATAAAATACTCATCAAAATTTCATTGTAAAATAGCCTCTTACAACTGGTTGAAAAATATGGTGAACATAGTGCCACGCGACTTCGAAGTATTCTCTCCCAATATTTTAGACCTCGTTGACGTTTTTCTTTGAGACGAAGTGTTAAAACTTAGATTATTTACTTTAAAGTTAAATGGGACCAATATAGGTTAAAATAATTTTGTAGTCTTCTAAATTGTAAAGTTTTTAAAGTCCAGGCAGAACTAAATTGGTCATATTTCCCAAATTAGGTTAGAGAAGGCGGTAAATAGAGCATCTCGTGCCGTGACGTCACTTCTGTTTCTAACCTCAAACTTCTTTGGCTGCAATTTATTGTTTTTTGAGTTTGTGGTTTATTTGTTCAATTTTCTGTTGTATTTTGTCAATAAAAATGGATGTGTTTTGTTTTGAATGTGAGAAAGTATTCTCCAGCCAGTCAGCGTTAAATCGGCACAACAGAATTGTGCATAAATGAACAAATCCGATGTAATCATATCAAATATACAGTGCCCAAAAGATACCTGTGCTTAGAGTGCAAATTGTATTTTAACTTTAATAACGACTTGCGTTTGCATTTGACAGGAAAACATGATCACATCACGGATTCGGTGAATTTGGAATTTAAAAATATTTCAGGTAAAATAATTAATCTTTTGTTAGTTGGTTAGTTTAATACTTTATTTTTTATTTGAATAAATGTATTAACAGAAAACACATCATATGAAACTTGTTTAATTCCATATTACTACTTTCCCATCTATCAAGTTAAATTTGTTCATAGGTATAGGTTTAAACCTCCTATAGGGCCATAAACCATTTTTACAACTTCTCTTCAGTGAGTACATTCAGGAACACTGAATACAATCCAAATAAAGTCACTCAGTTACACTACTAACACTACTGAACTTCACTTAGCTTTTCATTCTGCAAACTAAGTACTGAAATCTAGAGAAAAAAAATAGTTATATCAAACTAAACTCTCTAAAAGATTAACAACTGTTTTACCTGATATAATTCGAATGCAAACAGGTCGGTAATAGAAAAGTTGAAATACAATTACAAGTATCTTTAAGTGCACCGCATATTCAATATAATTATAATTATGTCCTATTTCCTTATGCACTTTTCAATTGCTACAAATTGCTACAAATTAGGACACTATCCCACTAATAAAGTGCAGTTGACACTGGGAAAGGCATCAACATAAAACAATCATTATAGTCCTTTGAAGTAATTTAGACAATGAAAATGTAATTTTGCTTTCCAGGGAAGGGGCCTAATTCTATTTTTTAAGTAAAAATAACTTTCAGGACATTTTATAAAGTAATATTTGCCTTTAGGTTAAACACATATGCTAGGTTAGTGGGGAAGTAAAATTGGGGCAAATTTTACCTAAAATTGGAACTAGTTTTGACCATGAGGTTAAAGTTATAACCTAAATCTGACTACAGGGACAAGACAAAACTAAGGTTATACTTACGTAAAAAAATGGTAAAATTTCCCTGTTTTTATCCAGACAAAAGACAGCGACTCTAAAGTTAATAATTTAGTCTAAAATTACATAATATTTTTTTACACATAGACCTCAATATGCACTTTAACTTTAGAGTAAAATTTTAAGGAACAGTAACGTAATCATTTCTTGTAAATTACACTAAAGTCAGTGTGACTTTATCAGGCATTTCATAAGAAAATATTACCTAAATATTGCTTACTAAATTACTATTAAGTCCATATGCCTTCAAAGTTGAAAGCAATGGTTGCAATTACGTTATATCAACTATCTTAGGTTAATGTGGCTTTAAACTGGTAAAATAAACTAATTGTGCTGCTTGGGTAAATCCTAAATCAATGAACTAATGAACAAAAACATTAAAACAAAACGTTTAGATATTTAAATTTATGGATTCCAAATAATTTAGTGATACATTAGTCGATAAATTAAAATTTTTTTTGCTAATTTTGATTCTTTCCTCTGGGGTGGACCGGGACTAGTTTGGGGTGGGCCTGGCCCACCCTGCCCCCCCCCCCCCTAGTTGCGCCTATGGTGGCATTCTCCCCCTATAAATTAGCAAGCCCCCGCACAACATAGAAACTTTTCTGTGAAGCATTTACTATTATACTGCCAAAAATAAACGAAATCCGTTCAATATGACATTATTCTGAAGTTAAAACCTCTAGTTACTGTACTAAGTGTGCGTTGTTCAAAGATTATTCTAAAATTTTAAACTGTGGAATTAATTTATGTATTGTTTTAACAGGTACTGGTTGGATCGAGGCGACTTTGCTCAGACACTTAAATACATGAATTTGCTTAAGGGGGCGCCACGATGTGTTGCAAGGCAGTGGATGTACGAGACGAGGATATTATTAGAAACACAACAAGCGGCCAATACGTTAATGGCACATGCGGCGTCTAGTGGTTTAGCGCATCTGTAAGAAAATTTTGGTCCGTCATCTAGCACTACAAATAAATTGATATAATTTGTGATCTAGAATTCATTGGTACGATATATATTATGATGTAATGTTGTATATTATTTATTTTCAATTAACAACTTTTAATATATAATTTTTTTTTCAGTAAGTTGTATTTTGTTGTATCGAAAGTCCATTTTATATGGTTGTTATGATTAAATTGCAAAACCTTTACCTCTGTACTATTACTGCAAACATCTAGCAAATAAATCCATAATTATTATTTTAATAGGTTTTATTTTTTCATAATCACAGCTGCCGCGATTTTCGCAAACCATATTGGCATCATCTGGGATGATTAAAACGGCAACAGTTTTGATCGCCGTCAGATGTTTTCTAGATTATATCAAACTAATCTCCTGCATCTACCGCCTCTCTACGTCTAACTAAAGGAAGATAGACCAAGTGGGCAACATACAGACTGCAACAACCAGTTATTAACCCTTTCGCTGCGCAGCACGGTTTCACGTAATTCTCGTGTAGTGCGCAATAAATTGACCTCTTGCGAGTATACGCGCTTGGAGTACGCAGATCCGATATTACGTTACTATTTGATTTGGTTTATTGTATGCATAGTTTATTATTATATAATAATAATAATAGTTTATTTATGTTAAAATCATAAAAATATACACTCGTCAAGAAAAAGGGTTTTTAGATAAATTCTGGTAAAAGCACACATAACATCACAAGTATAAATATGTATATAATTTTAAAAGAACAGGTAACAGTCACTAATATAAAATAAACAAAATTGCAGCTTAATAATAATATATCACGTTTCTATATTTTTAACTTCACGTTCAATTTCTTCTAATGAGAAGAATGCATTTTTCATAAAGAAGTCTTTAATTGTAGATTTGAATTTTCTTGGAGGTAACATTTTCATACTACTGGGTAATATGTTGTAAATTTTAATACCGTAATATGTAACACCAGTTTGCCCCCGGGTAAGCCTTGTAAATTCAGTTGTTGCAGTCTGTATATTATCTCTGTGTCTGGTCTTGTATTGATGTAAGTCAGCATGAGTATTAAAATCATTCAAATGATTGTGTACATATGAAATACATTCTAATGCATATGTGCAAGGCAAGGTAAGTATGTTAAGAGACTTAAACAGATGTTTAGTATCGTCACGGTAACCTACACCACCCACAATCCTGACAGCTCTCCTTTGAAGACCAAAAAGTCGGTGCTTACCCACAGAGTGCCCCCAAGCAAGGATGGCATACGACAGTCGAGAATGACAAAGTACAAAATAGGGTGTTTTTAGCACATTTAAAGACACTGAGTTAGACAATTGTCTCAGGCAATATATATTTTTTGTCAATTGTTCAGCAACAATCAATATGAGCATCCCAACGAAGAGATTTATCAATGAATACTCCTAGAAACTTACTATTTATGGGGTTATTCGATAAGTTGCTTAAGTCGCGAGATCATTTTTATTGTTTTAGTTGCATTAAGTGTTAAAAAATTAGATATAAACCACTTTTCAGCTTCTGAGAGCGCATCGTCACACTTCGACATTAGATTACCCTCAGATAAACAAAGAAATATATGGATAAATAATACTTTCCGTCTCCGCGTAAGATATATCACGTATTCATTGTTTACATGTCTATCGAGGCGTTCATTGGTTCTCTTCCGAAGGACGTTGACAGTTGTTTACATTTTCTTTTGCCGCCTTATTGTTTTATCGCTTTTAACGCTGTTTTTATTCAGTTATAAACAATTTTGTGTTGATTTTGCAGTTTAATCAAGTTTTATACGGTTCAAAAATGACTAAGGATTGTTTAATTTACTAAAAGACCTACAAAAGGGAGTAATTTCGTTCGTTTTATATGCCAGCATAGTTGTGTACATAGTCGTAGGTTAGGGTTATAGTTAGGTTTATTGTCTTATTGTTTTGCTGATCTAGCAATAAATAATTTTTCCTTCTGCCTCTCTCGTCTTTACACTCAAGTAAAAAACGTAAAAAGACAGTTGTATGATTTTCAGATAGATAGATAGATTAATAGATTTAGAGATTTATTTCTCTAAATTTAAATGTTACATAAGTATACCTATTTAAATTTGGTACAAGTATTTCAAACTTTACAGAATGTTTACATTATTACATAATAATAGACTGTATTAACTTTTTAAAATAATAATGCACTGGGTTCGATCCCCAGCTTTAAAATTGGCAACGTTGATATGTAATGGATGTATATCTGCGTTTTTCTAAATGTGTAACTCCCTTCTGAACAGTCTTGACTTTGAAATTGTTGGGGTTGCCTGATATATGTTCTACGTTATGTTGTTATTCCGTAGGCTCCCAGAAAATATTACGCTTAGAAAAAAGTGACTCGCTGTCCTACAGGTAACTGACCAAAATTTGAAGCATTTACAATTACGTATGCTTTAATCGTTTCAAGTTTGATGACTTTTATGTAACCTGGACAGGAAAAAGATGTTTAAGAAAAATGTTTGTTTCCTAGTAGTTTTACCAAGAGACTCATTTCACTTCCGTTATCGTATCAAGGGTGTCTCATATAATTTGCTTTTTAATACTAACAAGAGTCGAGTCGAGGCTACTCTCTGCTTTATCTTTGCTTTTACTGGAATTAATTCAGAATCGATACCTACAGACCCGACGAGAGAGGAGGGGTGCGGGGGTGATGCCCCCGGGCTTGTCTAGGGGGGCCGGAAATTTTAAAATTTTTTGAGGGTCCATATTTTCTCTCCACGGCCCTGCCAAGATACCGATATAAATTAAATTTACTAAGTTAGAAAATTAACTGCAATTTATTATATTTTTTAATAGCCATATCAGATTGAAATAATTTGATGCGTTGTATCGAAAACAGATTTGATAAAGAATCTGTTATCTTTATCGTAACTATATTCAACAATATTAAAATTAAAAACTGGAAGTAATGGTGCGGGAGCTAAGTGGCTTTTTCGGGCACTCATCGTTACAAGCATTTTCTATGCGCTGATTAATTCTATCGAACTTGACAAAATAGACTTCTGGCTTATGTCAGCCCGTCGAGTTGGCCATGGTTCAAGATATAAAAATCAGTGAAATTATATCATCATTACAAAGCCAAGTTTTTTTTGTGTGTACACATTTTATGTTTAGAATTAATAAAATAAGATCGCCAGAAAGTGTGGGCCATCAGGGGCGCAACCAGAAAGGTCAAAGAGGTAAAAACACGAAGTTATATAACATCATCGTTACAAACTTTTTTAAGGTTGAACATATTTTATGTTTTGAACACAGAAAAAAATTCTCAGAAAGAAAATGTTTAGGATTTTTGAAGAAAATTGGATTTTTTTCCGCATATTTCATCTCAGAACTCTAAACTCATCGTTACAAGTTCTGTCTCCTTTTTAAAACGTAAATAAGCTCCTTCAACAATAGAATAGCCTCCCCATAAACAAAGTCAACAAAAGTACCATAGGCTCTTAAATATACAGGAATTTAACACTTTCGGCTAACTTGACTCCGTACCGTATGTCACATGTATTGTATCATTATTACCTTTCTGGCTGCGCCTCCTGACGGCCCACACTTTCTGGCGATCATATTTAATTCATTCTAAACATAAAATGTGTACACAAAATAAAATAAGCCTTGTAACGATGACATGATTTCACTGATTTTTAAACAGTGTTCGTGACGCTCCTGACAGGAGGTGCCCCCCCAGAAGTCGATTTTATGAATTGTTATTATCCATTAAGCCATAAAAATATCTCAAAGTTCATAAAGCGATGAGCTGCCGAAAAAGCTACTTAGCTCCCGCTCTATAAGGTAGTGCATTATGTAGAGTATATTTGTTTACAATATAGAGATTTAAAAGTAATATGATGTTATTTTTGTTTTATGTATATGGTACGGGTAGCGTATGACCAGATTCATTATACAGTATCGGAAAGTCTTGGATTAGGCATGCAAACAGAGCTGCCTACGCACATGTGGTGAGGAAAGCAGGTGGCACGAGTAGGATGTGTTATACGATAAAAAAAATAGCCTAGTTGTTTCGCTCTCGCTTGCTCTTATTGTCATACTTAATCAAACGCTTGCCGGTACTGTTGAGTGATAAGTATGTAAACTTTTAGATGAATATGTTATACTGTAATATGAAAAAATACTAGTTGGTTTCATTTATATGCTAACATATATAGATGTTTTTATTTTCTTGACCGTTGATATCAAATTAACTTGATGCAGTTATATCCTGGGTTATCGGTCTTTATAATAAAATTACTCTTTTCTTACGTTTCGGTTTATTCAACCATCGTCTGAGAACTACAATTAAGTGAAGACCAATATTTTTTTAAATGCTATTTTGTATACACATACAATTTAAATCCATGTGTATAAAAAGTAGCATTTGAAAAAATATTTGTCTTCATTTAATTGTAGTTCTCTGACGATGGTTGAATAAACAGAAATGTAGCGAAAATAATAATTTTATTGTAAAGACCGCATAACCCCAGGATATACCTATATCAAGTTACTTTTATATCCTAACCAAAAGTTAATTTTTTTTTACTCAGAAAATGTAGAGTAACTTATCGTTTAAGAACCATTTAACTTTGAGAATTGACAGTTCAATACTTTAATTTCTCTTCAATAACACATTTTGTAAAAATTCTAACCAAACAGTACTCTTTTTGTCTCAATAGAGTCGTATTATTGTCAGATATAGTATCAAGTTATAGTCGAGAACATTAATCGATTATTTTAAAAATTTTAACCCCCTTATCTGTCTACGCCTCTGATTAGGCTACTCCATAAACATAAACATTCCTCTCCACTCTGCCCCTTTGAAGGTTATGCTCCCTACACACAACTTCTGTGTACTTCAAATGAGATTATTTATCCATATTTCTTTGTTTATCTGAGAGATTACCCAAGTTAGGATCAGACATGAGGAGTGTTGAGTCATGAGCATAAAATATACAAGTGACTTTCTCAAGTGCTTTCGGCAAGCCGTTGATATAAATTAATAAAGCAGGACCCAGAATTGAGCCCTGTGGTACTCCAGATTTAATATATAACTCCTCGGATGTTATTCCATTTAGTCTGACCATTTGCTTTCGATTTTCTAGGTAAGACTTAATAAGTGAGATACTCGTCGTACTGAAATTATATTTAGACAATTTTTGAGCCAGTAGAGTATGTGATACGCAATCAAATGCTTTGCTGAGGTCACAGAACAAAGAAGCAGAGTAGTGTCCCTTTTCGAAACATTCTCATATAAAATTGAAAGAAAAACAAAAACCAAGTGCTCTAGTTTCAATAATAATTTATTTTTAAAAAATGGTTAAAAACAGTACAAGTAAACATAAACATAAAAACAAAACAACATTCTTATCAAAAACATTAAGGTACAACAGAAACTTGTGTAAGTATATAAAAATGTATTAATAGTACATATTCACGTGTTAAATCGCTTTGAGCAGTCTGAACCAATTTAAAAACGACAGGCGAGTTAACGCGCTTGGAGCACAGTGGGCTCATTTATTTTTCGCGCATATACACGCTTTGAGCAGTGACAGGGTTAATATATCAAGAATCACAATAGGTTGATAGATGACAGATAATCAGAATCCTGGGTGTTTCGTCTTCGAGGTTATTAGTTTAGTACATCGGGTACAGGGCTAAAAAAGCCAAAAAGCTGCATTTTTTTATTGGAATTTGCCACTTTCTGTGGTCATAGTTGATAACCAAAAGGTAACCTTCCAGATAGGGAGCCTCATGAAAATCCTTTAGCACTTTTTTTTATTTGATTATCGTAGATATTACAATTCTAAGACCCTGTGCAAAAAACTAGAATTTTGTGAGACCTGTAAATCGTCTAAAAAAAATTATAAACATGGACCCGCACGCCTTGTAGAATCTCGGCCACGACGTCACTTGATAGCAATCCGCTAGTCGCACAGAGAAAGACTCGACGATCGCAAGCCTCAAGCGGAATGCACGAGCTTTGATGTGTTGCGCGACCGTTCGTTCCCTATTCTCTGACGATGTTCGTCGCACCGCGCTCTTTAGAAGCGTATATTTCGAGAACCACATATCGGATTCATCTGAAATTTTCAACATTGCCTAATTTTAAATAATACTTTATCCACAAGAAGTAACAATGACTAAATAAAATTCATTAAATGAGCCCATTTTTTTGAATCTCAGCTCCTAATCCGATTTCAATTTTTTTTTTTTTTTTCTTTGAAAACTCTTGTGAAGAGGACACTTTTTGTTCTTATACGTTTATCTCTACATCTTGAGGGTTCTGCACAATTTTCAAAAAAACATATTTTTTAATTTTCACGGACTTTTGGAGAATACTGTGATAAAAACAGAATTTTGAATGATGCTGAGAGGTACTCCAGTGGGTAAAGTAAAAAATACATCAGAAACTCGCAAAAAATGTTATCTGAGATTTTTCTTCAGTAACTGTTAACTGAAAAAAATTCCAAAATTTGTATTTTTAATGCGCCGCGTATTTTCGTTTATTTGAAATTTATTGGGCGCGGCCTATAGAAAAAATTGAATTGCCCGAAAACCATACAAGCTAAGAAGAAAAATCAAAGTGGGTTTTAAAGGGGATATAAAATACTCTTGTGTTGCCATTTTTGATGGCTATTGATATTTATTAGTGTATAAAAATAACAATATAATATAGTTATCTCTTAATTTTTTGCGTCTCTAACTATTCACAGGCCCATAAAAAATAACTGACTTTAATATAGGTTATAAATCCATTATCTTTTAGTTCAAGGTAGTTCTTCAAAGCAGAAAAAGTTAGGTATAAAAATATTCACATTTACAAATTTACCAGCATGTTGAAGTTAGCCAAATTTTTGCCAATTTTTTATTTTGATTTTGCCAATATAACCATTTTCATACAGGTAATCCAAAGTTTGGCCGTTTTTCCTCTCTTTTCAGTTTCCTCCATTTTATTGAATAATTTTTTGAGCTAAATTTTCAAGATGTTTGGGTCTTTTTTTTTTATTTTTAGGAAGCAGTAAAAAATTGGCCAAAATTTGGCTAACTTCAACATGCTGGTAAATTTGTAAATGTGAATATTTTTATTTCTAACTTTTTCTGCATTGAAGTACTACCTTGAACTAAAAGATAATGCATTTATAACTTATACTAAAGTCAGTTATTAGTCAATGAATATATTGTAGAATGCATGGAATATGTGAGACTTTTTGACTTCAGAAGTTCGTTAGGAGTAGTTAGTAGGTAAACATACTAAAAGTCCCCGACCCTGGGAGGTGAGCTTATGGTGGGAGGATTTGGATTTTTCGATTATATCTCGGAGACGGTGGACTCTAAAAAAATATGTTCTAAATAAAAATGAAAGCTAATTAAATTGCCTATAAAATTGTTGCTATACATATTTGTCGAATTTCCAACGGTTTTCGAGATATACGTTATTGAAAATCGATAATTTTCGAAAAAATTATTTTTTAAGTGTATATCAAATTCAAGGGAATTTAATGCTCTACAACTTTGTATCTCGAAAACCGTTGAATATTGTACAAATATGTATGGAAACAATTTTATACGAAATTTAATTAGCTTTCATTTTTATTTAGAACATATTTTGAGTTCACCGTTTCCGAGATATAATCGAAAAACCAAAAACGGGACCTCCCCCCCCCCCTCCTCCCACCGTAAGCTCACCTCCCAGGGGCGGGGACTTTTAGTATGTTTACCTGCTAACTACTCCTAATGAAGTCCTGAAGTGAAAAAGTCTCGCATATTCCATGTACTCACACCCCTCTTTTGAGCACTCATTGACTGGATTTTGTTATTTTTATATACTAATAAATATCAATAGCCATCAAAAATGGCAACACAAAAGAGTATTTTATATCCCCTTTAAAACCCATTTTGATTTTTATTCCTTGCTTGTATGGATTTCGAGCAATTCAATTTTTTCTATAGGCTGCGCGCAAAAAATTTCAAATAAACTAAAATTCACGCGCATTAAAAATACAAATTTTGGAATTTTTTTTCAGTATCAGTTTTCTCGAAAACCATGGCATATACAATAAAATTACAATAGGACTTTTGTTTAGGAAATTAGTCAAGCTTTCTTTTTTATGATGAGCAATTTTTTTATATCTTCAACGGTTAACGAGTTATCAGTAAAATAAGGCTTATTTCACCGAAGAGGTGGTTTTTTGGGGGGAATGCGGCACCCCCCCAGAACGTATTTTTGTGGTTTTGTCACTGACAAACTGAAGAAAAATCTCAGATAACATTTTTTGTGATGGAAATTTTTTTAATTATTGGACTAAGGTTCCATACAAACAGAATACACATTTCTTGCAATACTTACTCAAAAACTTGTCTGCAGAAACGTGTGCGAGATAAGAGAGACATTGGTTTTCCACCAAGTAGCACAAGTAAATATGCTACCAAAAAATTGGAATGACTTGCTCTGCTGTGATTATAGGATAAGACAGCACTATTCAAGTTACTTGGAGAACATGATTGAACAAGTTTGATTGCGCTCATATCATATCAGTACTGAGGTTCATGACATCATTCGTTCATCTCGGCCGGATGAATCTTCAATTGATGGAATACAATGCAGGAACACGAAGAAGCAGACGGCAAGATTTTTCTCCACGCTAAACCAGGGTGTATTAAATAGGTGGTCCGACTAAGGCACTTTCCTATAATAATGGCTTCATAAGTGCATGCTTCCTATTTAATTTAGTAGATGGCGCGAGCTTTAGCGTCCTACAAAAACCTGTATATAGGTACATGAATTTGCTTTGCTGCATATAGGGTTGCATATATTCACAACTGAACAGCAATTTCAACTTGAAATTTCGCCTACTTTAAAGTATCGCCATAAACTATCATTTGGACCACTTTTCAAATAAAATTGATGAGGTCCCCAAAAGTGGCGAAAAATAGGGTTTATTTTGCTCACTCTTTTTGATATCCTATATACATAATAAGCGACAGTTTTTGGCATACAAGTTATTCTTTATTCAGTTTCGCCGGAAGTGACACTAGCTTTCGAATTTTAAATGGATATTATTGCATTTTTGAATTCTGCATAATTTTCTGAATCCAACGATACCAAATAAGTGACATTTCAAATGTCAATATTTTTTATAATTTTTAGTTTTCCATTTAAGTGTGCCATGACGGTTCCGATTTATTCTAAATGACCTGTGTAATGCTCGAAAAATCGAAATCCCGTCAAAAATACTAAATTGCGTGATTTATGAGCAAATAAAGTTCATCAAAATGGTTTTTGGGGCAAAACTCAATGTTTTCAAATGGAACCATATTGGTACCGTGGTACCATTTATTAGTACTATTAATAAAGAATTTATTCATATGTCGTATTAAAATGTGCGATAAATACAAACAAAATTACAGCTAAAAGAAAATAAAAAAATACAATTTTTTTCTAATTAAATGTTAAGAAGTTGCTTTGAAACCAATGAAATATTTGTTGGTTTACCGGTGTTTTTATTGTGTCTTTAAAAATTGTTTAAAATTCTTGTTATTTGTGTTTAAAATGCCACAAAGGAGGGATATCGATAAGCTAAGAAAATTGACCTCAATATATGACAAAAAATTTAACTATATATTTTTTTTTAATACAGGACACTAACATAACGCTACAATAAATTAAAAGTAAAAATGACTACATTTTCTTCACGAGAAAAATCGATAATAATAATATAATAATAATTTGACGTGTCAAGTGCATCGAGAGATTACAAGTTTTTTCGACGTTTATAAAGCCCACGGATGGTGTGAGAGGCCACCCTGAACCGCTTACAAGCCCTACAAGTGTAAGCAACCCCACCGGAACGCTTTCGGTGAGTTTTTTCCAATAAAACTTTAAAAGTGACAGTGACATTATATTTTAAAAACTATTTCCGCTACTTCCGGCATCCCGCCGGAAATTCTTCCGGCAACATAACCTAAAAATAGTACTACATAACCTAAAAACAATTTAAGACATTGGTACCAACCTAAACATTTTTCAAAATCCAAAGTCCCCAGAGAAACATTGGAACCAAAAATTTGACAGCTATCACTTCCCCGACCGATTTAGTGAAAAATTGGTCGAGGCCAAAAGATAAAACAAAATATACCAACTCAAACTTAAACGATCCACCATGAACACTACCCTGGCTACATCTGGCAGGGAAGCTGTCCACCAAGGTTATATGGTTTTTTCTAAAGATGGCCATCCCTGCCATCCATCCCATTACCAACGAACAGGTTTTTTCGTTTAGTTGTTTCCCGTATCAATAATCAAAATTATTAAGTGCTCTTGCCTACGAACGTTTTTATAGAATTGTGTTTATTTTTATATTCATTTTAGGTTCATGTGGATACATTATAATTTTAACCTAGTCTTTAAGCCTGCCTACAGAAGACAGGAGCTACTTTTCTATTTTTCTCCAAGCCAAACCGGACCTACCCCGTCCAGCCTCACACTCGCCACGGCAGTGTTCACCGTGGTTGTCTGGCTGGCCCCGGGCTAGGATCCGATGAAGCATATACTTGTATTAAAAACATTGAATAAAATGTTAATGTTGTGCAGACTATAAATTTATCACTCAAGTTCTTAGGTTCAAATCCCACCGAACGAAAGACTTTTTTCTGATTTAATACGAAAAAAATATTTCAACTTAATAAATATAATTAAATGAGATCGTTCATATTGTTTAGTGCTCTTTTCGACTTCAAAGATTCACCGGGTGGGGAGGTTCCAGCCGCTTCCAGTAGCTGCCGATTTTTTATTAGGTAATGACTTGATGACTTTCAGAACCTCATTTGGGGTAACTGGGGTAAGGTACATATTGGAGTTGACATTGGAGGACGTCGTGCATCTTTTAGGGATAGTGGCGTTAAAGTGTTTCTTTATCTTATCCTCTACGATCGAGGAAAAGTATTTACCAAAAGTTTGTGCTACTTCCATATCATCAGTGATGGTTTTGTTGTCATGGTTAATAGTTAAGTTATTTTCACTTATTTTATGATTTGGGTTATTAACTAGGTTCCACAATGCTTTACTATGGTTATTGGATTGTTTGATTTTACGCATGTAGAATGTTTGTTTTTCGATTTTAATCTCATTTTCTATAGTTTTCTTCGTTGTTTTATATTTGTTGTGTAATATTTCAGAGGGGTATTGTTTTCTTAAGTGGTTTAAATGTTAAATAAATTGCTTATTAATAGTACTAATAAATGGTACCACGTTATCAATATGGTTCCATCTGAAAAAAATTGAGTTTTGTCCCAAGACCATTTTGTTGAACTTCATTTGCTCATAAATCACGTATTTTTGACGGAATTTAGATTTTTCTAGCATTACATTATCTCCGCTTCTCTACAATATTTACAGCTATGATATTGTATTACAACAAAACGCTAGTGCAGACCCCACTTATATTATACAGTACGCAGATGACACAGCCATACTAGCACATGACAAAACGCTAGCAAAGGTCGCAGCTAATCTACAGCAGAAATTAATGGAAACAGAAATCTGGTTTAATAAGTGGAGACTTACTCCTAACCCCTCCAAAACACAATTTATAATATTCAACCACACTATATCTAACTCATCTCCAACAATAATAATGGGCAACCAGAATATAAAACCTTCACCATCGGCAAAGTATCTTGGAGTAACCTTAGATCAAAAACTCAACTTCAACGAACACACTAACTTAACAAAGAAAAAAGTAATAAGCAGGGCAAATATTTTCGGTCACTCACCTACAAAAACGAAGGAATCTCACTAAAGTCAGCCTCGAAAATCTACAAATCAATTTGCAGACCACTAATAGAGTACGCAAATGTTCTATTTTCAAACTGTAGAAAGCCTGTGTTGGATTGCATCAGAGTAACAGAGACTACTTCATTGAGAACCATTACAAAGATGAGACATCCACTCAATCCACTCCATAATCCACCTAATGAGTTACTGTACGTACGAACACATATACAACCCATCAATATAAGAATCAAAGACCCATCGAAAAAGTTCGCTACCAAGCAACACAACATGCAACTGTTGCAGCCACACTGTAGAACACGTGATCAACAAATCAATTCCATATATAAATTTCCAGAATATGAAACAATCACAGGTTGGGCTGAAGACATCCCTGAGTAGTTTTTTCCTTTTTTTTTTACACACAGTTATTTACATATCTTTATTCTGTATCTATGTATTAAAAAACTAATTTTGTTAAAATACTATGGGCTGAAGGACTGCGGTCAATGGCCTTTTGTTAATCAACAAATCACGTTTATTATTATTTTTTTTTCTAGCATTATACGGGTCATTTAGAATAAATCGGAACCACCATGACACCTAAATGACACACAATGGAAAACTAAAAATTATAAATTATAAAAAATATTGACGTTTGAAATGTCACTTATTTGGTATCGTTGGATTCAGAAAATTATGCAGAATTCAAAAATACAATAATATACAAGGTGTTCCATTTAAAAATCGGATGTTAGTGTCACTTTCGGCGAAACCGGGAGTGAAAAAAAATCACTTGTATGTCAAAAAGGGCCGCTTATTATATATCCCAGCAAACACTCATAATTGGCACATAATTGGTCATACGCACCGTCGCCAGCATTATCATAATTGGCACTTTTATGGGAAGCCACAAGCGGACCATTGGCGAAATGTCCCACTGGCCAGCAGCTGGCCATCCTTCAATTTGCCAACAGTGTACAATAATATTTATACATCCATAAAGTACGATGTATGGAGATTCTACTCTTTTATATAGATACACATAATTCAGGGCGCTTTTTACGAAAAAATACAGCTTTGACATGTAAGTATTTTACTTGATAAAAATGAAGTAATTATTAATACATAGATAGATAGATAGATAGATAGTTTTATTGGTGTCAGATACACATAGTGTTTACACACGTCAAAAAAGTTAATGTGATATACAATAAAATAATATGACTGAATAATATAAAATTAGACAATATATGTAAATATAAAAATTAAATTTAAAAACGAGGACAAATGAATACATTACGAACAAACTTAATTAATGACATATTAAAATAAATAAATATATGTACAATATAGAGTTATAAAACACTGCACGAAGTAATTTTTTAAATAGTGCACCCGAATATACGAGGCAAGACTTAATTAATAATGTGGTGGTTAATGTCTAAAAATTCTTTTGTGCTATAGAAAGCATTATCGAGCAAGTATTTTTTTACTTTCCATTTAAAATGGTTAACATTCAGTGATCTTACTTCAGGCGGTAGGGCATTGAAAAACTGAATTCCTAAGTAACCAGTGCCGTCTCTAGTTTTAGTTAATCTTAGGAAGTTGGTATCAAGATTATCTCTATTTCTGGTATTATAAGAATGAATTTGACTTCTTGTGTTAAATACACCTTCATTATTTTTTACATATAAAAGACACTGGAATATGTAAGTGCACGGAACTGTCATAATTTTTAATTTTTTGAACTGTTCTTTACAATCATCCCTATATCTTAATCCCGAAATTATGCGTATTACCTTTCTTTGTGCTGAAAATACGTTTATTGAACTTGTGGCATGTCCCCAGACTAGTATAGCATAAGATATACTAGAGTGGATGAGGCTGTGGTATGCAGTTGTTAAAGTATTTTGTGATACTTTTCCGACCAGATTACGAAGCAGGTAAGTGTATGTAGCTATTTTATTACAGACTTGATTGGTGTAATACTTAATTGTAATACATAAATATTGTAATATGAATTTGTTTGTTATCATCCGTATATTTTATTTACGTATTTAATATTGTTTACCATAGCTCCAATTTATTCTCACAAGGGTTGCCTGCAAATTATAATGTTTATTAAGTTATTAAATTCATTTTTACTTACCGTACCAATTGCGGTCGGTGGGGTTCGAACCTGCATGTCTCCGTTGTCGGTATTACAGTTCTGACTCTTCTACCAACTGAGCTATCTTAATAACTGTTATTACGGATGCTAAAAGCAGTATTTATGGTCATGTGTATGAGGTCATATTATGTGAATATGTAGCTATTTATTTCAAAATGTAGAAAGTATTTAAATGTTTAATAAATGTTTACGAGTAGTCTCAAATAATATATCATTAATAATTTACAAAAAACGTTAAAATTAAGTTATTAATGACAAATTACAAATTACTTACTATAAAAAATAAACTACAAATTTTACAGAAATAACGGTCAGATTAAGTCAGATTACAAAAATTTTAATAACCCACAGGCCAAGCATATAGAACAAAAATGCAAATGACGGATGCTATGCTCGGTGAAGCCTTGAGAGATTTTTCACAATGTGCATGCGCGTAATCATAAAAATATTAGCCTGCATATTACCATAAAATAATCATCAACGTATAAACCGAAGCAGCATTTTTTATGGTTGCACAATAATTGACCATTTCTGGTTATTATGTGACAATTCATAACAACATGAAGCTATGGTACGCCTGCATATAATTTATTATGGACCACAAAAGGTTAGCCTATGCCATAAGAAAGCCATTGATCGCTACGCAATGGCCCATTTAAGGGCCGCAATTTTTGTGTTTGCTGGGATATAGGATATCTCAAATTTCAATCAGTTATCTTCAAAACTAAAGGAGAAAAGGAGGTACCATGATCCTGTTTCACTAGTAGAAATATTTATTTTGATGTTCAAACGAAGGAAGTGCACGGAATAGTGAGCTATATCTATTATTATGTCGACCAATAATCACCTAAAAAGCAGGGCCGTTGAGAGCCAAAGTGGGCCCCAGAACAAGAGACTTTGCCGGGCCCCCATTTTTTTAAATATATATTTTTTAAGAGCAACTATACAATTTATCTCTATATCGATGCCGATGGTGTTTATATTATTATTTAAATACCCAAATGAATCGAAATATTTATTAAAAAAAACTAAAACATAAGTAACAGAACACGATAATACAACTAAATTGTCACTCGAAATGAACTGAAACTTAAATTCTAAATTAACGCTTTGCGACTAGCAAAAAGTTCAATCACAGGCTGAAAATCAGTCTTTCTTGCCAAAACTGCTTCCACAGCTAATGTGCCCAAACTTGTCAACCAGCACAAGACGACTAAATAAATTTTTTATCCTTAGAGATGTATTACGCTATGGTCACTACGGGACACAACACGTCCACACATGCCGTTTACAGTCTACCGAAAACCACGGGAATTCATCTGTTCCTCGAAACAGACACTTAAGAGGTCTACAGACGATCCAGCCAACATCAGTACACTTTGAAGTTTGCCATGCGAACTTGTAAAATTGTTAGACCCAACAGTGTCAGTTCGCTTTGAAGATGTTGGAATTCCAGCAGACCATTCACTTTTACGAGTTGTCATGGCAATTTTCAAAGTGTACCGAGAAGACGGGCTAGTTGGCTGATTGGGTCGTATATAGACCCCTTTAGAAAGGTACAGTAACAAATAAATAGCCAAATTGATTATTAAACTTTGTGTAAATTAGTTATGGTTCATAAAAATCATAAAATGGTTTGACAGACGACTGATCCAACCAACCAACCAACCAACCTTCTCAGTACACCTTGAAAATTGCTATGATAACCCGTAAAAGTGAGATGGTCTGCTGGAATTCCAGCGTCTTCAAAGCGTACCGAGAATGTTGGCTCCAGCAGACCAGCTCACTTTTACGAGTTCGCACGGCAATCTTCGAAGTGTACCGAGAAGTTCGGTTGGTTGGTTGGATCGTCTGTAGACTCTTTTAGGTAACAGCCAGAAACGCCATAAAAAGAAGTCACGACGACTGGGATTAGCTGGTATATACAAAATTATACTCAAAGCTGTGTTAATTTTAATTATTATAAATTACATGTTGTGGAAATGTTGGTATTTTTTTAACATGCTTGAGATTGCAATTTTTTAACTCGGCTCGGGCCCCAATAATTTGTACCAGCTGTGCCCCCCTCTCGACGGGCCTGCCAAAAAGAACATCGATATGACAGCAGTCTGCTATTTGGAATATCCCAAAGTGTAGGTCACAGTTCTGACGACAGGATAGATTTGTATATTAGAGAAAGTGTCAATAAGGGCATAACTACGAAGAGCAAGAATTTGAACCGAATTCTTGCTCTTGCCCAAAATATTTTTTGTTCTGGCTAAAACACCTATACACGTATTAACAAATTTCAGAAGTGAGAAAATGGCTCTTAGAGAGATCTTATAGGTTTCTTCAGAAGTCCAACATCCTGAATGAATCCACACAAAAGATATGCTATGTGTAGAGAGGCACATATTGTAGAAATTAAAAAATGTTTTTCCCAAATAAAAATGTACTCTCAATAATAAATAGTTTACTTTAGTCAAAACATATTTTAGTGCTCGAAAGGAACTTTACAGCTGATTTTTTCTTACTCGTGCTAACTACTACTTTTTCCTTACGCTGTTCGTCGTCTTCAGGCTCAGTTACTTTAGCACCTACACCACTCATAATTATTCTGGAAATATGAATTTGCCGTGCAGTAATTAGCGGAATGAGGTCTTTAGTGAATAATCTTGGTGGCTTCGTTTCGTACCAAATATTTTCGGACAATTCCTCTATGGTATCAGATCTACTTTTATCTAGACATGTTCCTTCCACGAAGCAATAACTCTTGGCTTGAAAATTAAATTAAATTGGTAAACATTAAAACATTTAAAAAACAAAAATAGTTGCACAAAAATTAACTACTTACGGGCATCTTTGTCTTCATCTGAACAAACACAGGGACGCAAGAAGGTATCGTTAACATCACTGATATCAAATGAAAACATTTTCGATTTTAAATTTATAAGCTACTGGAATTTTAAAATTGCCGCGATTACGCTGCGATGTCAAATACGTCAAAATATTTAAAAATGTTGGAGTTGTTTACATCTCCTTCAAAACGTAATTGTTAAATTGTTTAATTAAAGCAATTGTTGTAATTGCAGCGACCTGTTTATTATTATCAAGTTTGAAAAGTAAATTATTTTTGAAATATTCGTGTCGTAAAAATAACTCCGACATTGAGGTTAAGTTGAAATTTTCAAATTGTTTAAATGCCAAATTTCAGTGTCAGAACATTATCTATTTATTTGAAAATGAAAATAACAATTATTTACCAAAAATACTATTTTTAGGTACCTATTCACAATAATTAATAATGGATTCTGATTCAAAGACAGTTGACGACGATGGAGATTCTGCTACAAAACACGTTTTAGATTATTACAAAAAGTACTCTCTAAATAAAGAACTTCCGAAATACTTTTCAGGTACTTCGGTTTCTTATTTACCAAAAATTAACGTTGAGGGTGAAAATCCAGAAGTAGTTGTTACAACAGACATAGACATCATCATAACTGATGACAATAAAGAAGCTATGAATGAAGAACCTTTAGATACTTCGAGAGCTAGTAGTGTTATGTCAAGTCGCAAGCTTGAATGGGATAATGGTGCAGATATCGGATACGATAATTGCCTGGACATTAAAATGTTACGTAAAAGTTCCTCTTTGCCGCTATTGACAGATTTGAAGCAAAAGAAAGTCGATCTCCGGCGAATAATGTCAAGTATGGACTATCCAGACAGCCAAAGTAGTAGTAGCGAGAGTAATGTTAAAATAATCTTAATTACATGTTCCAGTAGTTCAGAATGCCCAAGTCTTGAAATTGAAAACGTTTATTCCTCCTCATCTTCTGCGCAATCAGAGGAAAAAAAGATTACATCTTCATCATCTTCAAGCAATGTTGAGAGTAATGTTTTACCAAAGGATAATGGTACTTCCACTTCGAGTTCCGATGCAAGCGGTACACAGAGAATAATGCAATTTGCAAACACGCTTCTCTACCTTAAGAAGAAAATTGGTATGCCGGATGCACATTCCACACCGAAATACCTAGAAGATAGAAAGAATGACCCTGCGTTGCTTTTGGACACACCTGGAATTAAAAAACCTGGGGAAATTGTAAAATATGAAGTTAAACATAAGAACAAACCCAGTACTTCTAAATCTCGGGAAGAAAATTTACCTGTAGAGGACAGAATCGAACAAGACAATAATAATGATGTTCGAGAGAGACATATTGTAAAATATATTAAAAAAAAAGTAGTAAATCTAGCAATTACGACACCTGTGATGGTGGAATGTATTTGTAGTACTCGAGGACCCGAAGAAAAGCCAAAGGATCCACCAGTCCAAACCGTGACATGCACAACTATAGGTGTGCAAACCGATAACATTACTGAACAGGAATTAATTCAAGCAATTCGGAAAAGGTGTGATAAGAACCAGTCTCTTTTATTTTTTGAATACTCAGAGAGTGATAGAACCAATGCCCGTAGCACACAGACAAATTCCGATTTGGTAGCTTCAAACTGTGACAGTTTTGAATTCCTCAAGAACTCACCTGAAGAAAAGAATAACCTGGCGACATCAAATGTTTGTAGCGAAGTTGGTAAAGAAGATGCCTACAAATTGCTATCGACACAACCAGTAAGTACAGTTGAACCCATAGATGTAGTACCGCTGACAAGTGTTTTAAAGAGAAGTCAGAAAACGGAGGACTTAAGAAGAGTACCGACCGATGAAATTTCTCACCTATCTTCAGGAGACTTTTGCCTAGGAAATGTAATAGCTGCTAGCCAGTCAGGTAACCTTGGTGATGATATTGAAAAAAGTATCAGTCTTCTGCAAAAGTTGCTAAAATCAAAGAAATATGACCCAGTTACAAAGAAACGGTACATAAAAAAAATCGTGAAAAAAATAACAGAATCAAAGTACCTGGAGGAATCAAGCACCAGTTCTGATTTATTTTTTCCAAAGAAGCCAAAACCGAGTGGCTTTCCTGCTGAGCATTTTGCATTAGCGCATAGCGATAGCTCTGATGAAAACACTAAGAAGAGCAAACTGGGCGAGTTAAAGTTGCCCGAATCAAGTACCGACAGTGTCGATGCAAAAGTTTCAAAAAATACTTTGCAGCCTGATACGCATTGGGGTGCAGCTGGTAGTGAAAGAGTAAAATTATCTCCACGAAGAAAGAGATTAGTGTTTAAAACTTTTACCCAGGATTTTTTACCAAAACAGAATCAGTCTTCCCGAGATGAGGTAAGTAGCCCTCCAGAGATAATTCCCACCGACTCTAGAGAGACCAGAAAAAATTGCTTCACACTTACTAACAATGAATTCTCTGTAAAGCATAAATCAGATGAAACCCAAATGAAGTCATCTTACGAAACAGAGAACGCAAGTTTAGAAAAACAGTACGAGACGACATCATCTTCAAAGTCTGTAAGTTATGAGAACTGGAGGGAAGACAAGACCTTGTCTGAAAAACTGTTAGAAGAGCAATCCATCGGAAGAGGAAATGGTGACTGTTTGGTGCAGTTTGCGGAAAAAGAGAGAAAATATCAGATTAATTGGATAAATAATGAGATATCCCACCTGGGGAAATTGAAAGGCCTGTTAGAGAAACCTGCATTGGAATTAAATGTTAACAAAACTACTACGGTTTATACAGTCTCCGAAGAGAGCGACGGTGCTAACAAAATTGCCAAAAACAAGCACAAGTTTGTAATCGAGACCCAACTCGGCGCTCACCGTTCAAATGATTTGTGTTATAAAATGGGCGACAAGAAATATACTGTGCACAAGGCAAGCTCAAATAAGACAAACAAGCAAGAGTTGGGAGTAGTTGATGTGGTTACTGGTGACAACACAACAAATATAAAAGTTGTTGCTCTTTGCATGAAATGCCAAAAGGCCCCGTGTGTTTGTGTCATAAAGAAACCTAAACTTTGCCAAGTTTGTAAAGACTGTCCTTGTACTTGCCCTAGTAGTTCTGGTAAAAAAATGCCCACTAACGGTTTCAAGAATATCAGTATCTGCCAGAGATGCCAAAGAGCTTTTAATACTCCTTCAACAGAGACTATGTTATCAGGTAGAACAATTTGCATCGATTGTCACAGAGCTACTTGTACGTGTATAAAAGCTGGACACGGTCTGACTTCAGATCAAAGATATTGTTACTATGGTGGAAATGTAATATTGAATTCGGGGCGAAACAATGATTATGCTGGTACATTCATTCCGGTTGAAATGCCTAAGTCATCTTCAGATACTCACAAAACGAAATATTGGACGTTTCCTTGTTTCGTTGAGGACAGACCTGGGAGAAAACTCAATATTAAACCCTCAATCGCATGCACCTGTGAAGAGGTTCCATGCGTATGTTGTTCAACTGCATCAAAAAATGGTAAGTAAAAGTACTTATTTTCACAAACATGACAATATGCGGGTTCGGACATAAAAGTAAAAATTTTCTTTGTTAGATTACAAGTTAATACAACTAGTCCACGCAAATTAGATATTTTAGAAGAAATAATTTTTAAAGTAATAATATTTGAGATGCGTACTCTAAATAGGGTTAGAAATAGATACCCGCCCAGTAGGTATTGGGGCACTTGAGAGGGTGATCCGCCCCCCAAAATGGGGCCCGTAGGGCTCCGCCCCGCCCCCTTTTTCAGTGAGGCCCCATTTAACTCAAGGCCTCTTTTCCGGTGGGGCCAACATAACCTCACTTTGCGTCATTCTCGGGGCCCCATTTAACTCAAGGCCCCTTTTCCAGTGGGCCAACATAACCTCACTCTGCGTCATTCTGATTCAACCTATTTCATTTTTACCTATTTTTACCCATTTTGAATGTGAAATCAATGTTATCATTTTTACCTATTTTCACCCATTTTGAGTGTGGGACCCTTCGTCGGTACACAAGGAAGCCGTGGAACAGGTGTCCTTAACTACTGTGAATCATTCCTTAAAACTCTGAATACTTATAATTTCCTATATATAGAAGTCACGTGATAATATTTATTTACCATTAATTGTTATTGAATACCCAACCACACGCCTCTGGATGAATCAGTAATTATATTTTTAGATATACGTAATAGTATTACACTTTATACAGCTAATATATCTCGTAATATATAGTCTCATGTTAAACTTATATTTTTATTGTAATTATTTTTAATGAAAAAATCCAGCCACCACTCAGGATTCGAACCACCAATCTCCGGTTTGGTAGCTCAGCGCAAATCAAAATCAAATCAAAAACTAGTTTATTTAAAATTAAAATAATACAGAATTTGACCCTCCCCAGATACTCGCTTCGGAGCCAGCCAGACATGCACGGCGCCAGTCGTCGTAAAAATTGAAAGACTGGACGAAGTGAGGCCAGGTAGAGCTAAGAGGAACTGAAAAATAATATAATATCTCCTGGTCACGGGGTGCAACATAAATATTAATTAAAGTTAAACATGTAAAAAGATAACTTAAAATAATTGAAATGAAAAGGCAAAAGGTGCGTGTATAAATAAATATCAGAGATAAATATGATGACCACGCAGGAAAAACCGCTGCCCAAGGAATCACTACTTCCACATCCAGATTCTCTATTCAAGTCACTCACAACGAAAAAACTTTGTATGTGAAAATAATTGTTTATGGAACTTTAATAATATAATATTTGAAATCCTCTACCCCAAAAACCCATAAAACGATACCCCACATCGGTAGTGGGGTGGGGGTGGTGATAGGGGGGTGGTAGTGGGGGGTGGATGAAGTAAAAAAATATTTTGATGTTTCTGGTTCCTGTACATAAACTAAATCACATTTTTTTTTCATCCTCTTTAATAAGGAGGTGGGGGTGGTAATGGGGGTGGCTAATGCCAAACATTTTTTTGAGACCTTAGCTTCTCTTGTATATACTAAATACCAATTTCATGGACTCTTACCTGCTTGATTTACCCATTTTCCCCAAATTCACCCCCCCAACCCTTCGACGGAACAAGATGAAAATATAATCTAGTTCTAGATCTCGTTAAAGTACATATGTGTACCAAATTTCAAGTCAAAATCTTATACGGTTCCAGAGTAAACGTGCGCACAAAAAAAAGTTAAGACAGACCGACAGACAGACAGAAATTTTTTTTTCCGCTCAAACTTAAAATCTCGACGTTTCATGACATTTTAAGCCTATTTGGACAATAAAAATTTTTAAAAATTTTTTTGTCGTTACTATACTTCCACTGGACGTGGAAGTAATTATCGGCCAAAAAACCCGTTTCAAGTAATTGCTAGAGCGAACGGCTATGCTAGACCGCACAATTTATGATTTAAAACATTTAAAGTTTCAGAAGATTTTGATATTTACAAAAAATATAATTAGGAAGGGAAAAATTTAGGAAACGAACAAAAGGCAACAAACAGAAACGAAGAAGGTAAAAAGAGTTATATATCGGAAGTTGTGTGTGATAGATTTTATATTATAGAGAAAAGGGGATATGGCTAAATAGGTTGCCGAAAGATGGGCAATGCCTGATATGGTAATTTGTGTTTTATGCGAAAAGGTGCATTATGCTCTCTAATTTGAGTAATGTTGTTTGTAAGCGGACTATCACTAAGTTTAAATTGATAGAATTTTTGTGATGTAACTTTGATGTAGCTCAGCGCTCAACACACTAGGCTAATGAGGTATCTGACTTCGAATCGATTAATACGGGTATACATGAATCAATTCATGACGTCACACACAGGGGCCTACCGTATTAGCGAAATCTATTTCAATTTCCTGAAATGTAATGTTCATATTTATTTGTTATTAATTTTTATTTTTAAATACCTTAAAAGTTTTGAAAATTAATTTCCTATATAGGAGTCACGTCATATAATATTTATTGATCATTAATTATTTTTTATTTAAAAAAAAATCAGGCCTGAGCATGGATCGATCTTGCAAACTCTACACTCAAAGAAATAGTATGGGTAAATTCAACAAAAAAAAAATGGTTAACTAACAATATCGTTAATTTTGTTAAACTAAATTATATTGATGGTATTTTTAAACAAGAGGTGATTGTTATTTTAATTAATAAAAAGTTGTCGTACAACAAAACAAACATTAACTTAAAAAACAGATGAATAAGACTATTATTTTTTTCGTCTGACTATTATTTTGTTGAATTCTGTCAAATTAAACTAGATAATAGTATATTTTATTTTTAACTATTATCGAATTGTAATTCTAACCCAGTATTAGTTCGCTGTACTATTGTACTTGGTAGACAAACCAATATTATTGTCGTCTTCTAGAAGTTCTAAAAGAATTACCATAAAATTTGCTTGCTTACCATGTAGTCTGTTACAGAAATTATTCTCAGATGACGCCACATACAAATCACTGACAATAATCAATCATGCATTATCTTATACTCTTATGAATTTATAGAAAATTAATAACATGATTGCAATGTTCAAATTCTCTCAGGGATCATCGATATATTTGGATGGATCTTATAACCGATCTCTAATCTTTGGTTTGGGTGGTCTGATGTCTCAATACTGAGATTTTGGCTAACCAAAAAAAAACTTCATCATACAATAAAGTGTAGATCAACCTAAAAATTAGTTTCTGAACAAAAAACAAAGTCGTACTGTTTTATTGTAGACCAAAATTGAAAATGGTTAGTGAACATAAAAAAATGTCATTGTACTATTTAATTTGTTACAAGAAGATATGATTATTAAACTACTATTTGTTTACGAAAAGAAATAAAGTTGTATGACTATTCTTTTCTGATTGATTTAACTATGAAACTAGATAGGCGCGATTTCATATGCTCTTTTGGTTGAATTTACCTATCATTTTCTTTGAGTGTAGACTGTAAGTGCGAAGCGTTCACCACTAATCCACTATAGTACATATTAAATGAATATAATTTTGTTACGGTAAATTATGTGTCATGTATTAAGTTAATACTTTGTTGAGTTCAAATAATGCAGAGGTGTTATAATTTCATACCACATGTATCCGACCACAATTGCAAAGTCAGCAGTTTATTGCATTTGTACATCATGTATTTTATTAAATTTGTAAAACAAAGAGCTCATTGAACTTGTAAAGTCAGCAGTTTATTGCACTTGTGTACATCCTATCCTTTATTCAGCTTGTAAAGTCAGCAGTTCATTGCACTTGCAAACCCAACACGACATTCTTTATTTGGTATTATTATTTTGTGATAATGCACTGTAAAGAAAATTAATACATGCTCTATTGTTAATAATTCATTGGATATGTGGAATGAGAAGTGAATAGGTTAATATACGTTTCTTAAACACAGTTATTTCGTATGTCTTTGTAAACAAAAATATAGATGAAAACCTTTGGTAGTACGAATCACTATAACTATATGATGAAAATAGTTAATGTAAATGTAATCAATTAGGATTCAATAATACAAACTTTGTGTAGCAACGTGAACATGTAGTATAGCGTAAAAAGGATGAGTAAAAATCTCAATGGACAGAGTGTAAGTTCAATATTGTAGTATGTATATGGTTTTGTTTTAAAAAAATAAAATATATAACTAACGTAATGTAATCCGTATTTGAAGCGTATTTTCTCTGAATTTTTAAAATAATTATGAATAATTTTTTTCTAAATATAAAGTCCACCTAAGTTTCTGTTTCCAAAACTAAGCAACCAAAAATATAAGCAGAATGATTTAAAATTAATGTGTTTTGTTAATAGTGGATTTAGATGTATTGATATATGTTGTAGACTAGTATTACTATGAGAAGATGACAGGGCGGAGCCAAAATGCGCGAATATTTTTACCAGTGGCATAGCTTTATCTGGGGTATAGGGATGTGTAATTGCAATAAAAGTTTCGCGGTCAAGGAACTGTGAAAATGGAGTAGATTAAAACTTGCCAACTGTTACGAGTAACCTTTGTTCAGGAGAAGTGTAAGAATAGTAAGTTGTACTAAACTTTGCCTAATAAAGTTGTTTTATTATTATTATTACCGTCGCTGCCGCTCTACTGTAGGGCACCGCCTCCACTGGTGTTCACATTGAATGTCACGTAATTCTTTCTCATTGGCTTAGAATGATGGAGCGCACAAACTCGTTTCTGCGCATATTTTTTGCTGTCATCTTCTCATAGTAATACTACTTTACTTGCTATTCTTACTATAAATAAATAAACATTTCTTGGTCTATAACTTTTTATTTATTGGCTTTTTGAAAATATTGTCTCTTGTGATTCTGTTCACTTATTTTTTAAATGAATTTTAGTTTTTGATTCATTAAAAACGGACATAAGGTAAGGCCCTTTTGGAATATTACGGCAAACGATTGTATTCAACTCCAAAAAGACCCACGTAAAATTTTAGATCGATCTGACGTCATAAATTTGAAATATTAAAGCTATGTATGATTTAACCGATTTCGCTAATATAGTAGGCATCGTTAGGTTCATTTCCAAAATTTCATTGAAATCCAATACCATTAACTTGAGGGAAGTAAAATTTTATATATGTGAATGTGGTTTCGATAATATTTAAAACTTCATACACATTACGTTGAACTTGATTTTGGTTGAAAGTACAGGAACCTGGCAGAAATTTTAATAATAGCTACGTAATACTTGTAAATCTTAAGAAATATATATTTTTGAGGTTAGCTGTGGCGACACGTGCAATGCTGCATGTAGTGTTGCATATATTCTTTCAATGTTTTAATTTAGCTACTTAATGTCCAGATGTCACTGGACTCTTGTTTCACTAACCAAAAAACAAAAGGCCGGGAATGTATGCAACACTATGTACGTATGCACAGAACCTGTAAAATTATCTATCTATACGTAAGTAATAAGAGAACTTATTGGTCCTGCCATCTATTACATTATGTACAAAGTAAGCACTTATGAAGCCACTGTGAGGGTTGTCGTCGCATCACCTATTTAATACACCCTGATAAAGTGCAATACTATTACATATATCTAAAAATATAATTATTGATTCATCCAGAGGCATGTGGTTGGGTATTCAATAACAATTAATGGTAAATAAATATTATCAGTTTAGAAAAGTCCGTCCGTCGGTCAGTCGGTCTGTCACGCTCGGCCCCCCTAATCCGTTTTCGGATTTCGATGAAACTTGGGTGGTTAATGGAAGGCCTTTAGAAAACCATAACGCTGGAAGCTCGGCTCCGTACGGAAAACGGGAGTACCCGATATAGACGTTTCGAGTTTTTCGGAAAAAATTGAATAACTCGGTAACGGGCAGTCGGATCAATGGCAATGATCTACAGATAAGTATACCAGAGACTATGTTTCAAAAATTTTTGAAAAGGCATTTGAGATCAGATTAAATTCATTTTTAATTAAATATAACTTGTTAACCCCTAGGCAATATGGGTTTTGCAAGAATAAATCAACACAAGATGCGGTTCTCTCCTTTTATGAGAAAATTCTACATAACTTTGATGAAAAATTACTATCAGCTGGCATTTTTTTCGATCTATCACGGGCCTTTGATACCATAAATCACAATTTGTTGTTAAAAAAACTTGAAATATACGGTATCCGTGGCCCAGCATTGGAATGGATAAAGTCCTACTTATTGGAGAGAACTCAAACAATCAAAATTGTACATGATGGTATGGAATGTCTTTCAGATAGTATTAACGTTCTGACAGGGGTACCACAGGGCAGTGTATTAGGTCCATTATTGTTCATTATTTTCGTCAACGATTTAGTAACTAACTTAAATAATTGCTTCTTAACCCTTTTTGCAGACGACACCTCCTCTATCATAACTGCTCCTAACGTTGACCTCTTAAGCAAAAATGCCACCTTATGTGTTGATAAAATGTCACAATGGTGTCGCAATAATGGTCTGATTCTAATTCAGCAAAAAACTGTATTTTTAATGTTTTCCCCGATTCGTGCAAAGTTGGACTTTAGCCTGTTGGTCAGAGGAAATCACAATCTCCATCAAAATGATCTTACGAAGTTCTTAGGCGTACATATGGATATGAATATGTCATGGGAGGCTCATATTGAGAATCTGACGAAAAAACTGGCTAGTCTAAACTTTGCACTTCTTCAAATAAGGGACACTGTTGAAGCTGACACACTGAAAACATTCTATTACTGATGTATTTACTCGGTTTTGCAATATTGCATATTGTGCTGGGGAAATAGTTCAGGAATTAGCAAGGTGTTCATTTTGCAGAAAAGAATTGTGAGAAGTATGTTTAAACTTCCCTACAATACATCCTGCAGAGATTATTTTAAACAGCATGGCATACTCACCATTTATTGTATATATATTTTGCAATCTGTATGTTTTGTCAGGAAAAACATTGATAGTCTTTTAAAATGTGGTGATGTTAATAAATACAGCACGCGATCGCAAAAAAATATTTTTGTACCGCCCCATAGATTAGAGCAGTCAAAAAGAGGGCCCTTTATCTCTTCAATTAAAATGTATAACCACCTCCCACAAATTATAAAAGATGCAAGTAGTTTTGTGATTTTCAAGAAGATGGTAAAAAGATTCCTAGCGGAACATTGTTTTTACTCTTACGAGGAATACTACCTCTTTACTTAATGTTCTCCATCTGATCTTACAATTTGTACCTACTAATGCTGTGATAATTAAAATTTCACCCATTTATTTATTTATTGTTATACCTTTATTAGATTTTAGTTGTACATCTCCTTGTTTGTTTGTCTATTTTTCATATGTTGTATAATCTACCTCTAACTATATATACATGCATATATATGTACATATTTTTTCTTTTTTTGTTTTGTTCTATTTTGTATTTGACAATTCCAATACTGTAATAGTCTATGGAAATAAACTCATTATTATTATTATTATTATTATAATAAAAAATGGAAATTGAATTTTTTTGCAAAAAACTGGTTTTCTCGAAATTATTATTATTATTATTATTGCTGACGGCCCGAATCCGTTGACCGCAAGTATTTCTTCCAAGGCCGAGTATGATTTTCAAAGAAATTGATAACTCCCGAACCGAAGGTCCGATTTTGATTTTCAAAAATGGCGATTGTAGGGCTCGATTAAGTCTATTAGGTGACGTTTGTGAGAAATTTGACAAAACAAAAGCGAATCTACAAATTCTCGAAAACTTGATTTTTTTTGATAAATTCTACAAATACCGCACAGTTTCCTAATAAAAATCGAATATTAAGTATTCCGTCGATCAATCTATATAACCGGTATAAGGCATGGACCTTTTTTGGATAAAAAATCTGAAATAGAGTTTTTTCGAAAAATTAAAAATAAACGAGTTATTTGCAAAGATGCATAACCACGTCCGGTATAACAATATAACCGATGCCCTTTCTGTATTTCAAAATGTAGTTAGCTTTTACTTTAGTCAATGCAAAAAGAAAAAAAAAAAAGAAAAATAAAACGTCAAAATGTACTGAGTCATCCTACAACCCTCTGCTGAAAAGGTACTGAATCATCCCAGCAGGTATAAAAAGCATATCAAAATATAGGTTCGCTTGTTGTTGTAAGTTTTGTTTACTTTTTGAATGTCTGAGTATTTTTTTTCTAAAACGAAAACCAATTTGTTGGGTTTTCTTCTTTAAATTTGAGGGGGTTGCGGGGGGAATTTTGGTGGGAAGTTAAGAATTTGGATTCAGCGAGCCAAAAACATAAAGTAAACCTATTTCCAGAACTACCATGCATTTTTCCAGTTTTGTAATCCATGTGTTGTTCTAGCTGGCCTCCCTTTGCTGTATGGCGCGTCTGGCAGCAACATGCCTCTTTTTGTCCATGTCCATACCTTTTCTTTCACTTGGGGCCAGTATTTTCATCTTCCTTTAAATTTTTCTTCAGACAATTTCCTTGGATACAGTTGTATCAATAATTGTTTACAAGGAATTTATTTATTGAATAGATTTCCTGGGAGATAAAAATACTGGTTCTTAATTGTACATCGAGGGCTAATTTTGTACAATTGTTCTGTTACAGTTTTACCAGCCCAGAGCGAAGCAGAAATCCAAAGTGGATCACTAAAGAAAGTTTTTGAGAATTGTCCTTGTACCAGCCATAGCAAATGCCATTGTGGTTTCGTAAAAAAATTAATAAAACACTTTGCTATAGCCGAAATTCCATTATCTATTTTAAAGGATCTTAACTGTTATAACAACAAGAATGGCCAGACTGAAGAAAATAATCCAGTTTGCAATAATCAAACTGTTGGCACACAGATAGAAATGAAGACTAAACATCAATGTTTACAGACCGAAGATTTCCGTGCACACTGTGATTGTCCTGCAGACTGTGGTTGCCCAGCAGACTGTGATTGCCCAGCAGACTGCGATTGCGCAGCAGACTGTTATTGCCCAGCAGACTGTGATTGTGGATGTGCGAACATGAAAAGCCAATCTAGCCAAAAATCTAAGGTCAACTTGGCGCAACATACGATTGTAGAGTACCATCAGCCCACATGCATTCGATGCACGTGTTGCAAGGCCATGCAGGTAGAAGTTGTTAAGTGTCCCAAAAAGGAGGATAGTGTAATTGAGGTGTGTGCCGATTCCGCTTACAAGTGCGCAAATTGCAATTCCATGCAGTTAGAAGTCGTCAAGTGTCCCAAAGAGGATGATACTGCAGTTGATGTTTGTATCAGTTCTGCTGAAAAGTCCATAACTTGGAAATCCACGTTGTTAGAAGCCGTCAAGGGTTTTATAAGGGATGGTACTGTAGCTGAAGTTTGTGTCAGTTCTGCTGACATTTGCACCAGTTGCAAATGCACACAATTAGAAGCCGTCAAGTGTTCCAAAAAGGAGGATGCCGGAACTGAAGTTTGTGTCAATTCGGTTGACAAGTGCACAAGTTGCAAATCCATGCAGTTTGATGCCGCCAAGAGTACCAAGAAAGAGGATGCTGGAACTGAAGTTTGTGTCAGTTCGGTTGAAAAGGGCACAAATTTCAAATCCACGCAGTTAGATGCCGCCAAGGGTTCCAAGAAAGAGGATGCTGGAACTGAAGTTTGTGTCAGTTCGGCTGACAAGGGCACAAATTACAAATCCACGCAGTTAGATGCCGCCAAGGGTTCCAAAAAAGAGGATACTGGAACTGAAGTTTGTGTCAGTTCGGCTGACAAGGGCACAAATTACAAATCCACGCAGTTAGATGCCGCCAAGGGTTCCAAAAAAGAGGATACTGGAACTGAAGTTTGTGTCAGTTCGGCTGACAAGGGCACAAATTACAAATCCACGCAGTTAGATGCCGCCAAGGGTTCCAAAAAAGAGGATACTGGAACCGAAGTTTGTGTCAGTTCGGTTGACAAGGGCACAAATTTCAAATCAATGCAGTTAGATGCCGCCAAGGGTTCCAAAAAAGAGGATGCCGGAACTGAAGTTTGTGTCAGTTCGGCTGACAAGTCCACAAGTTGGAAATCCACACAATTCAAGCGTTCGAAAAGGGATGATGCTGTAGCTGTTTGTGGTGCAACCCAGGTTGGTAGTGACCTTTTGCAAACCTGTAGTTCCAGAGCAACTTCATCCTGTAAATGTGCCAAATGTAATAAGAACAAGCATACAGTAACTTCCTTTCATAAGACATTAGCTTGTAAAAGTGGTAGTTTGGATAGTTACACCAGATACGAATCTTCATCTGCAGTAATTTCGTCTTGTAATGGTAAGTAATCTTAGTCCAATAAAAATAGAAAATATAAGGGAAAACTTAAGGGGGTCAACAAAACCTTTTAAGAAACTCAGTATTAAAAGCTTGCATCAAACACTCTGTGATATGTCTAAAATATGTAAAAATACAAATAATGCTGTGATAAAGGATAAATATAACAAACTAAAGATTATATATAGAGAGCAGGTAAAACAAGCTAAAGCAAATTTTAATAATAATAGAATCAGTAACACCAGTAACATTATAAAAGAGAGCTGGAAAATAATAAACGAAATGAAAGGTAATACAAAGAAATATGACTCATACCACATAAATATTAATGGCGAAGAAATTGTAGATAAAACTAGACTAGCCAACCACTTTAATAACTTTTTCTTGGATATACAAAGTTCTAAGCCTGATATTAATAATCTCAAATTCGCTCCTCATTCAGAAAATACGTTTTACCTATATCCTACCACCCCTATGAGATAGAAGGGTGCATTATGAAAACAACTTTAAAGCCAGCTGCGGGTATTGATGAAATTTATGGTAGTGCCTTAAGGGTAATTAGTGACCTAATAAGTACACCGTTGTCCTATTTGATTAATGAATCATTTATCGAAGGAAAATATCCAGATTCACTAAAGATATCTAAATCTGTACCAGTTTTTAAAAATAAAGGAGCAAGAGATGAAATAAACAATTATAGAAATATTTGCTTGCAAAGTCAGTTAGCCAAATTGTTTGATATATGCTACAATAAAAGGTTAACTCAATTTTTAGAAGCACAAAATCTATTAAACACCTCACAACACGGTTTTAGATCCAAGAAATCTACCTCAACAGCAATCGCAGAACTCTGCAACAGTGTGTATGAATGTCTCAATAATAAGCAATTTCCAATTGCTCTTTATTTTAACCTATCACGGGCCTTCGACACGGTTGACCATGACCTGCTCCTGGAGAAATTATATCGCATTGGTGTACGAGGTGTTGCCTATAATTGGGCGGCATCATATTTACGAGGGAGAAGACAGATCGTGGTCATTGATAAATACAAGTCAGAGTCAAGAAATGTTAATATTGGGGTTCCTCAGGGTTTAACTCTGGGTGCTTTATTTTTTATTACCTTTATTAACAATATAATATATTCATGTACTTCCTCACAAAAAACAATAATTTATGCAGATGGTACAAACCAATTAGTAACAGGAAATCATTTAATACAATCAGTTGAAACATCTAATATATCTGCATTAGAGAATTTATCAATGGTGCCAACATAATGGAATAAGAGTAAACGTAAATAAAACATTTTCTATGGTATTTCAACCAAAGAATGGTAAAAGCGAATCTAGTCAACTCATTAAGATGAACCATAAAAGCATTGAACAAGTGAATTCTATAAAATTTTTAGGGGTTGTAATAGACCAAAAAATGACCTGGGAGCAACATATAGATTATATTTCTTCAAAATTAAGTACTATGTGTTTTATTGTAAGACAGCTGCGAGCTACAGTATCTTTGTCCATTCTTAAATTGGCCTATTATGGGCTTGTGCAATCTATTTTAAGTTATGGTTTAATTTTTTGGGGACGTTCAGCTCACTTTCATAAAGTCTTTGTTATACAGAAAAAAATTATGAGATGTATGGTAGGAGCACATCCTCATACATCCTGTAGACAAATATTTATTAACTTGTCAATTCTAACTCTGCCTTCTCTCTATATATATTTAGTTGTATTAAATATAAAAATGAGAGAAAATTCATTTATGAAAATAAGCCATGTGCATAAATATGATACACGTAACAGTAATTTATATCAACCATATTCAAGATCAAGTGTCTCTCAAAATTCGCATATTTATCAGGGCATTACATGTTTCAACAGGTTTTTAAATCTTTGTAGTGATGTTAAGTGTTATTCAGAATTTTAATCATTTTAAACAAAAACTGTATGAACACCTAGTTAGTATGGCATTTTATTCTGTAGAAGAGTACCTAGGTCATTGACTATTTCGTTTTGCATGTATGTTAAGTGTTAGATTGTCTAAGTGTATTTGATAATGTCTATGTACGAGTGAGTGTATTGAGTATGTATATGTATGTGTAATGTACTATTTTGACTACTTTGATAAGTTTTACCTTTGTATGTAAAATTAATGAATGAATAAAGTATCTATCTATCTATCATAGGCAATTTTTTAGAGGCGCGGGAATTGAGTTAAATTTGTTTCTTGCAAATTTTTACGTTTTATTTGCGCAATTTTCAAAAACAGTATGTCCTGCATCAAAAATACTTTATATGAAGAATGCTGGCTTTCACGGCCATTGTCTAATGAAGTGGTTTCTTCTGGGTGTTGCCGTGGTTATCGAACTGGACTTGATATTTCGCTGATCCAGTTGTCAGCTTCTTCAGAAGATTTCTAAAAACTATCTTTAGAATCCTTTTGTATAAGCGAAACGTCAAGTCAAATTCAATGACCACAGCAACACCCAGAAGAGACCACTCCATACTTTATATGAACAGAGTTTATTTATTATTCATCTCTAATCTGCCCAAAATTTCCCAAAAAGTATCATTTTTGTAAAAATTCAATGGCGCCAAGTAAAATTTATAACATATTATCCAATATCAAAAAATGGAATTGGACCTTTTTGATTGCTTTGCTATACAAATTTTATTTGAGGTATGGTATGCATTATAAATTGGGGAAACAGTACTTGCATTAACCGCATATTCATTTTGCAAAAATATGCCTAAGAATGATTGAATTTTGCTGTGATACATTTAGAAATTTTAAAATTGCAACTGTTACATTTATATATATTTGAAGTTTGTGTAGGATACGTTTGCAAGAATAAGTGTAAGCATCATAAACGAGTTGACCATGATCACGATACACTATTTTACTTTAGTCAAACTTTTGCCGAACAGCTTTTTACCAAAAAAAACTGTTTTTACAATAATAATAATAATATATTCATTCATCCTTATTACAGATCATTTCAAATACACATGATATATATATATATAGGATATGTCAGATTACGAATCCGAGTTTAAGTTAATAAACTGGTGGTCAGGAACACTTACACAGTATATATAAAATAATTAAAATTTAAAAACAATATACTTTACAATAGGTTTACCTAGAATTAGATATAAAATGTTTACATGTATATGTAAAAGTTAAAACCTGTCATTAAAAAATTCATGCATTGAATAATAACACTTAGATACAAGGAATCTTTTAATGTCATTTTTAAATTTACTTGCAGATGGACAGATTTTAAATTCATTTGGTAGATGATTGTAAATTTGTATACATCCCAAGGAACAATTTAAAAGTCATTTGGACTTGAGGAGGTTTAGAGAAAGGTTTGTCAGGGTTAGGAAATAGTCATGTGCTTTAGTGATGTTGTAGTTAAGGCCTTTTAGGCTTCAAGCATACTTGCTCTTAATAGTAAGTTTTAAAGCATTCTGTAAGACCTAATTATAAAGCTAATTTGCTTCTAGGATAATATGTATTTGTAATGGATTTATCATAACCTACATAAAACTAATTAGTTTTATGAACGTCTTAAATTCCATTTAGATTTAAAGAGGCTTTAAATTATTCTTTATGGTTTTAAAGTAGGCTGCTTCTCGGTTCTCACGGTAATTTTCAGTCGTTTCTTGTAATTCTACCTTAATTTGCCAAAGAGAAAATGATAATTATTAATAATTATAATTGTGAGATTGACCTTGAATATTTTTATATAACAAGAAAAACATGGCCGGCCAACTAAAAACCTAATTGTCATTTTACAGTCCTCTCATTAAACTATATATGCTAATAATGGTAATGACCTAGAACATTTACTCTAAATGAACTCCTTTTAGTCTTTTTGTATACTATCACATAAATGCAAATGCACTTGACGAAGGTCACATGGACTTGATAAAAGCTGTAATAAAACGTTTGGGATTTAAAAGAACCGCCTCCAAGACGAACCGCGTTGGCATTTGATACAAAAAACTTAAAACTTAACCTCAAAATAATTTCTTCCATAAAAGACATAATTACACATCAGTAAGTCGTGAAATGCTTTTAATTAACACACACACACACACACATGCACCAACGATACTTCAGGCAAACATATTGTTTATTGTTTTTATAATGAATGTTTTATTGAGGTTTTAGAAAGTGTTTTGTGGAATTAAAATTTGCCTTTTAGATTTATAGAGGCCTTTTTTTCTTCATAACGGTTTCATCACAACATTTGTCAAGGATGTTTTAAGAGTCTAATTTTGTAATGGCCTTTAATAAGTACTAATAGGCATTGAAAATGTCTAGTTTTAAAAAGGATTTAAAATGCATTTATTGCAAATATGTTAAAACCCTAAAGAATAAATTAAAGCCTCTTTAAATCTAAATGGAATTTAAGACATTCATAAAACTAATTAGCTTTATGGGGAGTTTTATGTAGGTTTGATAAACCCATTACAAATACATATTATCCTAGAAGCAAATTAGCTTTATAATTAGGTCTTGCAGAATGCTTTAAAACTTACCATATAAGAGCAAGCATACTTGAAGCCTAAGGGCCTTAACTACAATATCAATAAAGCACAAGACTATTTCCTAACCCCGACAGCTCTTTTTTAAAACCTCTTCAAGTCCAAATGACTTTCAAATTGTTCCTTGGCTGTGCAGATCTTTCATAAGCTGCTGTCCTATGCATTTTATTTTGAAGAGCGTTTCGAAACCTGGTTGAGTAATTGTGGTTTGAGCCATTTTCCTAAAAAAGGTTAAGATTGTTTTTGACATAGAGTGAACACTTGAGAATGTATATGCAATGCAAATGTGAGAATTCCGTTGTTTATAAATAAGTCCCGGCAAGATTCACGTCTTTTCTTATTATAGATAAGACATACAATTCTTTTTTGGGCTAGGAATACTCTGTTTACGCCCACTGCGCTTTCCCATAGTATGACATGATAGGACATAGCTGAATATGTAAGCGCATAATAAACCTGCATCATTATTTCAGTCAGAGTGCAGATCATATCTGAGTTGCATGATAGCAAAAAAAGCACTACTTAATTTCATTGCAACTACATCAATATGTATTTCCCAGCACATTTTGTGGTCAACACTGACACCAAGAAATCTTGTGCTCTTCACAAGAGGCATGTTACATAGCTCCGCAGGAAATCGTATGTTTCTGTTAAAGTAAATGCATTTTGTTTTCTCTGAATTTAACATAAGGCTATATTTTTGGCACCATCCTGCCATTTCATCCACGATAGGGCCTATTGATCTCTGCAGTTGTTCTAGTGATGGTTCTGCTATAGAAATCGAGGTGTCATGTGCATAAGTAGTAACATACCCCTTGCTAATACCTTGTGGCAAATCATTAACAAATGATAAAAATATTAATGGACCCAGTATGGAGCCTTGCGCTACCCCAATGTCGACATCAAAGTGGTCAGAATGATGACCATTTATTGAAGTGAAGATTTTCCTTCCACTTAGAAATGAGATTATCCAGTCTAATGTAGTTCCTCTCATACCTAAGTTTTGTAGTTTTACACTAATAAATTTTATGTTAATGGAGTCAAAAGCTTTTGACAGATCAAAGAAAACTCCTGCAACATATTTATTTTTATCTAGTTCTCTATTTAAAAAGTTTATGAAACTCACTGCAGCGGTTTCCGTTGTTTGGGCGAAAACCATGTTGGATATTGTATTTATCTAGGAAGGTGATAAGCCTACTATACATTAATTTATCAATTATTTTTGAAAATATACTTAGAATACATATGGGACAATAATTGTCTATATTCGCTGGATCATCACAGTTTTAATTATTTGTGTGACATTAAATTTTCTAAGAATATCCACATTTTCAAAGCAAATTATTGCCGGAAAAAAATTAAAAAATTAAAAATGAATGATTTTTCACATAATTTTATTGTATGTGTTTGTATTTTCTTTCTTTGTTGTTAATGACTTTATTCGTTCATTTTATAGACTTTTTTATATACACACTGCTTTGACTGATATCTGTATTTTTGTAATTCTGGCTTTTGTAAAACAATTTATGTTATACACACCAATAAATATTTTTATTGTTATTATTTTTCAGTGGAGAATTTCGTTGTATATACAGTGTCCCACTTTTAAGCATTGTTTTGTTGAAAAACTGATGCAATATTATTGATCGGCATGCTGTGGAACCCCCATGTTCAGAATTTAACAACATTTTGATTTTTGGTTTTCGAATTACGGCCCACTTAAAATTGCCTATTTTAGACATTAAATAATCAATAAATTGGCAACGAATCTTTTTTCGAAAGAAAGTCATTCTTTATTTTCTCTTTAAATTCATTTTTTTCTACCACCCTATATCATCAATACCTTCAAATTCGGTAATCTTTATGGCCCGAATAATTTACAGGTTTACCCAAAATTTTTCAATGAAAATTCGTGACCTTCGAAATTTGAAAGTTTAGATAATATGGGATAGTGGAAAAAGTGAATTTAAAGAGAAAATGAAGAATGACTTTTTTCTTCAAGCGTATTAAAATGTTTAAATTATGTCACCAAAAACAGAAGTAGAAGTAGAACATTGTTTTACTAGTAACAAAATGTTAGTACCGAACGCCACCATAGTGGACATTGTTTTACTAGTAACATAATGTTAGTTCCGAAAGCCACCGGTGGTGCGCTATCCACTAGCCACTTGTCATATTGTGTCAACATGTAAGACTGTAGTTTGAATATTTGTACATTTATGATAAATACATGAATTTTTGCATTTTAATACGCTTGAAGAAAAAATAGTATATATTACACGGAGTAGAACGCCTTTTTTGTGTTTCGCCCAGTTTGCGGCAAATCCTGGGCTCAACACAAAAAAAGAGTGCGTTCTACTCCTAGTAATATAATATACTATTTTTCGAAAAAAATTTCATTACCAATTTATTGATTATTTAATGTTTGAAATAAGTAATTTTAAGTGGATCGTAATTTGAAAACCAAAAATCAAAATGTTAAATTGTGGATATAGTGGTTCTACAGGATGCTGATCAATAATATTGAATTAGTTCTTCAACAAAAAAATGCCTAATATGATTTCTCGAAAAATCGACCCTTTTTTTCTTAATAAAAATGCACGCCACTGACTGAAATAAGTTTTGTCTTACTCAAAATAGACATATTAAAGATCTTTGATAAAAATCCAAATTTGGTTGAAATTGGATGACCAATAACTGAGCTATGTAGGTGTTACCGTGAAAAGTGGGACACACTGTAAAATCATTTTTAACCTACTATTATCTTTATGAAAAATAGGTGCTTTTTTCTTAGTTAATTTGTCATAAACGATCATATTTAAATCATTGCAATGTCTAAAATTTTCATTTCACACCAAAGTTTAATAATAATAATAATAGTACAGAAATTGATTGAGTCGGTCCAAGAGAACAAATACAGGATATATTGTTGCCCAATCAGAAGCTGAGTAATAATGGGCTTAGTTTAAATTTATCTTAAACAAACAATTATTCTGTTTTTAAGAAATATAGAATTTGATAACCATGAAACAGTTATAATTCTGGATGTAAGCATTGACCTCAGTTTTAGTAGAATTATCATGTTGATTAAGAGGCAAGGAAATTGTCTCGTAATATTCAGTGATGTAAAATTTCCGAAATATTGAATTACCTCCAAATATTCCGGAATATATGGGAACATAAAAAAAAGCAGTTCGTTGATATTAGTAATAAATACTTACTACTACTACTACTACTACTACTACTACTACTACTACTACTACTACTACTACTACTACTACTACTACTACTACTACTACTACTACTACTACTACTACTACTACTACTACTACTACTACTACTTACTACCAAAGACTAACTTAAAGACTTAATAACAATAATGATCATAATAAAGATTTATTAGAACAGAATGTGCATGCATAAATAGCACTTTTAATCACTTTTCCTTGTTTTTTTGTCTCCATTAATTTTACTTTTAGTTTTTTCCATAGTGGCAAAAGTTTATGAAAAATACCCGTAAAATTCGCCAAGTTTCAGCAACTACTGAGGACGTAATATTTTAATATTTATCATCTGTACTGTCTGTACACAAATTTTGACGTTTCATGTAATGTTCGTTTATGCGAATAAGTATTATTATTATTATTATTATTACTATTATTAAACAGAAAAATTATTGTTTTATTTATCCAATAGACAACTAAAACAAGAGAAATGGGTCATGAGAACTTGTGAGGGTGTTAAATAATTATTTATAATAATTAACCCAGTTGACCTGGATCTTTATGAAATTCAGTGGGGTTCTTGTCTGATAATAGACGAAGCGGTTATAAAAACATTCTAACGGATCCGTTAAGAATTACGACCTGTAGAGTGTTTCCCTACGTACAATTTTCAATAGTAATTTTCCATTTCCATTAACTCTAAATTTTGCGGTCTCATGGAGAATCTTTTTGCCAGTTGTATTAAAGGATCTTCTATAGGCATCATATTAGTTTGAGAGGTTGTGTAGAGTATATAAAGCAAAGCGAAAAAGAAAAGATTTGTTTTCCTCATAAAATGAATTTTATATATTTTTTTACAGATTTGTCAGAGTCGTGCACCGATGAATCTACTTCAAAGACAACCACTGTAATCTGCATTTGTTGTAAGGAACAGTATATACCAGAGAATGCAGTGATGCAGGGTAGTTTCAACCACAACTACCCCTTATGCCGGTACTGCAGCGAGAGGGGGCCGACTCTAACTTCACATTGTTATACCGGCCGACAACATGTTTGCACCTGTTACAAACCGATGAGAGCAAATATCTTCCAAGAGATTAAAAAGACTGTCGAGCAGCTTCAGGATCTCGATAACTGTACGTGCACGTACGCAGGTCAAATGCAGAATCAACCTACAGCATATTGTAAGTACTGTCAGTATAAATTAGCACAAACTGTTAAGGGCAAAAAAGGAATAGCCTACACGGTAACCTTAGAAGCCGAGAGTCCGAGAAGAGTAAAATGTAAGCGGAAGAAAAAGCCACCTCTTGAGGAAATTCGGATAAAAGTCCCGTGTTCTCATAACAGAAAGAACCGTAAAGATAAAGAAAATTTTTGTAGAAAGGACAGTGCCAAGGAAAAAACACAAGTGTGTCCGCATGCAATAGATATTGCTAGTGACTGTAAGGATAATAAAACAAAAACACATGGTACAAATCAGAAGGATAGAAATTTAACATTACAAGTAAGTAGAGAAAGAATCGAAAGTTTGAAAAATTTAGTGTTAGTATCTCCAAACCTACTCAGCTAAATCCACTGAAATCTTATAGCTTTTGAGGGAAGTTATTATCAGGGAGCGCGGTCGTGCAAATACGAACATGCGCCCTTCAGTAGCTTATCTAGAATTCAGCTGGAAAGGGAGATTGAAGAAAAAAAGTATCTCAAATAAGTCATGCTAGACAGTTGAATATAAAAATTCAAAATTTTTCAGTTCATGCCAGGGCCGGATTAAGGATTGGCGCGCCTTTAGACAAATGAAGTATTTGTGTCCTCTTATTTACAGGCGGGGGTACGGAATTGTAAAATGCGCCGCAGGCCAAATTTTCATTTAAAAGTTAGATATTTGACTTAAAATGATATTGTTTTCGAAAAGTAGGTTTCATGGGCGCAAGACAAAAATATGAAATACCAATAAAAAATGTTTTATTATAAAAAAAATTGCAAAATTTATATTTTCCCCTGAACTAAAATTAAATATAAACATTAAATATATTGAAAAAACATATCCTTTTTCGTGACTTCTTGCTTGCGAACTCCGCTATAATATAATCCTTTAAATAAGTCTGTAAAATGTTGCTACAGAACAGATAGGAACAATTTAAGACATGTCCTAAAAAAAAAAATTGGCTGCACTTTCAAACTGGCGAAAACTAAAAAAGATGGAGAAACACTTTCTGTACCAGAAACAAAGTGCATAAAATTTTCTACAATTTTGTTCCTATACAATATTTGGATAGGAGTTACCGTTTTCCAGATACCACTGTTACCGTTTTCGAGATAAATGTCTGCAAACTATATTATTATTATTATTAATTTTTTTCAGTTTATTTCATTTTATTTTTATGTTAATAATATAAAGTTATATTATACGCCTTACAATAATTGTCACAGTTATTTCCTCTAAGTGATTTACCGATATATGAATTTCCATGTTTTCTTAATTTTGGATTCATTTATCTGAAAAATGGTAACTCCTATCA
This sequence comes from Rutpela maculata, assembly GCA_936432065.2. NCBI lineage: Eukaryota > Metazoa > Arthropoda > Insecta > Coleoptera > Cerambycidae > Rutpela > Rutpela maculata. The sequence continues at coordinate 410,535,852 of OW386285.2, forward strand.
AAATATTGTATAGGTACAAAATTGTAGAAAATTTTATGCACGTCGTTTTTTGTGAAAAAAGTTTTTGTCCATCTTTTTAGTTTTTGCGTTAAATGACAAAAACAACATTGGCAAAAGTTTTTTTTAACATATGGCCGCCATTTTGAAAGTACAGCCAATTTTTTTTTTTAGGACATGTCTTAAATTGTTCCTTAGGCTTTAATCTTTATGAGAAACTTTGTCCAAAAGTAGAAATAAAAAAAAACCATGCCATACCCCATGTGGGTTTCGAACCTAGGACCCTTGGATGCCGAGTCAAAAACGTCAAAAACGTAAGAATCACTTAACCGTAAATTTTTATAAAAACATAAAAATAAAAAAAAATTAAATTCTCAAATTTAAACCATTAATAACATTTTTATTTACTGATTGATTTTGTTCAAAAACAATAAGGGTTGGTGTTATCTCATCTAAGGGTTCTTCCCCTAGCTAACACTAACTTATTGTCCAAATTTCAGTACAATCGGATTTTTCTTTCTTAAGTTATCGTGCTTACAAGAAACGTGACGGACGGACGGACAGACGGACATTTTGAAAGTTGTTCAGAATTCGTTCACTAACACGATGATATGAAATTCTCTACGAGCGATATTTACGATTTTAGAAATGTGCCGATCAAATACAATATACTCTTCGTTTTTGCGAGGAGTATAATGACTTTTTTTCGAAAAAAATTTCGTTAGCAATTTATTGATTATTTAATGTTTAAAATAGGTAATTTTAAGGTGCCTGTCCATTCTCCCATTATATAATAATCGACGGGCGTCATTTGCTTTGCTTATAGTTCAGTCAACTCTAATTTGAGTGCTAACGAATGGACTTTGATGAAGCCTTGTGCAATGTGTTGTAATGACGTTAACCCCTTAACTGCGGGAAACGGACGATTCCGCAAATTGATGGTATCGACAGTACGCGGGAAACGGAATATTTCAACCTCACTTAGAATACATTGGCTGTGGGAATCGAACGTTTCCGCTCTTTTATAAATGATTCTAAATACTTTATTTACAACTGTACCAAAACAAAATCACGTGTACGAGTTTGGTGCAACATTGTTAACGCACTAGCTGCGGGAAGCGACCGTATCCGCTATTTTTTTTATTCGTGCTTATTACGACTGTACATAATATCTTTTGGTGGGAGAACAATCTGTGCCATCCTATATGCACAGCACACACCCTGTCTGCGATTTTACAATATTGCCAGTATAGTTCAGACTTTGGTTAGTAATTATATTGTGCTGCGAATTCGAGTGAAAATGAAGAGATTTCGACTTCCATTAAACCAAGAAGAATTGGAAGCGGCGTTATATTCGAGTGGTGATGAAAATGAACTAATTGACGACCACGATTATGATTTTGAAATATCAGATGGAAGTGATTCAGAGCAAGGTAGCTTTTCATGCATTTCCAACTAGTTGTTATTATTAATATTTTATATTTTAGATCATGCTATGCTCGCGGGACCTAGCCATTCACCTTCAAGTGTTATTGTTTCCACATAATGATGGCAATCTTTCTCATACAAATGCCAATTCCGATTTAGAAGAAGCTAATCTGTTGACCATCCCAAAGAAAAAAAAAACAAAAAAAGATGACAAACCAACGAAAAAAAACGTCAAAGAAAACGAGAGAAGCTGATGACGAATTTCCATGGAAAAAAGATGAACCGTATCAGCCAATCATTCACAAATTTGAAGATCTAGGGGGATGTTCGGAGGAACTTGTGCCAGATAATCCCTCAATTCTGGACTGTTTTCAGCTATTTTTCTCCGAAGAATTTGTCGAGAGAATTTCGATTCAAATTAATGTTTTTGATGTGGAGACAATCCGAAATGTTTTGCTTTATTGCATTGACACTTTTGATGCCCCTTCAAAAAAAAAAAAAAAATAGATATCCAAGATTATTGGAGCACAGATGAAACTATATCTACTCCTTTTTTCCAGCAAGTCATGACATGAGATAGGTTTATTTCAATTTTACTGAGTCTCCACTTCTCTGACAATAGTCAAGAAAATTCTAATAATGATAAATTGATTAAAATAAGGATGGTGTTATCTCATCTAATACCTGCATTCAAAAATACATTTTATCCGTTTGAGAATTTGTGCATAGATGAAAGTTTAATGCTTTTCAGAGGCAGACTTTCCTTCAAACAATATATTCCGAAAAAACGCCATAGATTTGGAGTAAAATTTTTTTTAATATGCGATTGCGAGACGCTATATTCTTGATATGATAGTTTATTGCGGGGCTGAATCTGATATACCCGAGCATGATACGGATATAGGTCAGTCCGGTAATATTGTCATGACTTTGATGCAGTCCTACCTTGAAAACGGACACACCCTTTTTACTGACAACTGGTATACTAGTCCACTACTTTACGCCCTTTTACATAAAAAGAAAACTAATGCATGTGGTACATACAGTAAAGGCTAATAGGAAATATATGCCAAAAATGGACCAAAAGTTAGATAAAGGAGGAACAGAACACTTTGAAACGAGAGTTTGATGTCGCTAAAATGGCAGGACAAATGAGAGGTTAGGATGCTGTCAAGCTGTCACAAACCTGAAATTGCAGCCTCTGGAAAAATTGATTGGAGGAGTGGTGAAGAAATATCTAAGCCTAAGTGCTTCATAGATTATAATAAAAATATGGAAGCCGTGGATAAATCTGACATGATGCTTAGTGCAACCGAAAGCATGCAAAAAGGGTATAAGAAGGTGTTTTTTCATCTCCTGGATTGCTCTGTGCTAAACGCCCTTGCTGTGTATAAAATGAAAACCGGACAACACATTACACTGCCAGATTTTCAGCTAAAGCTTGTTAAAATAATATTGCAGCAATATCATACCGAAAAACCACGGGCTGCTTATAAAAGATCACGTGAAGCCGATTCACCATTACGACTCACGGCCAGACACTTCATACGTCACTTGCCCCGCAGGGAGGACACAAATAAAATCAGAAGTGTACGTTGTGTAGTGTGTGCAAAAAATAAACAAAGGAAGGAAACAACTTACAACTGTGCAGAGTGCAACGTGCCTCTTTGCGTCACCCCCTGTTTTGAAAGATATCATACACTCAAAATATATTAAGTTAACTGTTAACAACCAAGTATTGTTATTTTTTGCAAAAATAAATTATCTATTAACAATTTTGATTTTTTATTATAAATCCCTTTATATATTTCCTCAATAACACAGAATAATACACGAGAAAAAAAATTTGTTCGCCATCGGCGACCTGCGGGAAGCAAACAGATCCGCTAATATAAATAGCACGTAGCCGCGGGGAGCGAATGGATCCGCTAACACAAATAGCGGGTAACTGCGGGAAGCGAACGTTTTCGGAAACCTGAAAAACACCCGCTTACCACAGATGCCATTAAAAAACACACCCGCAGTCAAGGGGTTAATAAAAAAATTGAACAAAAGATTAGAGTAGGAAATGATTTTATCATGGGTTCCGTAACTTGTAGAATTAGGTCAAAAATGAAAAAGCAATCTTTACCTTTTTTGGCCTAAAATAAGATGTTTTTGCTCTTGTGAATTTTTTCGAAAAATGCATATTTTTTGAGATGTGGCCACTCTAAAATTCCTAAAAGTTGGGGAGGGGAAATGTAAAAGCTGAAAAAAAAAATCGAAAAAAATTCAGGTGAATGTATCATCGAAATACAAGACTTTTTTATTTGCAACTTTTTTGTAAAGTGCATTTTCACCGAGCCCCTTTCTTTGAAATTGTAGCGCTTTAAAAATTTGAAAAAATTCAGACGTATGCATTGAGACCTTCTAAACATTTTCTGTCTCTTGGAATTTTTTTGTAATTTGCTATAATTTTCCGAGTTACAGGCAGTTTTTTACGATAAATAATGTACTACATTTTTTGGAGCATTAAACATTTTCTTATTAACACTGTTAAAACCCTGAAAACATTGTCCGTCTAAAAGTTATTAGAAGTTTAATCAATGTCAACTTCAAAATTTGTATAAATAAAGCAGCTGTTGAAATTGATTTGCAACACTGCATATTTCAAATATGGTACCAATCATTAGATTTCTAAAAAGTATAACATTATTATTAATATTATTATTACCGAGCTCCTTTACATAAATAATTCTTTCACAAACATGATATTGGCATTCGATTGAAAGGTTAGAATCGGGTTTATTATTTTTAATACCTTTTTTTAGGGCACTTTTTTTAATGAAAGGCTTTAGTTCTGACATTTTTAAATATGTTGTATTATTATTTAAGGTTATTATAGTTGAAGCACTCGCAATAGTGATCGAAGTACCGCCTCTGTAGGCGGTGTTGTTGAGACGCAATTTCTACAGAACGCAGAGCTGGATTTAACTGTATTGTTCTCTTGTTTACTTTTTCATTGTAGGTATTTGTCAGCCGCGGCTTGCGAAATTTAGATTAGTCATATCTTAGTATCGAGTCATGGGACCCAAGCCATATTTTGTGACATGACTACCAAGATAAAATAAAAGTTTTGCAAAAAAAAAAAATTACATCAAAATTTGCGAAAGAAAGTTTTAAAAACCTTGGGTTTTTGTAAAAAGACTCAGAAGACTCAGAAAAAGGAGGAAAACGATGTTTAATAGAATTTAAATCAGTCTTTTTAGAAAAACCCATTTGTTGTGTGGTGTTCAATTCATTTTTAAAACTCTTTTTTTGCAAAATTCGATGAAATATATTTTTTGCAGAACGACGACGACGACAACTAAAGATCATTCATGCCGGTATGTCCAATAGATCATTTTACATAATATAGGATAAGTCTAAAAACATTAAAATGTAACTATTTAAATATTAAATAATAAGTTAAGTTAAAAGTCATCAGTAAAATATTCGTTCATAGAATAATAAGATTTTTTCCTCAGTCTGGACTTGATCTTATTTTTAAATTCCTTATCACTAAGTCCTTTGTAAAGGTTTGGCAATTTATTAAACACCTTTATAGCCATGTACTTGGGGCTCTTTTCATATAATGTTAAATGATGGGTGGGAATTACTAGGGGAATTGAGTTTCTGGTGTTGTAGTTATGATTATGGTTAAGAGTGTTCAGATTACTTAATTCGGACTTTGCATAGAGTAATAAATTCATTAGAAATATGCTAGGGAGGGGTAGATTCCCAATTGTTTGAAAATGTTCCTACAGCTAGTTCTTTTATTTATACCTACTATAGAACGCACAGCTTTTTTCTGTAGTTTAAACACTCGTATGGCCTCTGGTGATGAACCCCAGGCAATAATTGCATAGGAAATTATTGAATTGAAGCGAGCATAGTATACAGTGGATATCACAAAATTCACTTCTTCACTTCACTTTATCTCACCTCACATCGCGTCCTCCTCTGAATCCTCGCCTTTTTCACCCTCTTCTTCATTTTCAGATGATCCGCTATTTTCATTCAAATTTATAATAAATTTATTTCCACCGTTTATATGAAGTTGACCAATTTTTGAATATTCATCTTCAGTTTGAATTACTTTCGTAATTCTTTTTTTCCCAATCTTCCTTGTTAATTTTCGACATTTCATTTTGAATTAACTCTACGACTTTTTTGTCGAATTTCGGAAAAGTATTTCCTTTTCTGTCATTTTTCTTCAATTTACACCAGATTAATTCAATCGGATTGAAAATACAGAAATATAGCGGTAATCTCAACACTTTGTGGCCATATCTCTCCGCTACAGTGTCTATAACATACTTTTCGTTCGCAGGACTTCCAAGAGTTGTGCTTTATTATAATTTTCTTCATAATAGAGATCATGTTCCATTAAAAAAAAATTATAACTGCCTTAGTAGAACTCTTGTTAGGAATTTTATAGACTTGTCTCGAATGGTATTTTGCATTATCAGGAACAATAACGCTGTTCGGTTTTAATTTTGGAATTAGGGTTTTTTCAAACCATTCCTCAAATATTTTTCCCTCCATGTTCTTGTGGTAATCCGCGTTACAGTCTTCCATGTTCTTTCCGCACAGTTTCAATGCACCATCAACTGATCCACAATGTAATATAATCAACCGAGTCCCTTTATTAGGGGGCAATGAGATTGGTTGACATTTCCTAGATCCATCAGTCCATCCTTTTATTACAGTGCCATGAGTATCATACCAAGTTTCATCTAGATAATAAATGGGTCTATTTTCCCTGAGTTGTTTTATTTCTTCTAGATATGAATTTCGCCAATCTACTATTCGTCTGCTTTCCATAATCGCCATTCCTTTATTATTAGTATGATATTTGAATCCAATTTTTTTCGTCCAATTTTCTAAAGTTCTTTTGGGATATTTTAGAGGATAATCCATTTCCTTTAGTTTTCTGTCTATTACGTCAAGAGTTGGAATTTCATTTTTCTGATACGTGTCGTAAATTACACATTTTAAAAGTTTTGCTAAAAATGGGTTCAGAGGTTTCGATTTACTGGAGTCGGATCGTTGTTTTCTTGGGAGAGATGCTGTTTCACCTATTACATCTAAATCATCCAAATTGGTCATTGGCTTTTCACTCGAAAATACTATCGTAAACATTTAAGCAAAGGGTCTAGCCGTACTTCCATGGCGAAACTGCCCCCGATAGGAACCTATATCATAACCTATGTTATATTGTAGAGGGCACTTATAATAGTTGATCGAGTAGATATTAGCTCTATATCTTAGTTAATTGAGGAGCTATTTGAAAAAAAGTGTCCGGAGGCGACTTTTTTTCAAAGCGATATATCCTAGTTAATTTTAAAGCTAGGAAAATAAAACTAAATGGAAGTGTTATGGTACACTTTACAGTTTATTTTATAGCATTTCCTATGGGCCAAGCCTAAATAAAAGTATTTAAAAAATGCAAAGAAAAATTTTGTCAATCGATTTCTATCAGATCTAATTGAATTACCAATTTGAAAAAAATATATAATAATAGTCTATGTCTTGCCTAACAGCCTAATTTGCATTACATTTCAATAGTTGCGTTTGACAGCTTATAAAAAGTATATCAACGGTTGGTGATGTCAACTAGCCTATTGCAATGTTTTTTTGATCTACTTTTATAGTGACTATAGTCGGTCTCAGTTAAGAATGCCGTTGTTTTCGTTATGAGCGGAGCACAGTTTACACAGGATATGGAAATTCCCAAGTAAGTAGAATCCCCCCATGGCCGACTCAAGCCAGTTGGTACATAAAATAAAAATTAACGGTTTAAATTAGGGTGACCATACGTCCGGAAATTCGCTGGAAAGTCCAGCATTTTGGAGTACTGTCCAGCATTTACAAGTGTCCAGCGAAAGTCCAGCATTCTGACCATATGTCCGGAATTTCGGTGGAAAGTCTTACAAGTGTCCAGCATAAGTTCAGCATTCAGGTTATAGTGAAGTTACAGCATTACATTTTGTTTGGAAAAAAATTTTTTTCGGATGCTTCCCGCTCATCAAAAAATTTTGTGATCGAAATAATTTTTCTTCGGCAGAAGTGTCCAGCATTCACTTAACAAAAATCTGGTCACCCTAGTTTAAATTGGCTTTTCTTTGGCATTTGGCTCTTTTATAAATACATTGAAATTATTGTATCTTTGATCTCTCTCGCGCAGCGCACATCGCACATCGAAGTTTATTTTATTGTTTTATGATATTTATGAATATTAATACAAAAGAAATTGTACTAATTGTTCATATATTGTTCGGCTATTTCCTTCCATTTTTATTAAAATCAGACTGTTATAGTCTTATTTATCTCTTTTGTTATAAATAAGGATTCACAAACACGGTATCGCCTGTGCTAAACGCTGTGCGATGTGCGAAGCTCAAGTTGTTGATTTCATCACTCTCATTTAAGAGCATGGTTCTATTTAATTTTATTGTGCGATGTGCGAGGGGCGTCGATATGGCCACTCTCATTTAAAATAATGGTTTATTTAATTTCAGTGTGCGATGTGCGAAGTGCGGTGCTATGTGCGCTGTGCGGTGCCATGTGCGCTGTGCGGTGCACCAACGCGACGTGACGACGTGGTCATGCACTCACACGGAGGTTATGATATTTGTGTACACTTTTTAGGCAGGTATATGAGAGAGATCAAAGATACCATTCAGAACGGCAGAGACAAGAACAGCTCGCCTGATATCAAGCAAAAGCAAGTACTAGGTTTACCCATTTCTTATAACGCTTTGACATTTTTAGAGGATTTACGTCTATAATGAGCTTTCATTACTCTAAATAAAATATGTTGCAATATGAATTAAATAATTTCAATGTATTTATAAAAGAAAGATGCCAAATAAAAGCCGATTTAAACAGTTAATTTTTATTTTATGTACCAACTGGCTTGAGTCGGCCATGTGGGGATTCCACTTACTTGGGAATTCCCATATCCTCTGTAAACTATTCGTGCTCCGCTCATAACGTAAACAACTGCATTCTTAACTGAGACCGACTATAGTCACTATAAAAGTAGATCAAAAAATATTGTAATATTCTAGTTGACACCACCAACCGTTGATATACTTTTTATGAGCTGTCAAAACGCAACTTTTAATGAAATGTAATGCAAATTAGAAGCGACAACGTAGTGGTCGTGTAAGGTGGTCCACTTACTTAAAAAATTTTTTCGACATGTTACACCCCTTGGATTTTAATGAAACTTGGCATGCTGTGAGGCAAGACATAGACAATTATTATATATTTTTTTCAAAGTGGTAATTCAATTAGATCTGATAGAAATCGATTGATAAAATTTTTCTTTGCCTTTTTTAAATACTTTTATTTAGGCTTGGCCCATAGAAAATGCTATAAAATAAACTGTAAAGTGTACCATAACACTGCCATTTAGTTTTATTTTTCTAGCTTTAAAATTAACTAAGATATATCGCTTTGAAAAAAAGTCGTCTCCAGACACTTTTTTTCAAATAGCTCCTCAATTAACTAAGATATAGAGCTAATATCTACTCTATCAACTACTATTAGCGCCCTCTACAATATAGGTTACGATATAGGTTCCTATCGGGGGCAGTTTCGTCATGGAAGTACGGCTAGACCCTTTGTTTTCCGTCCATGTCCAAATGTACTTATTTTTTTTTTACTGAAAACACTGATGGATTTTGATTTTCTTTATCACTGTAATCACTATCACTTTCATTTTCACAAACACGATTAGATGTAGACGTAGATGCCTCACACGGTCGAAACATTTTTATATAAAATATATTTTATATTAAAAAATAAATAGATATAAAATAATAATAATTTATAATATTACATTTATCGACATCCAATGACCGATATCAGGATATCTATTTGCTGCCTTATTATTTCCTCTCGCCCCTCATAACGCCACAACACCACTCACTATTAAGAATACTTCAACTATAACTATTTCTAACTTAATTTAAACTGAAAATACATTTTGCAAAAATTAACAAGCAGTGACAAGCAAATTGGTATATGACAGTCGTATGTAATACAGTGTTGCCAAATCTTTTTACTCTATCTCTCTCGTGTTTTAATTTATTAAATCCACCACTAGATTCGCTCTTGTCAGTATACAAGTACCTTAAACCTACAAGCTCATGCTGTTATTTCACACAAAAAAAATTATTTAAAAAGGTTTGCTCTGTGTGAATATCTGTTTAGTGTGCGCCATGAGCCATCTTAGAATAAACATAATTGTTAACAAAAATATAAAACTCTTTTAACATATAACGTCTAGTGTAGTTCTCTGTTGCTTTTTTAGGAATATTTAAGGAAAAATAGGCCGGAGTTTATAGATTCAGCAGAGCATCGAAGGCAGACTGTCCTTGCTTCCAGAAGTGAAAGGGAACTAAACAAAGAAGAAGTAAAGTTACACTTCCTAGATGAGAACATAAATATTAATAGACTAAAAAGTATGCAGATCAGTTAAGGCTTTGATTAATGCCTGACTTTGTACCTGTTATTAAATCCTTTTGTGCCACTACAATATTTACACTACCTTTTTCCTTTCAGAACCAAAATTGTTTACCGAACAAGAAATGAAAGAAATAACAAAGAGGAACTATAAAAAACTACCAGAAATAAGACAGAAAGTTAATAATGTCAAAGAACTGAAACTTAGATTTGCTGACAGATTTATAGCAGAAGTTTTTACAAAAGTAAATATCCTTAAATTATGACACATTCATCAATTACACTTCTATTTGTTATTTTTCAGAAAATTCGGGATTCAGTTCTAAGGGGCAAGAAGACTTTTCCAATAGATCGTAACATTATTAGTTTACCAAAGACGTGACATTTTGTATCAATTGTTAAGATTTTTAAAGTCTGCTACATGGTGTATTATGTTATAAAAATTAAACTTACTTTTTTTTTATTTTTGGTAATAATGTAACATTTCCCAAATTGTCAACCGAATATATACATTGATATTAAATGTTTTGTTTTTATCTGTGTTACAAATATTTTCTCATTTTACCGTTTTCAAGCTTGGGATGATTAACAGTGAGTTTTGCATAATTTTTGCCATTAAAAGTAATGCTACAAGTATAAGAATACAATGTGTCAGTAATGCCATTATTTAGGTATGCAAATACTGATTAATTGTATTATTTTCATTATTAGCAGTCGTGGTGTGAACATCTATTAGTTGCTCTTTTGAGTTTATTTAAGTCTTTTGCTCATAAATTCTAATAATGTCATCAGAAAGTGATGGACAAACAAACAAACCTACCTCTCTCATCAGGATAATCACCAGTTCTCAAGAAACCTCTACAACTCTCCTCACAGAAGGACTGTTTCTTAAATATCGACATTACCCTGTTTACCCCAGTAAATGAAGGATAAACCGTCAAATAAGGAACTTAAAGTAAACCACCACCACCATCCCATAAACCATGTGGCAAATGCCTTTCATTTGAACATGCTACAGAGATTTGTAATACACAAGTTAAATGCACGAAATGTTTTGGGAAGCACTCATCAAACAAGTGTATCTACGTTACCACCCAAATGTAACAGTTGAGTTGCCATTCCGACGATCACCAAGCCTGGTCATATAAATGCCCTAATAGACCAAAAGGTCCAATACATGGCATACCAAATATTCAAATTAAATCTGTTAACAAAAAATCACATGAAATTTCAAACGAAAAGAAAAAAAGCAGAATACACCACCCATTACTATACACGATACTATAGTCAATACTTATAACAATGAACTAAACGAACCAACAAATATCAATAGAGAGGAGTTACTGACACAATTAAGAAAAAGATTTATGTACAACTTTAAAGGAGATACAACAGCGGTTTTCTTTGGAAACAGAGTATACATACTTATTTTTGATATGGAATTACAGGATCACACTTCTCCCACAGAATTAATAAACCATTCAAGCAGTTTTCAATATGAACATGTCACACATTAACCTAGTTTACTCAAACATTAATTAATACCCAAGCAGCACGATTAGTTTATTTTACCAGTTTAAAGCCACAATAACCTAAGATAGTTGATATAACGTAATTGCAACCATTGCTTTTAACTTTGAAGGCATATGGACTTAATAGTAATTTAGTAAGCAATATTTAGATGATATTTTCTTAAGAAATGCCTGATAAAGTCACATTGACTTTAGTGTAGTTTTCAAGGAATATTTACGTTACTGTTCCTTAAAATTTAACTCTAAAGTTAAAGTGCGTATTGAGGTCTATGTGTAAGAAAATATTACATAATTTTGGACTAAATTTTTAACTTTGGAGTCGCTGTCTTTTGTCTGAATAAAAACAGGGAAATTTTATCAATTTTTTACGTAAATATAACCTGAGTTCTGTCTTGTCCTTGTGGTCAGATTTAGGTTAAAACTTTAACCTCATGGTCACAACTAGTTCCAATTTTAGGTAAAATTTGACTTATGTTGATGCCCTTCCCAGTGTCAACTGTAATTTATTAGTGGGATAGTGTCCTAATTTGTAGCCTTATTGTTAGCAGCAATTTATTTTGTTGTTGTTTGGGTTTTCTGTTTTCGTGTTTTTAAAAATAAAAATGTAAGTGTTTTGTTTTAAATGCGAGAAAGTATTCTACAGCCAGTCAACCTTTACTCGGCACAACTGAAAAGTGCATAAGCAAGTAGGACATATTTATAATTATATTGAATATGCGGTGCACAAAAGATACTCGTGATTGTATTTAAACTTTTCTATTACCGACTTGTTTGCATTCGAAGTAATGACTACATTATACAGTGCGTGTAATTGCCCATTAGGTATGTACATCCACATTCACGTAGCGCGAGAGATATGACAAATTCACCCGTCGGTGAAGCATTCCAGCTCTCAGTTATTTCATTTCAGCCAGCTGGCACACGCGATGTAATTCTTACTCCCTATACCTAGCCCGCAACTACACACACTATATCAGGTAAAACAGTTGTCAATATTTCAGAGAGTTTAGTACAATATAACTATTTTGAACGAACATCCAAATCATACTTTATAGTTTTCGGTGCAAAAAAATGTGGTAGTGACCTGCAGTTTTGCAAATATACGTATAATGTAGTTAATTGCATATTTTTGACATAAAACTGGTGTAACGAATATCAGTATACCGTATATATTTTCAATTAGCGGTAATATTTGTTATCGCAGCTAAGTGTGCAATAGAAAATGTAAATCTTGTAAAATAAATTTGTTTACGTTAACTTCCTTTCCTTCAATTTTTAAGGAAAGTAGTGGCACAGACTTGATGTCTAAGTTTAAACTTCCCGCTAACTGTGGTAGTGGAGGAATTTATTTAGTTACTCGTGACAAAAGACTCGCAAGCTCTGAAACTCGTGGAAAATTCATTTTGGCCTTACCCAGATACCACAGAGATGTCTTCCTTAGACTTTCACTACGTCTTAAAGACGCCTTACAGACGTCGTAAAAACGTCTTATTTAGGTCTTCTGTGAAAAATCCAGACATCTTTTCGAGGTCCATTGTTGGTCTAAAACAGACCCAAAATTGAAAAAAAAGTAGGTACATTTGTATGCCGGTTTTATAAGCAATTATTACCTTTAAAAAACACTTAAAGCTTTTTTCGCAATTATTTTAACGAAAAAAAACCGCAGTTAGTTGGGATCGAACCGCTGGCGACGACCTCTTGATTTAACTCACTCGGTCGCCGAACGGTTAATTACGTTATTACTTATTTAAAGACTGTATAGTTGGAAGTAGGCCATAGCTAGGTTTTGCTTGGCAACCCGTCTGTAATTTATTATGTTATAGTTATCATTAATCTTTCATTTAAATCCAATTTTATTAAAACAACTTGATACCTCTGCATAAATAAACTACCGGATCTTAGACTAATATAGCTATTTATTTCAAAATGTAGGAAGTATTTGGATGTTTAATAAATGTTTAGTATCTATCAAATAATATCATTAATAATTTACAAAAAAGATTAAAATTAAATTATTAATTACAACCCAGGTAGCAAGGGTATGTTATAATGACGTTAAAATCTGGTGATTCTGGTCAAAGAGACGTCAGGGCACTAAAAATCGACGACAGAATGACGTCTTATAAATGACATTAAAATGACGTGCTACACATCACGTCATATTGTCGTCTTTTTTCGGTGTTAAATTTATTTATATTTTATCGGATTACAAACTTTAAAACTCGCTAATGGCATTTTGTTATCGTAAGCAGAGTGTAAATTAGAGAATATTATTTAGGTATTATGCAAATCACAACTTACACACTTTTTTATTTATTATGAAAATACCTACTTTCTGTATATTGTTGCCCTAATCTGGGTACGCTTATATACTAGTTAGGTAAATACCTTAAAACACTCATTATTGGAGAATAATGAGTGTTTTAAGGTATTTACCTAACTAGTATATAAGCGTACCCAGATTAGGGCAACAATATACAGAAAGTAGGTATTTTCATAATAAATAAAAAAGTGTGTAAGTTGTGATTTGCATAATACCTAAATAATATTCTCTAATCATGATAAAAGCAAATAAATAAAAAATAATTAATTGTAAAAAACAGAGTGTAAAGTTTAAAAAAAAAATAAACCGTGTCGTGAGGGATAAGTATTGGCGTTTTTATTCGAGGATATAATGTTTTTTAACATTATCCAAAATAATTTATATTCGAAAGAGTTTGCAAAGATTCGGCAGTTTATTTGTTTAAATTATATTTCTATCTATTCTTTTAATAATAAAATTAGATTAAAATGCATTAAAAAGCAAAATCTATCCGTTGCGTGTTCCAACTATAAAGTCTTTAGGTAAGTAGCCTCAGAAAGGTTGGTGGCCGAGTGCTTCTCCAACACGCTTCCCAGGTTTGTATAAGTACCTCAGCCTAAAACTTTAATTCTTAAAATAGTTGACTCCTGACTTCCCCTCCACCGCTCATCAAATTTGAGATAAGGAAAATTTTTTTTCGGATTTCTCCCTCTCTGCTCTTCAATTTCGAGATCTGGGGAAAATATATTTTTTTTAACGAACCGCCACTAATACTAATTAATGTAATAATTACATTGTTCAACAACTACTCGTACTTCTCAGGTGACACTGGTGGAGTTTAATTAAATTAAATAAGTTCTTCTTAATGATTATAAATAAATAAAAATACTAGTAACTCGAAGCGAGAACCTGAAAGATTTTCATATATTTTAAATAAGGCAAGAAATTCAATTTCACATAATAAAGACTTCATTCACCACCATAAATACTGCTTTTAGCATCCGAAATACCGGTCGCCAAGCTAGCTCAGTTGGTTGAAGCGTCAGTACTGTAATACGGACAACGGGAGACATGTAGGTTCGAATCCTACGGACCGCAATTGGTAAAGGTAAGTAAAAATGAATTTAATAACTTAATAAACATTATAATTTGCAGGCAACCCTTGTGAGAATAAGTTGGAGTGATGGTAAACAATATTAGATATGTTAATGTAAATAAAATTACGGATGGCTAACAAACAAATTCATTAGGACAAAACTTATTTATGCATTAATTATTTTATTTTTATCAAGTAGATTACTAACTAGTATGTAGTTTTATATGTTCCTATTACTAAAAATCTGTGGGGGGATTACCAAATATAACCTGAAAAAGTTGTCATTCTTCTGAGACATTAGGAAGTCATTTTCACGTTTCATTTACGTCATCTAACTCGTCATTTCTTGTCACTCCTGACCATTTTTTCACGTCATTTTCACGTGCCTAGTTAGTAATCTACTTGATAAAAATAAAATAATTAATGCATAAATAAGTTTTGTCCTAATGAATTTGTTTGTTAGCCATCCGTAATTTTATTTACATTAACATATCTAATATTGTTTACCATCACTCCAACTTTTTCTCACAAGGGTTGCCTGCAAATTATAATGTTTATTAAGTTATTAAATTCATTTTTACTTACCTTTTACCAATTGTGGTCCGTAGGGTTCGAACCTACATGGTCTCCCGTTGTCTGTATTACAGTACTGACGCTTCAACCAACTGAGCTAGCTTGGCGACCGGTATTTCGGATGCTAAAAGCAGTATTTATGGTGGTGAATGAAGTCTTTATTATGTGAAATTGAATTTCTTGCCTTCTTTAAAATATATGAAAATCTTTCAGGTTCTCGCTTCGAGTTACTGTATTTTTATTTATTTATAATTATTAAGAAGAACTTATTTAATTTAATTAAACTGTCACCAGTGTCACCTGAGAAGTACGAGTAGTTGTTGAACAATGTAATTATTACATTAATTAGTATTATTGGCGATTCGTTAAAAAAATATATTTTCCCCAGATCTCGAAATTGAAGAGCAGAGAGGGAGAAATCCGAAAAAAAAATTTTCCTTATCTCAAATTTGATGAGCGGTGGAGGGGAAGTCAGGAGTCAACTATTTTAAGAATTAAAGTTTTAAGTTGAGGTACTTATACAAACCTGCGAAGCGGTAAAGGTGTAATATCGTCATCTACAACATAAATAGAATATTTAATGGTCTAAAACAGACCTAAAATCGAAAAAACCAATAAGCAATTATTACCTTAAAAAAAAAAACAACTAAAATTTTTTTCGCAATAAAAAAAAAAAACGGAATGAGCAGGGACCGAACCGCCGACCTCATGACTTGGAAGACGACGCAACAACAACAATAATATTTTATTTTAAATTCAAGCACAATATATGTGCCTCACCGGATCCTAGTCCGGAGCCAGCCAGACAACCACGGCGAACATCGCCGAGGTGGGTGTGAGGCTGGGTGGGGTAGGTCCGATTCGGCTTGGAAATAAATTCGAGGGGGGGGTGCTAGAAGCTCCTGTCTGCCACGGGCTGACTTAAAAACTAGATTAAAATTTTTGATGTGTCCACATGGATCTAAAAGTAACTTAAAAATAAACACAACACTAAGAACACTAAAATCGAAGGCGAGCGCACTTCGTAATTTTGATTATTGATACGGGGAACACAACTAAACGAAAAAACCCGCTCGAACAAATGACGACCTTGTGGTCTGATCGCCGACAAGGAAGGTAGGGTGGAAATAAAATTGTGGTTTAAAAAATTAGGATTTACATAAGTTTTCGGCCTAGAGGGGATTTAGAGAGACAAAAAAGAAATGAAAATAACAAAAAGGATAAAAGAACAAAATTGTACAAACATAAATGGGAAGAAAGAGGGATTGGAAAGATGTAAAGTTGAGGAAAGATAAGAGTAAGGGTATTGGTAAGTTATCGTAGAAGAAAGTGTGGCTAGGGGAGCTGCCGAAAGATAGGCAACGCCTGGTATGGTAGGGGGTGTCTTATATCGAAAAGTATGGCATTATGCTGTCTGATTCGGGTAATGTTGCGGGTAAGCGGGCTACCCAGTTTAAACTGGTAGAATTTTTGCGAAGTTTCTTGGACGTAGTCCGCTAGTGGAGTTATGTCGTGGCAACGTGCATAAAGATTTCTGAGGGAGGTGTACCTACCAGAATCTGAAATGAGGCGCATAAATTTGTGTTCTAATACTCTTAACTTCCGCATTGTCGTGGCCGGGATGCTGCACCACACCGGCGCCGCGTATGTGATGGCCGGCCTGATTACCATCGTGTACAACAACTTTTTATTAGTCCTGTTGAGTCCGCTACCCCGTGTCAGGAGCGGATACAGACTCCTGGACATGGAGTAGACCTTGCGTATCGTCTCATTAATGTGTGTATTAAACGTCAGTCTTTTGTCTAGGTTCACCCCCAAATACTTCACGCACCGCTTAATTGGAATTTCTCTACCCCCGATCGAAAGTGGCGTTAGAGGAAGACGACGCCTTAAGCACTCGGCCACCAACCTTTCTGAGGCTACTTCCCTAAAGACTTTATATTTGGAACACGCATAACGGATAGATTTTGCTTTTTAATGCATTTTATTATTAAAAGAATAGATAGAAATATAATTTAAACAAATAAACTGCCGAATCTTTGCAAACTCTTTCGAATATAAATTATTTTGGATAATGTTAAAAAACATTATATCCTCGAATAAAAACGCCAATACTTATCCCTCACGACACGGTTTATTTTTTTTTAAACTTTACACTCTGCTTACGATAACAAAATGCCATATATTAGCGAGTTTTAAAGTTTGTAATCCGATAAAATATAAATAAATTTAACACCGAAAAAAGACGACAATATGACGTGATGTGTAGCACGTCATTTTAATGTCATTTATAAGACGTCATTCTGTCGTCGATTTTTAGTGCCCTGACGTCTTTTTGACCAGAATCACCAGATTTTGACGTCATTATAACGTACCCTTGCTTCCTGGGGAAACTTATTGTTCATGAATCAGCATACTTACATATATTTATTTTCATTTTTATTCACTTGTAATAATCCTGATCAAACAGTATATACTTTTTGTCAATAAAATGAAAAACATCAGTAGAATATTTTATTACTTTTAAAATTTTTAATTTGCCTATCTACGCCACTGAAATGTGTAATCAAAACATTCCCCTTCGCTCCCCCCTCATCATCTAAATTCCGAATACTGTCCTTGGAACACACAATTACGATCTGTTTTAAATGGCGTATTTATCTATTAATTTTTTCTTAATCTGATTAATATATCCCCACTTTTGCAAATACAACAGAGCTCCTCTCTACCTTGTCTTTGGCTTTTGGGCTTAGACCACTTTTCGCGTTGAGTTCACATAACTGCGAAATTATTCAAAATGAATAATTTCATTAATTTAATTAATTCCGCAGAAATAAATCCGCAATTTCGCAGTTATGTGAACTCACCTTAACGAGTTTAAACATCCTTGATTACGAGTTTAAAAAATAACAGTTGCAGAAACTTACCTTATCGCCGCTTTAGTCTACTTGGTTAGCCGTCGAAGAGATGGCGAGACTTTCAGGAGTTTCATGGCTTGTTCGGCGGGTATTTGTAAAATTACGTGGTTATGTTATAAAAGCACTTTAACCGGTGTTTTAAAAGTTTTTCTGTACGTTTCTTTTTCTAAAATATAATTTGTATATCGCTGATACTTTATAATAATTATAAGTGGTAGTGATTATTAGTGAATTCAACCAGCTGATGGAGAATAAAACGTGAATAGGTAAGAACTACCTGTTAAAACTGGCTGGTAAATTTTTTGTAATGTTGCTATTGTTTAATACGAGTAAATAAGTCTTATATGTGATACATTCGTTGATCCATAATCATATTTTAGTGTTAATCGTGAATTACAAATAATTAGGTGTTTTCACTATATGCAAATTTGTTTTTTTAATATTATTAAAATGAAGTATATTCCATACATTAATTAAACCACTTACTAATATTTAAACACCATTCTTTCATCTATAAATTAAAAATTTCAACAAATAAATATCAAAACTGAATAACAACGGGTATTATAGAAAACGGGCTGTGACGTCATCGGTTGCATTAACATAACCTCAACTTTTAGGTTTTTAAGTTTATTGTGAGGTTTATTGTCATTTTTAATGATTATATCCGCACTTCTCATTTGAAACCAGTTTGGCTTCAAGCAAACATTAAAAAATTGACGTATATGATGTTTCAATATTGTTGATTACTAAAAATGGGCTGCTAATTATAGGTTGGATTTCCAACCTACAAAAATCGCCTTATTTTATTGGGAGAAGATATTTAAAACTGGTAATTTTCTAGAACACCGCCCTTTGGATAGGGCCCAACAAACACAAAAGATCGGTCCCTCAGCGGGCCATCACTGGGCCAGAAATGAAAGTTCTGGCCCTGTGATGGTCCAATGGAGGACCAACCTTTTGTGTTTGTAGGGGGTGACCATACGTCCGGAATTTCGCTGGAAAGTCCAGCATTTGGAGTACTGGCCAGCATTTACAAGTGTCCAGCGAAAGTCCAGCATTCTGACCATATGTCCGGAATTTCGCTGGAAAGTCTTACAAGTGTCCAGCATAAGTTTAGCATTCAGGTTATAGTGAAGTTACAGCAATACATTTTGTTTGGAAAAAATGTTTTTTCGGATACTTGCTTCCCGCTCATCAAAAATTTTGTGATCAAAAAAATTTTTCTTCCCGGTCATTAGAAAATTTTGGATGAAAAAATTTTTTTTCAGATTTCCCTCCCCCGCTCACCAAAAAATTTTGGGACGAAAAAAAATTTTTTTCAGATTTCCCCTCCCCGCTCATCAAAAAAAATTTTTTCCGGATTTCTCCCTCCCGCTCATCAATTTCAATTTTCGAGGAAAAATATTTTTGTTATTTTCAGCCCAAGCTCAAGGCCCAGATCCGCCCTTGAGTGCCCCCCCCCCCCCCCCAGTAACCTTTCTGGATCCGCCCTTGGCAGAAGTGTCCAGCATTCACTTAACAAAAATCTGGTCACCCTTACCTTTGGAATTTGTCGAAATTTTTTGCATAGATGTGTTAAGGAACATTATAGTAATCGTTTCTTATAGTTGAAATGTTGTTCTTTTTTTGGAAAACTACCCCCTACCTCGCCCCCTACGATAGGGGTGGTTTTAAAAAAAAACGCGAAATGCCGGAAGTAGTATATATTATATTGTCCTTGCCCTAAATAATTTTATTTAGGGTAAGGAAAATAATTTTTTTTTACCCTATTGTAGGGGGTAGTTTTCCAAAAAAAGTACAACGTTTCAACTACCAGAAACGATTACTATATTGTTTCTTAACTTCTTATGTAAAAAATTTCGACAAATTCCAAAGGGCGCCCAGAGGTAGCAAGGGTACGTTATAATGACGTCAAAATCTAGTGATTCTGGTCAAAAAGACGTCAGGGCACTAAAAATCAACGACAAAATTACATTAAAATGACGTGCTACACATCACGTCATATTGTCGTCTTTTTTCGGTGTTAAATTTATTTATATTTTATCGGATTACAAACTTTAAAACTCGCTAATGGCATTTTGTTATCGTAAGCAGAGTGTAAAGTTTAAAAAAATAAACTGTGTCGTGAGGGATAAGTATTGGCGTTTTTATTCGAGGATATAATGTTTTTTAACATTATTCAAAATAATTTATATTCGAAAGAGTTTGCAAAGATTCGGCAGTTTATTTATTTAAATTATATTTCTATCTATTCTTTTAATAATAAAATTAGATTAAAATGCATTAAAAAGCAAAATCTATCCGTTGCGTGTTCCAACTATAAAGTCTTTAGGTAAGTAGCCTCAGAAAGGTTGGTCGCCGAGTGATTAAGGCGTCGTCTTCCAAGTCATGAGGTCGGCGGTTCGGCCCCTGCTCATTCCGTTTTTTTTATTGCGAAAAAAATTTTAGTTGTTTTTTTTTTAAGGTAATAATTGCTTATTGGTTTTTTTCAATTTTAGGTCTGTTTTAGACCATTAAATATTCTATTTATGTTGTAGATGACGATATTACACCTTTACCGTTTTTTCTCCAACACGCTTCCCAGGTTTGTATAAGTACCTCAACTTAAAACTTTAATTCTTAAAATAGTTGACTCCTGACTTCCCCTCCACCGCTAATCAAATTTGAGATAAGGAAAATTTTTTTTCGGATTTCTCCCTCTTTGCTCTTCAATTTCGAGATCTGGGGAAAATATATTTTTTTTAACGAACCGCCACACTAATACTAATTAATGTAATAATTACATTAATTACTGCTTTTAGCATCCGAAACAGCGGTCGCCAAGCTAGCTCAGTTGGTTGAAGCGTCAGTACTGTTCCAGTATTATCAGCAAAAACTTTAAAACTAGTGCGCGTGTGTTGTGCGCGCGCCCTTTAATCAAAGTTTTTAAATCTAGCTTTAAGTAGCTTTAAGTGTTTTTAAACTTAGTTTTTAGTTCTTAGTTATCTGCAATTGTCAGGCTTAAGTTTTTTACTGTTAAACAGGAGGCCTAACCCTCCATCACTTGATCTGTTGTTCAAGCCGAAAGCCGACCCCTTTCCACCCGACCACTCATCTACCACGGCGTTGCGTGGTGGTGTGGTCGTCTCTGAATCGGGGCTCGGTCTAGGC
Organism: Rutpela maculata; assembly: GCA_936432065.2. NCBI lineage: Eukaryota > Metazoa > Arthropoda > Insecta > Coleoptera > Cerambycidae > Rutpela > Rutpela maculata. Next base: position 410,557,347 of record OW386285.2, read on the forward strand.
GCATTCTTGTACCCGTAATGTTGAATAAAATTGTTTTGGATTGGATTGGATTGGATTGGTCAGTACTGTAATACGGACAACGGGACACATGTAGGTTCGAACCCTACGGACCGCAATTGGTAAAGGTAAGTAAAAATGAATTTGTTAACTTAATTAATAAACATTATGATTTGCAGGCAACCCTTGTGAGAAAAAGTTGGAGTAATGGTAAACAATATTAGATATGTTAATGTAAATAAAATTACGGATGGCTAACAAACAAATTCATTAGGACAAAACTTATTTATGCATTAATTATTTTATTTTTATCATGTAGATTACTAACTAGTATGTAGTTTTATATGTTCCTATTACTAAAAACCTGTGGGGGGATTACCAAATATAACCTGAAAAAGACGTCATTCGTCTGAGACATTAGGAAGTCATTTTCACGTTTCATTTACGTCATCTAACTCGTCATTTCTCGTCACCCCTGACCATTTTTTCACGTCATTTTCACGTGCCTTTGCTACCTGGGCGGTGTTCTAGAAAATGACCTTAAAACTTTATGAACATTACATTGAACAAGATTTTAGTTGAAAATACGAGAACCAAGCGGAAATTTTCATAATAGTGACATATTACTCGAAATTTTTAAAAGATATGTATTTTTGAGGTTGGGTGTTTATGACCGATGACGTCAACAATATAGCTTAGTGTTTTGGGCGGTAAAATTTTAATTCAAATTTAAAAATACATTTTTTTGGATATTACTCAACTGGTTGTGGAAATTCAAATGTTTTTAGTTATAATTAAGTATTACCTTCACAGTCGATGAGATTTTAAAATTTGTGAAAACACCAAATTATAATTACCCACTAAACAATGCATTATTACTTTAATAGAACCTCAGTATTACAAAGTTACATGTAATGTTATGTAAAACAGATCATGAACAGTGTCGTAATGTTACTACAAAGTAATTTGTCATACTATTAAATGTTACTCTGTTACATTGTTAAAAAGGTAACATTGTGAAAATATTACTTAATGTTCATAACATATTGACGTAATAATTTATCAATATAACTTGTCATATTACATACTTATTTAACGTGTTACATTACATACTTATTTATATCTCACCATGAATATCATTGCTGCAATGTATGCTTAATATTCGAATCATGCGCGGATCTAGAAATTTCAATAATTTTTTTCTCGTCTGTGGCGCATGGGACCCATACGAAATATGGGAAATAACATCTCGAGAAGCACTTCTCTAACGACACCTAAAAATTGTTTTCAAAATTCGGTTACCCCCCCCCCAGGTCTAGGCACTCGTTTAAAATTTTTTTTTTTGTTATATGCATTTTACTTTTCATAAAAATACAATTAAAGAAGCGGCTATAATACTATTAGTCCAAGATCCCAGAGCTGCCAGACCTACGTCATTTTAGCAAAGCTAATATTTTGACAACTAATAGTGTAATATCTAATTAAGAACGTATGTGTATTTGCCAGTTTGAAAGCGGGGCCCTTTTGCAGAAAACAGGTACAAAAGGTACATACAAATTTTACTCAGTACGTTAAAGTATGATAGCTGGTTTATTTTCCACGTGACACATTAACGACGTGGTGTAAGCGTCAACCTCCGAATCTTAAGGTCCAAGGTTGGATCCTGAGCGTTCTCAGCTTTTTTTTTCAACAAATATTAACTTAAAGTGGCGATTACCAAGAAAAAGACAACCGATAGGGAAATATTTATTATTTTTGGCCATAACTTTTTTTCTTAGTACGTATATTTGAAAAAAAAAACTGAGAACGCTCAGGGATCGAACCTCGAACCTTGAGTTCCAAATTCAAAAAATTCAAAACAAATTTATTATAAGTTTTAGTTTACAATAATGCGCCTCAGTCGAGGCCCAATTTAGAGCCGACCACACCACCACGGCGCGCAATGTCGTGGTAGATGAGTGGTCGGGTGAAGAGGGCTCGGCTTTGGCTATAACAATAATTCACGAGGGTTGGTTAGGCCTCCTGTCTTGCATGAGAAAACTTACGCCTAACAATTTGGGTGATATAACTAAGAATAGTTTCAAAACACTTACAGCTACTTAAAACTAGATTTAAAAACTTGTGTTAAGGGCGCGCGCACAACACACGCGCACTTGTTTTTATGCAGTTTTGGTTGGTGACACAGGGAAAAACTCAATGAAAAAACCCGTTCGAACAAGTCACAGTCTTCATCCGGTGGTCTGCCCGCCTCCGGAAAGGTAGGGTGAAGGGGAGAGTGTGATTTTAAAAGTTGGGATTTGCTGGAGGTTATTGGTCTAAAGGGGATTTGGAAAGACAAAAAGGGACAAAAAGAACAAAAATGTAACAAAACAACAAAAAATGAATAAAGGGAATAGAGAGGGGTTTAAGGTAAAAGGTGGTGAAATTAGAGTAAAGGGTGGTGAAAGGGAAATTGTGGTATAGGATAGGTTTGGCTAGGGAAGTTGCCGAAAGATAGGCAACGCCTGGTATGGTAATGTGTGTTTTAGATCGAAAAGTATGGCATTATGCTGTCTGATTCGTGTGATGTCTCGGGTTAGCGGACTGTCGCCCAATTTGAATTGATAGAATTTTTGGGAGGATTCCCGGACGAAGTCCGCTAGTGGGGTTATGTCGTGGCAACGTGCATAGAAGTCTCTGAGGGACGTGTACCTGTCTGAGTCTGAAATGAGGCGCATAAATTTGTGTTCCAAGACTTTGAATTTGTTCATTGTCGTGGCCGGGATGCTGCACCACACCGGCGCCGCGTATGTGATGGCCGGCCTGATCACCATCGTGTACAACAGCTTTTTGTTCGTCCTGTTTAGTCCGCTACCCCGCGCCAGGAGCGGGTACAGACTCCTGGACATGGAGTAGACCTTACGTACCGTCTCGTTAATGTGTGTATTGAAAGTCAGCCGTCTGTAAGTTGACCCCCAAATATTTCACGCACCGCTTAATTGGAATTTGAACCTTGAGTTCCGGAGGTTAACGCTTACACCATGTAGTTAGCGTGTTACGTGTAAAATAATCCAGCTATCATACTTTAACGTACTGAATAAAATTTTTATGTACCTTTTATATCTGTTTTCTGCAAAAGGGCTCCGCTTTCAAACTAGCAAATACGCATACGTTCTTAACTAGAAATTACACTATTTGTTGTCAAAATATTAGCTTTGCTAAAATGACGTAGGTCTGGCAGCTCTGGGATCTCACTCTATATTGAATGAGGATAAATGCGTGTCGAATTGTTCCGTAGATGTTTGCACAACCTGGCTGCCGATGTTAAAAGAAGAACTTAACAAACTCATTTTTATGAAAAGTAAAATGAATGACAAAAAAAAAATTCAACAGGAGTCCCTACACTTGGGGGGGGGTAACCGAATTTTGAAAAAATTTTTCGCAAACTGCTTTTTCAAAATTTTTTAGAGGTCATTACAGAAGTGCTTCTCGAGATGTTATTTCCCATATTTCGTATGGGTCCCATGCGCCACAGACGAGAAAAAAATTATTGAAATTTCTAGACCCGCATGTATGATGAATGTAAATATTAAGGCAACATTAATTTAGTTCTGAATTAATATTGACCCAAAGTAACAACCTTGGTTGAATACTATAGTTGTCCCAGTGCCAGTTAGTATTAGAGGATTACGGACAGAAATATTGTGTCAAATTATGTGTTTTTACTCATAGGAAATTGTAAGATTACTGTACAAATGAGTGGGGGACACATTATTCGACAGGCTGTCCATAATCCTTCAGCACTAACTTGCATCAGTTGAGGCATCTATAGTATTTAATAAATAATCACCTAAACCTAAAATAAAAAGAAAACATTTAATCAAAAATATATTTTGTTAAAAATATACATAAAAATATACAATGTATAAAAATAAATAAAAATAAAAATGCAAATTCTCAACAACAAGTGTTATAAAAAAAATCCATATTATTCCTTGCCTCTCTCGCTGTTTCCTTTGTTTGGCGAAACGCAGCCATTCAGCTACCACATCTTCGAATTGTTTTGCTGTGGTGGCTGAGAAGGTAATTTTGACAGCCTCTGTTAAAAAATGGAATATATTAATATCTGATCGAGAATACAGTATAGAAGTATCGTAGTTACTGACATAACATAGTTAATCATTATCTTTATTATGGTACAAAAACACGAGACCATAGGTCGAGTGTCTTTCAGTTATCGAGTTATATTATCAAAATGGCAACCAAGCTTAAGTGCAAATAAAAATGTATGCTATTCAAAATAGAAACCTCGAATGGTGTTTGGTAATTTGTTAGTTTTTATATCCATTAGCAGAGAAAAACATTGGCTGACGTGTACGTTGCTGATTTTCAGAAATATTCTCAATTTGCTCCAAAAAATGTCAAAGTAAGACAATCAGTCGGGAATTTTACCCTGCAAAAAGTGAAGTAGTAATGATTTTGATATATGTTGTTTAAGTCGAGGCCATGATAAAAAACACAAGTTTTCAACCTTGGAGGTGGGGAAAAGTGTTGAAGACAAAGTTAAAGAGGACAAAATTTCCTACATTTTTTGTATGTACATTTTTATTGTAAGTCTAATTTTTAAAGAGATACAGCGTTAGACAAATGAATTTAAGAAGAAAATTTTTTTTTATTATATAATGCATGTTTATAACAACATATTTTATAATATTTGTATTATTATAATAAAGATATATTATAATAATACTTGTATTGAAACTAAAATAAATATTAAATTGATGGGATAGTATTACAGTGGCTTGCATCATTCCTCGAAAATAGGAAACAAGAGTTATTAATTTTAATGATGGGTATTCAGAAAAATTGGCAAAGAGCCCGTACTTGCTTTTATACTCTTTTTGTAATTTTTAGATAAGAATCCAACATTTTTTAAGGAAACTTCAAATTATAAAATTTTATGTCCCGCACTGAGAAAATTAGCCTAAAGAAAATCTTTGCTACCACTTTTTTATATATTATTTATATATATATTTTTTTTATAACAGTAAACACTCTATGTTGCAGTTAAAAAAATCGGTATGCTGCGGCACTTCACAGTAACAGAAACATTTTTTGCTGGAATAATAAATAGTCTATACTGTAACACAATAAAATATTTTATAAAACTTTAATTTACAATCACTAAATAATTTCTAACTACCATTGGAATGTACTTTGTTACTTCAGAAAGTCAAATTTTGTAAAAATATTTTAACTGCAGTTGAAAACTTTATTATTGTTCCTAAAAAAAACTTAGCTGGTACAAAAGAGAATTCTTTAAAAAATTGAGCTAACGCATGCGCTTTGCGAAAGTAGACTCGGTTCTCGTCATAAGAGTGAAATTCTAATTTAGTCTTCTTATTGTTTTCTTTGGTTATGCTGCGCGGGATGGAAGAAGAATCTCATTATTGCATTATTCTCTCATTCCTCACAATACAATCATATTTGTATTGGGGCCACTACTGACCAGAGTAGCATACCTATACGTGCCACGTGGTGTAGTGCGGTATACGTGATAATCTTTGGGTACATGCCGTGTGCCGTGTACACAAATTATGTATTAATTAGTGGTGAAGATATATTTTGTGATTAGTGATTACTGATTAGTGGTGCTAAGCCTTTCGATTCCAATTATTTTCGAGTTGTAGTTATCGTTATCCGTGATGTGGCAAAATTTCTAGTATGAAAATGACATATTTATTTATCAAAATGTTTCAAAAAGTTTTAATGAGCATTTATTTTCCTTTCTTGTGGAAATCACTGACATAGGGAGTTGCATTTTCTTTCGAGATTTGAAAATTTATGATACGTACGTTATAATTACACGAAATGCAAATAATTATGTATCAGTATGATTACTTTAAGAAACGTGAAACTGATTTCATTTATTTATTTTCTGTCAAGAATTTTCAATTTTCATCTGGCAATGTTCATTCGTCCTTTGGAAAAATTTTTAGTATAATTGAGGAGCTTCCAGTAGAAAGAGACTAAGTGCCAAAAGTAAAATTTAAACAGCTTCCTTTATTGGCAACTAACCGCTTTCTGCATATTAGTAGGTAGTATGTAGAAATTTTTGATTGCAAAAACTTAGAAATTTTACTTTCGGCACTTAGCCCCCTTCTACCGGGAACTCCCCAATTACGTATTATTTATTTATCAAAATGTTGTTTCAAAAAGCATTTCTTTTCTTTTGTTGTGGAAATCACTGACATAGAGTTGCATTTTCAGTAGGTGCCTATAGGTAAATAAATGTTAAACTGGTTTTATTTCTTTTTTTGCATTATATACAGCAATGTATTTTTAAATAAACGACGTTTATGTGATTATAAAACTACTTTTTCCTTGTCCTGAAAAAATGAATCATGCACCTAGCTAATTTTGTCTATTTAATTTAGAAGACCTTGTACAGGCTTTTCAGGATTAACCATCAAATTTTAAATTTGGATGGGACACCTCAAAATATGAAAAAAATCCTTTATGTACGAAGGTATGTTCAGAAATGCAACGTTGAAGAATTATACCACAAAAATGGCAGCTAAAAATTTTGAAATGGTATAACTCCTTCATGAGGCATTTTCGGATACCTAGGAAATATTTTTCATATTTAGAAATACCTATTCCAAATTTACAATTTGACCGGTTAACCCTGAAACACCCTGTATAATGGCAATAAACATCTTACTAGGGTAGCAAAACTATTTTATAATGCCAGCAAAGTTACTTTATAGTAACAGTAAACTACTTTACGACTATAGGCAAATCAATCTACAGTGACTCCAAGTCTCTTTTTTGTGGTAGTGAAGTCAATTTATATTCCTTGCAAGTTACTTTATACTGACAAAAATATATTTTGCCAACAACAGCAATTGCTCCTTAACAATAGTAGCAATGTTATCTTCCTGGATCAGAAAAGTTATTATTTATGAAATAAGTATACTGTGGTTGTAAAGTACTGCCAGCAAATCAAAATTTTCTGCTACAGCACAGTACTACACTGGCGCCTATGTTATTAGAGTTTTCTGCTACTACAGCTTATTTTTTCGCTACGATGGTGAAAAAATTTTCTCGGTGCGACTATTGGCTACAAAATTTTAAATCCCTTACAAAATCCTTACACAATTGCTTAGAGACATTCAATATATCAAAAATGTAAGTAATTATTATCAAATCAAAAACACTGCTCTCTAAGCCTGTACGTATTAAAGGTAGGACCGTTCGCGCAACAAAGTTTGAGCATTTTTTGAAAAAAAAAAAATCGTTAAACTTCATTTTCCCACCGCTGTATCTCGTTACCTATTAGACTTACAATAAAAATGTATATACAAAAAATGTATGCAATTTTGTCCTCTTCAACTTTGTCTTGAACATTCTTCTCGTAGGATCGAGCATTGCTAAATTATTTCGGAAAAACATATTTTTTTTTCACTTCTTAATTATTAATAAGAAACGTCAGCCAACGAGAAATCAGCATTGTAAATTTCAGCCACTGTTTTTTTATATGCTTTACAAACAAAGCTTCCTGTAAAGTGGTTGAAACAATAAAATAATATAGAAGCGTTTTTTTTTGGCATTTTTGAAAATTCACCTCCTTTAAATGCGGCAGTACACACGTGAAGTTTGTTTTATTGTTTCTTACCGCTTTGCGAAACTTTTGATACAGCGACAATAAAATCACTTAATTTTTAGTATATCATAAATTAATTAAAAAAATTAAATTACAAAAAAAAACGCAGACACATAGATTTCAGCCAACTGCATTTATATCAATGTCATATTGACAGGCAACGTTTAAAACAACTGGCTGATACAATAAAATCATATAGGAGCGTTTGTTTTTTTTGCACTTTTAAATAACTGTTAATTAAAAAATCAGCAACGCCGTCATGACTGAAATGGTTTTTCCGGCTTGTTATTATGAGATCTTTATACTTTTCGACTTCAGTCACACGATAAAATCATATAAAACATTCTGCCATCAGCTCCCTAGCTATTACGTTGGTCGAGCAGCCAACTTAAAACAGAGACAATTGATTTACTTATCGGTGGCCTAATATCAAATTTTTATTTTTTTTTATCCCCGTGATTAGGACCACATATGCAACTCCGATGAGTAAAGCAATAAATAACTGACCTAAGATAAGCAGGTTGAAACAAGAATAATATTTTAATGTTATATGTTTATCAATAAAATGCAATTAGTGTGCTTCGACAAATAACACAGGTGAAAAATACCGCAAATTTAAGGTAACTAAATAAAATTTAAAGTTTATTTTTATTTTGTTGCTAAAAGTTTCCACGAATTTCTACATTACTGTAATTATCTACTTACCTTATTCTCGCTTTTCTGAAAATAAGGGCATTAAGGCGCAACACACTTACTCACAAGATATCGTAGATTTTAAGGTTATATTCATACTATTTTAGACTAGAATAAGCGAGTTTTCATAGAAGTTCATGGTAGTTACATAGAATAAACGTTGCAAATAATGTTAATGTATGATCAAATGCATATTATTCATAATGTATGAGATTCATTTGTAACACATTTACAGTTATATATGTGAAATATTTTCGTGTAATATTACAAGTTACATTCTTGTAATATAATATGCTTATTTTAATGGCAATATTAAAGACACATTGATTATAATATGTGACATACATTTGTTAAATATAATTTTTTATATTACGGAAATATTTTCGAGCTAATATTAACTAAATGTTTCTTCAATATTTTGCAATTTAATATTTCTGAGCTATACCAAAGTTAGGTTATTTTAATATAAATATCATATTGCAAGAAAACATTAAATATGTTACTTCAGTTTAATATTGCGTAATATTACGGATATATATTTTGTTTAGTGGGTAGCTAAATAACCTTATTAATCACGTAGGTATACTTATATTTATTACCTAATTTCATAATGGTTGGTGATGTTGTTTTGTTATTTTTGATCTTTGCATTTTAAACTGGAAGACCAAAGTATAATAGGTCCTTTCCTATGCACAAGAAGTGTGCCACTAATTTTGAGTGGCAGAGATGGCATCATAATGCGGATATCATAAGTTAAAGAGAGACAATTTTACACCAATGCAGCTTGGTGCTACACTTTTACTGCAAAGGAATCAGGGGCGGACTAAAGGGGGGGCTTTAGGGGCTTAAGCCCAGGGCCCCGGATACTGAAGGGGCCCCCGAATACTGAAAACGGACCAAATACGATATGATTATGACTATGCTCTGTACTGGTGATCTCATTGACAGCATAAATAATAAATATAAAAGTATATATAACATTTTTTGCTCTTGTCTGCTTCCGCATCGCAATCCACAGTCTTTGTGCCACTGTACGCATCTGGATTTGATCAGTCCCAACTAAGGCCCAGTGTAATGCGACTACTCGCTACTCGCTACTCGCTATTACTATCATAGTTTAGTTCGGTATTTAGCCAAAACAAAGTGAAACATGTCTTGGTGGTGCGTGATCTGACATGATCTCAAAAAAATGTTATCTTATGAAATGGGAAGGGCCCAAAGCAATTAATAGCCCAGGGCCCCGCACCCGGTTAGTCCGCCCCTGAAAGGAATAGACCTATTGTAATATTAATATTGTGTATATTATATGTTTTCTGTCTTAAAAAATCTCATCAATCCATATTTGAAAATTATCAAAAATTAATAAGTATGTACGAGAACGTATACGGACAATAAGTTTCTATGAGTTGAATAAAGTTGCTGCTGAAATTTATATCAGTTTATAGGTACCAGAATAGACCAGCAAAATGAGTCGCAGCCGTATCCATTTGTAAATCCAAACATTTACTTATACCACGTCAATGAGAATTTATGAGAATAGTACCTAACTAATGTAATCCGTGAGCCTTTCCGTGGTTAAATAGCAAGTGTTTCTTTAAGAAACTAACTGCATTAGGTTAGAACAGTTTTGAGTTGCAATTGAAGATTATACCTAGGTACTAGTTATAATCCCAAGTAGCAAGATGCCGTCATTATGACGTCGTTTTAAGGTGATCTGCTGTCAGTAGACGTCATTCGACTAGTTAATGACGTAATAATGAGGTGACATTAGAGTCATCATATTGACGTCATACAAATGATGTCATTTAGACGTCATTTTTAGTGGTAACTGTGGTAGGGTAACATGATGACGTCATATACACGTCATTGTTAAGTGATGCAAGTTCACGTTACAAATTAATTAAGAAGTGAACATAAATATTACACCTTGGCATTGCAAACAAAAAATGTCGAATATATAAGTAACTGTTTTTCATATAATAGTAATAATAATATAAATTTTGTTTTACTATTTACAACTATACAATTTTTAAGTAAGCTAAAGTATAACTGTTCAATGGTTCAGTGAGTTAAACGTCGCGTTGCGAGTCAGAGGAAGCAGGGTTCTTATACTAACATTTTCCCTGCATAGCAAAAATATTATAACAACTTACTTAAATCTGTAATCCCTATGATATATTCTCATAATACGGCTTAACTGTCTGAGATCGTTTAAAATCTCAACCAACATTTCTGAAAGTCGTCTAGCCGACAATACCCGGCCGTTGCGTCGCATCGCATGCTCAGGCGCGTAATGTTACGCAATGTTTTATTTTAATATTGTCAAAACACATAAAAAAAGTACGACACTAATAGAACGTTAACCATAGCTAAATAAAATAAAAAATTGGCAAATCGGCGAGTGAGAGGTCGGCGGTTCGATCCCAACACTTCCTGAGTTTTTTTCGTTAAAAGCTTTATTAATAATTGTGGAAGAACATTTATTATCACAAAATTCACTGATTACCAATACGTCATAGTGGCGTCACATGTATGACATCTTTGGGCTGTGACATTAACCTGTCATTATGACGGCTGTCGTACGACTTTTTTTTCGTCGTGGGACGTCGCCAGTCACCAAATATTGACATGATTATGATGGAGGCTTGTCTCCTGGGATGTTTGAATAGAGATTTATGAGATCAATTTCTATGAGTATTGATGTTTCTTTTAAGTAATATATTGCAACTCCCAGAATGTAGGCAACACAGAATTCAATTAGTTCGTATGTTGTCTGAATGTAGAGATTTGCACCTACTAGAGAAAGAACCTACTAGAAGCTCTAGAGTGATGACATCTATTCTGGATCTATCTAGAGAATGGTGACGCCATATAGAAAATTCGGGATCCCTTATCTTTAGGTATATAAGATATGGAGTAAATCAGAGTGGACAAGTTAGTACAGTTCTAATGGTCAGTTGAAATGGTCAGAGAGTAAGGAGTAAACACAGTGGTAAAGTGACTGAATAATTGAATTGTAGTACACAGTGTATTATTAGTCAAGTAATTAATTGTTGTTGTAATTAGTAAGTTAATAAATTAGTGTTTAGTGTTACCCTAGTGTTAAAATTTCCGGATCCATGATACAGGGTGTTTACAAAAAGGGTGTAAACACGTCACAATATTAAACGTGTTTCCATTTTCTTGAATGGGTAAAAAGAAAGGTCAATTTCTCGGCCAGTTTTCAACTGCAATTAGGTACAAATACATATTTAATTACTTCGAAATATTTCGGAAATTAGCCATTTTCAACATTTTCAAGCGCCTCGCAGGACCACCAAAACTACATCCTACTATAATATGAGGCAATTTGACTGGGACTACTTTCCCTCATGTTTTGTGAGGGGTCCTTTGCTTATTTGTTATTACAATATCCTCTGCAGTTAGGTATGCCCTTCATGTACAGGCGTCCCCGTAGTTAATAGGTGTCTGCATTTTCCTGGATTCCTGGAATTTAAGCAAAATTTCTTCTGTAGATATTTCTAGATAACGTTGGCTAGGCATCGCCTTTCGCAACATGGTAGTGCAAAATTTCCTAATACCTTGTCCGTCAGATATATACTGTTGCATTATTGCTGCTGCATGTATAGTGCTGTAATCCATCTGTTCCCATTGATAAGCACTTGAGCAGCAGGAGGTCTAATGTACTCCTGCGGCACTAGTACTTAGTAACAGGGCAGAATTAATTTCCAAAACCAGTTTCTTTTCAGGTTCATCTCTGCAAATAAAAATATTTTTAAAAATACACATCGACATATTATTATGTACTTAAAAATAGAAATAGAATATAGACCCAGTTTCAAAATAATTTAAAAAATATTTTAAGATTTAAAGATGACAATAATCAAAACCTAAGACCTAGGACTCAATCATATTCTAATTGCAAAAGCAGAGGCGGCTCCAGGCGGTATGCGAGTAGGCAGCCGCCTAGGGCGGAAAATTTTCAGGGGCGCCAAAATATGATCAATTATATATAGTTTCATGTGTCAATGTGCCCCCCCCCCCCGCGGGGCGGGGTCTGTGGGGGTCTTTGTTAGGCCACTGTCGAACGTATAAAACGACTTAAGAAAATGACAGCTGAGTCTACTAATTATACAAAGGATTTATTCAATTTCCTTACCATGTGAATTAGACACCACTTGATACAATTCACATTATTACGAGTTGCTTATAACATTATATTTATTATTTAATAATAAGGAATATCCGGTGGATTTTGATGACAAAGTGGGCAATAAAACGGAGTAAGACACGACGTATCTCTTTACCTGCTTCTATGTACAAGAGAGAACGTTAATCCGCTTATACCACTCCCCCACCCAACTAGTATTATTGCGCGAATAGTCGCATACTTACTTTATAGTGGTGGAAAAATGTTCTTTTTTTAAATCGATTAAAAATGTCTACTTTTTTGGCGCAATCTCAGATTTCAAAAATACGTTATTCTAGTATTTTAATCCGTTGCCAAGCAACTATCAGAAAACAGTCCAGGAATAGTTCCGTACTGTTGTTTTTATATATAAAAGTACCTCGTAGTAAAAGCACATTCCCGGACTTCAATGTTTATTGGCATCGGCTAACTCCTCGGTCAATAATTTCATCGTCGTCGGGGAATGTATTGCTTTTACTACAGGATACACAATGTACTATTATGTTTTGTTAAAGTACTACTGTGAACTAATTAGCTCTGTGACAATTTGGCGATACAGAACACTCTAAGAATACTCTTACAACATAATTATAAACCTGTTTTATAAGGGCTTTATTATCCCCTTGTAAATGGTCCCGATATATCTTTGATAGAGCTTCAAGTAATTATGCGAACCTATTTATTTAATAATCTTAACAGTGAGCCGTTATGAGGGGCGAGAGGAATGGGTAGGCAGCAACTAGATCTCCCGTCTTTACTACACTTTTACATTAAGTAAGAGAGAAGATGTCGGCTAGCTGACGTAGCTGTGGGAGTATACATTATGAGTGTGTTGTTTAATCCAGGACCGCAATTAGAGACACCGCAGTCGAGCTTATACTGTCGGTTTGAAGATACAATTCGAAAATTACTTTATATTTCTTGATTTGGTAATGTGTTTTTGAAAATAATTTTAGTAAGTTTTGTTACCAATTCATAGCAGAGCTTTGTGGGATATTGTAAGTGTAATATTATAAAAAGTAAACGAGCGAACAGTATAGTTAAATCCGGCTCTGCGTTCTGCACCTCTTGCCTCTCAACGTCGCTCACAAATGCGATTGCTTCAACTATATAATGATTATATAAATGTTGGTTACAGAGAAAATTTGTGGGTTGCTCATTTAATGTCGTTTTACCAAGTGTTCTTACAACTAATTATAAAGCGGTTATACAGAAACTTTATTAAGGTGTTTTAACAGAACCCAGTGACTGAAGAATTTTTATACAGCTGAAAGTTTGCCGTTGCAGCATTTCACCTGCAATAGATATATTTATAAAATTGTGCAAGTAGGGGAAAGAATTACTGTTCTTATTATAACATGTGAAATATGTCAGTAGATATACAATTTCCGATACCATCAGAATAATCAGTATGTCTACATGGAAACAAATAAAACTCTGTGGAAACTTTCGCCGCAAAGTGAACGTCAGACTTGAAGGTACGTTACAGATAAATAATGGAAATGTTAGTGAAAATCCAGAGAGCTTAACGACGGTAATTGGAGCTGTACCTCACACAATTTCAACTGAAATAAATATACAAGAAATATTTTGAAACCATTTGACTGTTTAGTGGAAATATTGAAATTCACCCGCACTAGGCACTCTAGACAGCTATATGATACGTTTATATAATTAGCTCCAAACTAACCAAAGAGCTGTATGGCTTTACAATGGCTACGCTGCGCAATACACTGAATTGGTCTATAACTATAAGAGAACCCACTGTACTACTACGCAAGCTTCGTGCTTGTATAATGGCTGTGTAAGCAGCTCAATTGTTCTCTAAACTAAACCGCAGCCTCGGTACTTGCAGTTGTATAATTACTGCATAACAAGCTGAATAATGTTTTATAGCAAAACCTTAGGCAGTCATTATACAATAAAAAAGAATATTTAGCTATATAATAACTGTATAGCAAGTTGAATTGTTCTATATGATAATCCTCAGTAGCTTTTATGGCTTTATGCTACATAAAAACTTTGTCGTTAGATAATGGTTACATGTTACATAACGGGTTAAATAGTTCTATAATACAATCTCTCACAGTATTTATATAATAAAAAAATGGAATATGTATAACTACCGTCAACTGAACCAAATTGGTCTTTAAGACACTTCGCGACAGTCTTTATGCAACTAAAAGAACTTCATAACAGCTGTTGTAAAACAAATAGTGTTGTAAAAGCTGTTTAATTGGACCTGAAATTGTATTATTTCAGATGCCATATTTTTTAAAGATGTAAGGTTTTAGATGAGGCATCCATCTTGAAAAAATTCATATAAGAAAATTTGCACACATTAAAATACTTCACATGTACTTTTAATTATATATTATGTTTTAAATGAGGTTTTAAATAATTAATTTATGGAAATTAATAACAGTTTTAGTTGGACACATAGGAGTCAATATTTTGAAGAATAATTTTTTCATAAATCTTCATCAGCCACTTAATTTGAAGAATTTCCGTGGCGCATTGTTAATTCATGGAATATCGTTTCATATTATTATGTCGACAATAAAATTTCAATCGCAAGTTAATTTTAGCTTTACTAATCTCATAAAATTGAAATTTCAATGTACACGTATTTAGTCACAATAAGGTTAAACAACAGTTGCATGTTTCCATATTTTATAAGCCCGTAGATATAACTGTTATAAAACAAGAAAGTTCTTTAAACTAATTAACCAAGAGCAGTTACACAGTAATAATGCATCGACAATGGAAACCTGCAACAAAATTTCTAATTTGGGAACCTTAAATAGTTTTTAAGATATTTTATAGATGCTGTGAAAATGTGCTAAATAGTTATATAATTTTTGTTTTATGAACCTGTGGATATTGTGGGTATATAGTGGTTGCATAGATGCTAAGACCTTATAAATCTTTTATTATTATACAATGGTGATATGGATGTTCTTATAGCTTTTATAAAATAATTAGTGTTGGGTAATTTATTGCACCATGTGAAACAGGGGCGTATTCAACGGCTGATGCTTATGATTTGAAACGAATAAAGAGATATTTCCTGTCTTACTCATATTTTATTGCCATTCTAAAACGACTGATATTTAAACTAAACCAAACAAATTTCTGCATTCAGATGTTTAATTTTTCTAAATAATTTAGATTATTTAGAAGGCTAGACGTATCTAATTATACCATCAACGAATATCCGCCTCCCACAAAAATGTCCAGCTTTTTTACGCATCGGACTGCTTACCAAAAATACGTTTAGTACGTGAAAACCCTAGTCTAACGATTGCTTATTTTAATGTGTTATTTTGCATTTTTATTTGTGGCCTATTCTCAGAAAAGTTGAAGAGCTGACTGCCGTTCTACAAACTGGTAATACATTAAATAAAAAACGTAAACGTAAATTCCCATAATAAACGTCTACTACCCTATTTTAGGAGACTGAATTTGCAGATAATTTTTCGACAAATTGACATGCATTTTACTTTATAGGCACACAAAATTAAAAAAGTGGTCTTTTTCTGGTACTCCATTGGGTAACCCATAGGTATTTCGACATGCTGAACACGAGTCAGGTGTCCGTTTTTTGCTTATTATCATATGACAGCTTGGCATCGACTATTTTGCAGGGATTCTTTGTTTTTTCATGGAGATATAACAGACGGTGAAAGGTGATATCAGGTGATAGACCTCAACCGCCCTTAGAGGTGGAATTTACCTCGTCAGGGGGTGTAAAATTGTTTCTTTTTTTTTCTTGTTAAAGACGTTTACCTCCCGTTAAAGACGTTTTCGAGAATGCTGATCAAGGACAATGGTAAGAGTGGATTGTGACACCCTCAGGGGGTTGGTTGTTTTTTTAAATTTTCTAATTTGTATATTGAGAGGGAGTGGTTTCAAAGTAACAATTTGTCCATTTTACATCCTCATCAGAAATACTGTCCTCGCAAGAATTTGAAATTCATGTTCCTTAAAGCGGGATATAAGGAAGAGAGTACTATTAGGCAAAATTTCTGTTTTTAATAAATTATATATACTTACAGGACACGATTTTGAGTACAATATAATATTTTTTATTCGAATGTGTCAAAAAATGACGTTTCTCGGTTAGAAAACAAAATCGAAAGGTCAGAAAATATTTTTCCGGCCTAGGACGGAAAAGTGACAGACAATAGTATATTGTGTATCTAGGTGTGAAAGCGATACATTCCCGGACGACGATGCAATTGTTGGCCGAGGCGCTAGCCGAGGCCAACAAGCATCGAAGTCTGGGAATGTGCTTTGACACCGAAGTACACATACTATTTTTTCTGAAATCACAATAAATAAATACTATTTTAAACGTATAAAAATCAAAAATATAAACATTTAAAAAAAAATTTTTTCTGAAATCACAATCAATACTATTTTAAACGTATAAAAATCAAAAATATTAACATATTAAAATATATATAAAAAACCGTACGGGAATGTTACTTCCCGGCCTAGGCCGGGAAGTAACATTCCCGTACGGCTTTGTTGATCGTTGCTTGGCAACGGATCTTTTCCGGTCTGTTTTCTGATAGTTTCTTAGCAACGGACTAAAATACTGGAATTGTGCATTTTTCGCTCTAAAATCGCGCCGAAAATGTAGACATTCCCGATCGATTTCAGAAAATAGTATATTGTGTATCTAGGTGTGAAAGCGATACATTCCCGGACGACGATGCAATTGTTGGCCGAGGCGCTAGCCGAGGCCAACAAGCATCGAAGTCTGGGAATGTGCTTTCACACCGAAGTACACATACTATTTTTTCTGAAATCACAATAAATACTATTTTAAACGTATAAAAATCAAAAATATAAACATTAAAAAAAAAAATTCTGAAATCACAATCAATACTATTTTAAACGTATAAAAATCAAAAATATTAACATATTAAAATATATATAAAAAACCGTACGGGAATATTACTTCCCGGCCTAGGCCAGGAAGTAACATTTCCGTACGGCTTTGTTGATCGTTGCTTCGCAACGGATCTTTTTCGGTCTGTTTTCTGATAGTTTCCTATCAGCGGACTGAAATACTGGAATTGTGCATTTTTCGCTCTAAAATCGCGCCGAAAATGTAGACATTCCCGATCGATTTCAGAAAAAAAGATTAAGCGTTTTTAGTTACCTACTTTTTAAAATGCTGTAAAATGGTAATGCACTTGCAAATATAATTTCAATTCAGGCAACTTTAATTGAATAAGAAACCTAGGATTATTAAACGTTGTCAATTAATTATTATAATAACTAGTAAGTATAATAGCTACATGTTGTAAAACGAATAGAAATAACTGCGTATGTTCTCACCTTAAGATGCACCACTTTTTACGTTCGAGTTTGCATAGTGGCAAAGCATAAAATTGCACAGAAAAATACTAAATGAAGTCTTTAATTTAACCTAAAAAACAGTACAACGTACAACAACAAAACCTTATTTTTAAACTTACTTTAATTTACAAAAATGTACTTATAAATGACTACATTGTCTCTGAACCTTTTATGTTAATAGTAAAATTGGAACAATTTTGTATAATTATCGGTCGGTTCAAACTTTGTAAGTCTAGTGCAACATTTTCAGTTAAAGTGGATTGGGGTGCGATAATTGAGTTTTGTGTGTGTTTAGTGTGTTATATTCTATTTGAGTAATAGTAGTGGTCAAGTCTGTGTCTAAAAAAAATACTATTTCCTTGTGAATGTTGTGATGTTATTGTGTTTCGAACCGTAGAAGTGTGGGATAAGTGATTCAATATTTTGTTAGCTATTAGTTTGTTATTTATTGACTCATTCACATAGCCCTCAGCTACAGTTGAAGATTTCCATCCTCCGTGGCGTTTAAGTAAGGTTATGTCTGCTCCTGCATCAGCCAGCAACGTAGCCGACGTTCTTCGGAAGCAATGCCCCGTATATTCTTTGGCATTCGCAAACTTCAAATGAGATGCAATTTCAAAAGGAATTGCCCCGATTTTATGAATTCCCACAGTTTGTTTGCAACACTTGCCATTTCTATAACCCAAGAAAAATCGGCCATTTCCTTCAAAATTTGGTGGTCGCAGCAAAGAATATTTCCGATAATATCTTAAATATTCCCCTGTTACAGTAAATGAGCGAGGTCTATTTGTTTTATTATCGGGAATTTTTATTAAAAGAGCTGTTCGTAAATCCTCTATTTGTGACACTTTTAAAAATTACAATTCTTCACGGCGACAGGCAGCTGCTACGCCTAATATATATACCACCTACAAATAATATGATGTTAACGGTAAGTAGGTATTTAGTTTTAAAAAATTACCTTATGCATTAAATATTTGTCGTCTGGAGCTTCTGTTAAAAAATTTTGAAATTGTTCCCGTGGTTTTCGATTTTTTTGGTACATAGCCAACATTTTTCTTTTTTAGAAAGGCCCTTAATTTCATAAATTTTGAAATGTCAACGTTTCTCCTAATTTTCAACATACAATTTAACATAAGCCGACCACAAAGTTGATGATTTATAATTTTCTGCAAGTTTAACCATATATGCAAGTAATACGTTTTTGGAAATCATGTTTATATGGTTTTGCTCCAAATATTTTTCAAATCTATAATAGCTTTTCATAAATAATTTTTTATTTTTCTGGAATTAAATCCATCGAAGCCAAATTTGCTAACTCTCTTACTTCTGGGGGTGTTCCCGTAACAAATTCTTCACTATTCATTTTACTGTATTTATTTTATTTAGTATATTTTCGATTAAATTCGATATTATAATACATAAATTGAATGAATTCGATATTAATTTCAAGCAAACTGATATGACAGCAGTTGTGCAGTTGTTATTTATTATATCTGGCCTTAGAATAGGTTTCATAACTTTAGCACCTTTTTGCATACTCTTCCGACTCCTTACTTCCACTATTATTGGTATATCTGAACTTAAATCAAGCATTTTTCAAATAGTTACAATATTCAAATCACAGGCACGTTGACACACTCGACACACTTCTGTAAAAACAAAACATTGACCTGACAAGCAAAATAAGCGTACCTACTTGATTTTCAGCTATAATATCCCAAGGACGTTGATAATACGAAATAATTTTATCACAGTTTCCGAAAGCACTTGTTTGGTAATATCCCGACGCCGTAGGCGGAAGGATATTACCTAAAATCAACGTGCTTGAGGAAGTTGTGATAAAATTATGAGCTATTTATCAACGTTCGAGGGGTATTCGCATAGAAAATTTTTGCAATTTATTTTATTTATTTCTTCAAAACTATTTATTAAAATCACAATTATTAAAAGAGCAATATGTAAAATTAAATGTAGATTATATATTTTTTTTTATTGGTACCCTATTTTGCTTATTTAAAGTACGCCTCAGAGTGTTTAAATCCAAGTTTTAAAAATGCGCGTTTTAAAGTTAGCATGGCAACATCAAAGGTAAGCAAGTACAACTCGTTCATCTGTATCTGTTACCTTTTGCTCTTCCATCCGTTTGATGAACTTGTATTCTTTTTTATAAGTCTTCCGATTTCAAGGGCGGATCTGGACTTTGAGCTTGGGGGGGTAACACTGAACCCAAAATTTTTTGATGAGCGGGGGAGGGAGAAATCCGGAAAAAATTTTTTCATCCTAAAAAAAAAATTTTACAAAAGATTTTTTTCTTCCCAAAATTAACAAAAATCATAACATTTTAAACCAAAAGTTGATGATTTACAGAATCTTGGGAGGGGGGGGGGGGGTAATTACCCCGTTACCCCCCCCCCCCCCATAAATCCGCGCCTGTCCGATTTTTGCGGTATTAACCGCGATTCTACTTTTCTATTTAAGTAATCAATGTTAGAACTCATTTTAAAGCAATATACAATCAGTAACAACTCTAGTGACAATAATTAATCCTATGTGACAGATCGCAAATTAATTTTTGTTTTCTCATTTTCATGACACTGATGTCACATCACGAATTCAACCATTTTACATTCTTAATTCTAATTTCCATTTTTTGTAATAATAATACCGGTATTTATGATTTCAAAGTGTACCAATAAAAAAAATAGCGTAAAGTATTCGTGGATAACTGGTCTTTAAAACACTTGCTCTGTTTCGAGCACTCCGGCTGCGCTGTCGTGCTCGAAAAATCGCGCGTGTTTTAAAGACCTTAATATCCACTTATACTTTAATATACTAATGTATTATTTGGAGTGTTTTTCTCTATTATTATATTCATTAAATCGTTATTTGCAGTTCCAAATCGACATTGCCAAAACATAAATTTTAAATTATTGAATGATAAGTGAAAAGATCCCTAAGGGATCTTTTCAGCTATAATATCCCAAGGATAATAATTTTATCACAGTTTCCGGAAGCACTTGCTTGGTAGTATCCCGACGCCATAGGCGGAGGGATATTACCTAAAAGTAACGTGCTTGAGGAAGTTGTGATAAAATTATGAGCTATTTATCAACGTTCGAGGGGTATTCGCACAGAAAATTTTTTGCAATCTATTTTATTTATTTGTTCAAAACTATTTACTAAAAACATAATTATTAGAAGAGCAATTTGTAAAATTAAATGTAGATTATGTATTATGTTTTATTTGGTGTGTTTTCCTCCATTATTATATTCATTAAATCGTTATTTGCAGTTCCAAGTCGACATTGTCAAAAAATAGATTTTAAATTATTGAACTGTCATTACTGTCAAACTGGATGACATAAGTGAAAAGATCCCCAAGAGATCTTATCAGTGTAATTCTGTTCTGATTGGTTGTTTCAGCACACGTGATTAGAAATGGACGAATTTAATAGGATTGATATAAAAATTTTCATTAATTTTGTTCTGATTGGTTGTTTAAGCACACGTGATTAGAAATAGGTGAATTTAATAGGATTGCTATTTGAGCTAAAAATTTTCAATACAATTCATGATTTCATCGGTTTAAAGTTTAAATCAAAGTAGAAAAATCTTGTATGAAACACATTATAATAGTCAAACAAAATTTTGTTTGTTATCAACTATTTGAAGGGGCTTACCCTAAATATGATTCTCCCAAAATTTCAAGCCTGCAGCCGCCATATTGGAGGAGTGGTGGGGGCGTTTTTTGATTTTCGTTTTTTAAAATTTTTTCGGATACCGTTGTACGAAAAAATCCAAAAAAATTCACAGTCATTACATACATGTTGTACTATTTACCCAATTTTTTTCATAATTTTTAAATTCAAATTTCGTATGAAAAAAAATTTGCAAATTTTTGAACACAATTTTTTGGCACTTTAAGAAAGAAGGCCACTCTGGATTTTCCATCATAAATTACTCATTTATCAAGGCGTCTCAAATTTTTCCATATTTTTAAAAAATGTGGAAGATAGTTAAAAAAAAACGAAAAACTGCAATACCTACCATTTTCTTATACGCGCCTCACTATCATTTGGACGCATGTTAGTCTATGTAATGAAGGCAAAAATAGTGTAAATATTTCGTGCAAAGACGAGATTACCTTTCCCCCGTTTTTGAGGATGCTGAACACGATGCAAGTGGTGGAAGAAGTTTTTGACCGCCGCAACCCCCTGAAACGGCCACCCCTTTTATAGATCCCTTTATGTTTTCAGATATAAACGGGTCTGGGAGTGATTTATCGAAATAACATGGAAGGGGGTTATAGAGTAAGTGGCATTCAGACAGCAGGCCTAGGGTTGATTAAACCCTCCCGAGGGGTGGAAAATCATTTTTTTTTTTCAAATGATTCGGTTCAAACGCGTATCCCCCCGTTTTCGGGGTCGCTGATCACGTGAAAATATTCATTTTAAGCTCCAACCCCTCCTCATCCCTCAAACGGTGAGTGAGGGGTGGTTTCTGCCCGGGGATTAATACGTATACTACTATCGTCATACAATTAGAGTTTTCTATCCATCATTACAGACGTTATTAATATTAACATGCCCTGATTTTTATAAACGTTATTTCTTGGAAACTGTTGATAATTGGTACTTACTAAACTTGTTTGACTATTGGATAGCTAAATTGTAATGAATAAACTTCGTGATTTTCCATCGGACATTAATAGAAGAATAATTACTTCCACATCCAGTGGAAGTATAGAAACGACAAAAAAAATTTCGAAAGTTTTTATTGTTGAAATAGGCTTAGAATGTCATGAAACGTCGAGATTTTAAGTTTAAGCGAAAAAAAATTTTCTGTTTAAGATATCGACTTGAAATTTGGTACACGTATATACTTTAACGGGATCTGGAACTAGATTATATTTTCATCTTATTTTGACGAAGGGTTGGGGTCAATAGGTAAATGAAACAGGTAAGAGTCCATAAAATTGGCATTTAATATATATGTCGTCATTTGATGAAATTCGTCATTTCGTGAAAAGCCTAGGCAGTACATGAACTGCCGGCATATCATGTAAATTTTTGACGTTGCACAATCTGCCTAGGCATTTCGTGAAACGCCGTGGTTGTCTCGGCACATGATGTTTAAAGTCGTTCTACACGATCTGCCGCAAATTAGATGTTGACTGTTCATGAAGTGACTGATACCCGGCAGATTGTGCTGTGTTGTGTGTTTGAGATTAGGTTAGTTGCCGTTTCGGTCGATTTGTTTGCTCGGAAGCCATGTTGTGCTGTTTGTTTTGTTTATTGTGGAAATTCATAGTGAGAAAGACTTGTTCAGTGATCATTATAACGAGTAAGTACACATATTTTGAGGTTAGGTTCAGATTTATTTGGTACATTTCAGGTTTTAGAGTGCTAACGAAATTACGAATCACGCATATAATAACTTAATCTAACCTATACGGTCATTTATTGGGCTTTGCTCCATAATACTATTTGTAATGATCATTGAACAAGTCTTTTTCACTCTTACTTTCCGTAATATACAAAACAAAAAGGCTTCAGTAATAGAACACAATCTGCCAGTCTAATTTGCGGCAGTAGAATAACTTTAAACGTCAAGTGCCGAGACGACCACGGCGTTTCATGAAACGCCTAGGCAGATCGTGCAACCTCAAGAATTTGCATGATATGCCGGCAGTTCATGTACTGCTTAGGCTTTTCACGAAATGACGGATTTCATCAAATGACTACGACATATACAAGAGAAGCTAAGGTCTCAAAAAATTTTTTGGCGTTAGGCACCCCCACCCCATAGTTTAAGGGGATGAAAAAAAATTGTGATTTAGTGTGTGTACAAGAACCAAAAACCTCGAATTATTTTTTTACTTCCCACTACCACCCTCTATCACCACCCCCACTCCAGTACCGATGTGGGATATTGTTTTATGGGTTACTGGATGGATTTCAAATATTATATTATTAAACTTCCATAAGCAATCATTTCCACATACAAAATTTTTTCGTTGTAAGAGACTTGGATAGAAAATCTAGATGTGGAAGTAGTGATTCCTTGGGCAGCGGTTTTTACACATAAACGGTCCATATTCTGAACAAACCTGGTCTTTCCGATGGTCCCGTGAAGGCCCCGCTCGAGCGCGTCGTTGTTTTCATTACTGGGCATACTTGAACGTAGGTAATAAAAACGGTATAAATAGCACCTAAAAATGTTAAAATGATCTATAACGGCGGCAGATTGTTAAAAATGCACTTATAAGCGATGGAAAAACTGTAAATATTTGTTAACAAGACATGCATCCAAATGATAGTGAAAAAATTTGAGAATAGGCCTTGATAAATGAGTAATTTACGATGAAAAATTCAGAGTGGCCTTCTTTCTTAAAGTGCCAAAAAATTGTGTTAAAAAATTCGCAATTTTTTTTGCATACGAAATTTGCATTTAAAAATTATGAAAAAAATTTGGTAAATAGTCCAACATGTAAGTAATAACTGTGAATTTTTTCGGATTTTTTCGTACAACGGTATCCGAGAAAATTTTAAAAAACTTAAATCAAAAACCCTCCACCACTCCTCCAATATGGCGCCTGCAGGCATGAAATTTTGGGAAAATCATATTCAAATAGTTCATAACAAACAAAATTTTGTTCGGGGGCAGATTTTATATGCTTATCCTGCTATGCCCTTTCATCATTTTTCAAACTTCAAGCGGATGCAATTTTGAAACAATTGACCATGGAAGAAAGTTGTTTGAACAAAAAATTTTGGAAATATTATATTATACAATATTGGTTATAATGAACTACTGCGTAGGAACAACGGTGACAAAGATAATTGAAGAAATGGTGAAAACCATTTTGGCGGTTGTAAATCGTAAAATATTAAAAATAGAGAAAAATTATTTAAATAAAAGTTGTAGCAATTTTTATTCCTTACAATGTTGGTAATACCTAATTTTAGGGTATAACTAATAGGAAAGGAGAGAATCGAGAGACATCTGTTTTGCTCGTCATCTTTCCAACATGGCGGCAATAATATTTTTATGGAAAAAACTATTTAAATATTAAGGTATAATAAAAAAAATCCTTGTAGGAATTATTCACGTTGTTTGCTCCACAAGCTGTATTATTTGAAAATGCTGTTTAAAAAATGCACGTTAAGACCCCCCTCCCCCCCCATAAGCTAATTAAATAAATATTGCCAGCTTTATAACGAATATCCCCTAAGGTTAAATGCATATTATTAAGCTTTTAATTATTATGTTAGTTGAAAAATAACATAACACAGATATAAAGACCTACTCATTGCTAACATTAACATTAATATGAAACCAGACAAGATATATTCCATTCCCCTAAAAAAGTAAAAATAAAAAAATTATGGAACCTTACCGTCAACATTATACATTTTTTTACCTCTAAGTTCAATATTATAGGGCAAAAAACACTTTGGGGCATTACTAAATATTAGTAATCACACACTTGCGTCCGATTAACTTTAATTGGCATGTGGATTTTCAGGCTTTTTCTACTAGTTCCACAACGAAACTTATCATTTCCTCACTTCACATTCGAATTGTCGTCGTCATTAGTCAAATGAAATGTTAAATTAATCACTAGAATTCTTATGCACGATTTAATAGGAATTTATTAAGATTAATAATGTACGTAGGTAATAAAAAACTGTGTAACCTAAGTTTGGTTAGGTCGCGCTACTTGCCTGTTACTAATACAAATATTTTTCATTCACTGTGAGTTTGTCGGGAGGTTAAGTGATTCGACCCCTTGTAAATTAAACGTCTGCCGGTTTATAATTGACAAACGTTGGAGTTTAGTAAATGTCAGAAAACGTCTTAAAAATTAGTGACAACACGATATACATGTGGTCTGGTCTAACCGCAATGTAGATACTAATTTGTGGTGTTAGAACAGCTGAGGCTCGTTTGGACGTTGTAGTACAATTATTTAAATTTTATAAGCAATCTTTTGAGTTACTAATTCCGTTTTAAAATTGGCATATAAACTATGGAATATAACGAAGTTGTAAAAAATCTTCTCCGTGTCTTCGTTTGAAGTGACAGCTACCTTATAATGTATTTAATGAGTTTGTTTAAAAACAATGTACAAAAAATTGTGAAATAGCTTGTGTATTAAGAGCGCAGAGTGCATCGTTGTCGCTCGAAAGTGTAAGTTGATGCGCGACGCGAAGCGGAGCGCGTCAAGCACTTTAGAGCGACAATGACACTGCACTCGAATTACAACATGATTTTATCTGCAATCCTACAATCATTTGAGAATATTAAAATAAATGAAATAATTAAGTTGAATTTTAGCTGGAAACAGCGATTCTTCAACATTTTATGAGTATGCCTTGAAAAATAAATAGATGAACAAAACACAAACGCTCTCAGTTTATTTAAGTTTTATTAATTACATAGGCACACAAAATAAAAAAAGTGGTCTTTTTCTGGTACTCCAATTTCGAATCAAGTATCTGTTTAGCTCCGTTACTCACCAATTTTTAGTAAATCGCGAAAGTAACCTAAATTATGAGTTTTTTTTACAGCGATTTACAAAAAAATGGAGCTAAATGGACAACTGATTCGTGTTCAGCACGTCCAAATACATATGGGTTACCCAATGGAGTACCAGAAAATTTTGTGTGCCTGTCCCATGTTAGTCGATATTTTGTTGGGAAGCGATTTTTTAAGTACAAATAATGCCATAATCAATCTCGAAAAGAGAAAATTTATTATAGGTGATCATGTACTTGATATTTTGGAGGAGGTAGATAGTAATAATGGTAAAGATGTGAAAAAAATAAATCACCTTTCCAATATATTGTGACGTGTTTCCACCCCTAGGAAACCACCCTTTGCAAATTCCGTGGGTTCCAAAAATTATTAGAGATGTCCACTAACACACTTTGGTTAATAACTTACTGGATACTTCACAATACTGTTATTAACTTAAATGTAGTTTACTGACTACAAATAACAATGTTTATCACTTTGTTTTCACTTTGGAGTCTTAACCTCATTTGTCCATATGTCAATTCAAAAACTACTATACTTTCTGAACTACCCGCAGGGAATGCGGTCTTTTATACCTAAACATGACAGATCTCGATTTTTCTGTGATGACGCCACCATTCTCTAGATAATTCCGGATGTCATCACTCTAGAACTACTGGTAGATTCTTTCTCGAGTAGGTGCAAATACATATGAATTAATTGAAAGGCACATCACAATATTTACAAATCCATGTCCAAAAGAGACAGTGGATAATATTGATAATCCTCATGAGAAAGAAAAGAAAGAAATTGTCGCTTGTCCAGATAAATATCGAAGTCAAATAATTAATATGTTATTAAAATATGAGAAATTATTTAATTATAAATCTAGGGTCACTAACGTATACGAACATAAGCTATTTGTAAATAAATCTGTGCCATATAATGCAAAAACTTATCCCATACCGTACAAATTTAGGGAAAAAGTAGCACATGAGATTTTAACGATGATTAAGCAAGGAATTATAGAAAAATCAGAAACTAACTACATAAACCCAGTTGTGATAGTAAAAAAAAAAGATGATTCGATAAGAATCTGTCTTGACGCAAGGAGAATCAACCAGACTACTAGCCCATTATATGACAAACCAGTTAATATTGATAGTATAATTGGGAGATTAAAATCAAATTGCATTTAAAAAAAAAATTACCAAGTAAATTGTAAACTATTGATCAAACGCATATGAGCTTGAATATTATTATTTAAAGATGTCTCAAAAAAAAACCGGCCAGTGCATCAGCTCCAAGAAAAAAGTCAGGTGTAAAATTTGAATTAAGCGAAGAGCAGAAAACTGATATAAGAGAAGCCTTTAACTTATTTGATAATGAAGGATCTGGTAAAATAGATGCAAAGGATTTGAAAGTCGCTATAAGAGCACTTGGGTTTGAACCAAAAAAGGAGGAAATCAAGAAAATGACAGCTGATATTGATAAAGATGGCACCGGCAAAATTTCCTATGATGATTTTCTTCAACTGATTTCCGTTAAAATGGCTGAAAGGGATTCCAAGGAAGAAATTCTCAAAGCGTTTAGGTTGTCTGATGATGATGAGACTGGAAAAATCAGTTTCAAAAATTTAAAGAGAGTAGCAAGGGAACTAGGGGAGAACTTAACAGACGAAGAGCTACACGAAATGATTGACGAAGCAGATAGAGATGGAGATGGAAAAATTATGAAAAGTCAGATCGACAAAAATTGAAGAACGATATATTTGATTAATAACAATGAATAATGAATATGCTCACATGAGTTTCGATGATAAGAAATAAGGAACCAATGTCAAGCTTGGTGAAACATACATGTGAAAAGGTATTTTCGTGAACGTTATTCTAATAAACATTTAACATATTGCATTATTTTAAAGTTATATAAAAAAAAGGACAATTAACTTATTTTAACCTGGAAACTTCGACAATATTTGTTAGTATATAAGAATTTAATATATAAGTTAGCTGTCGGTTAGGGCATTAGGAAAAATTAACGTAATTGTTTGACTCTTAAATCAATTCAATAAATCAGTATTTTAATTCTGAATATTGTTTATCTAATATATTAAAAATACATTTGAACCTACTTTTTGGACCTGAGAAGATCACAAATATGCAATTCAGCTGAGATAACCAAAATGCAACCACTAAGACGTTTCAACGACTTTTGTTTAGTTATATTTGGTCGTCTTATTTTAGTCGTAGTTTAGCGTAAAATTTAATAACGAAATAGTCATGGTGATCTCTTTTTAGCTATATACTGGTATAGATATTCATAGTTTCTAACCTTTTAAATAATTTTAATAATAAATTAAAACCTTTTGGGATAAATATCTATATTAAAATTCTTTATGTTTACACTTGAAAAGTGTATATATCAAAAATATAAATATTTTGTTTTTTTTTTGTTATTTCTGCTCCGGTCCTTGGTTACTTCGAACTCTTAAGGAGTAAGTAAGTGAGCTGCCACAACTGGTCATTACAAGTACCTATAATATCGCCATGCAGGTTTGGTTGTAAAGTAGTTTTGAAGATGTCATATATGAGCAAGTAATTAAATAGCAACAATGTTAAGTCCTAATACTGCCATTCTAGCTATAAAAATGGCTAGAATATGTTGACACGGTTTTTGTGATTAATGTAGTATAGTATTTCTTAGTAATAGTTTAGATATCATCCAAACTGTTACTAAGAAATTTGCCTAAACATGACTATATTAGTTAGGCTTTATTCTGGCGGTTTTCTTAGCTGTTATTACCGAATTATGACTAAAACAATAATGCAAAAATATCCTTATTAAATGACTACTTTAGAAGTAATTTTGTACACATTAAAATCTAAATTGAGGCCAAACGGCAAGATAAAAATATAACCTAAAAACAAGTATTGATAATGTCGAAAACTTTATGCATACGCAAATAAGTTTTATATCAACAGAAAAATAAGAATTAAATGTAAAAGAAAATATAAGCATAGTTCTACATATTATTGGAAAATGAATGTCGCCTAAAAGTAAGGTCAAAGAGTCAGTACTTATATAGCGGCATAACACTTTTCACGGGGTGTTTTCGTTGACGTTTGTGTCTACAAAAGCTTATGCATTAATATAAATATTTAGATTATTAAAGTGAAAGTGTAAACCTATCTTCTGCATCAGTGTCTAAGAATGCTGACATTCCATTTTCTATGGCTTTAGCCATCATTAACATTTTAATATTATTCCTTTTTATTTTACACGGTGTCTGGGAGTATTTCGAGTTTGGTTTTGATTGCGGATTACTCGAAAATGTATACATGTGTTTGTATTTGACCGGTAGGTACAGTTGGGTATTTACTACCTACCCAACTTGAAGGAACTGCACTAAGGCAAATTTGCTCCTCGATGGTTTCGTCCACGCAGTACATTTTCATTTTAATTTGGCTGGAAAAAAGAAATGTAAAAACGGTAGAGAAACAAAGGTCAAAATGCAAAGTAATCCGTTAACCCGTTCCACACAAAGGCAGTTAAAAGAAACGTAAAAAAGAGAGGTATGTCTTTCATAATTTTACTTCTACATCCAGTGGAAGTATAGTAACGACAAACAAATTTTTAAAAATTTTTATTGTTCAAATAGGCTTAGAATGTCACGAAACGTCGAGATTTTAAGTTTGAGCGAAAAAAAAATTTCTGTCTGTCTAAGTTTTTTTGTGCGCACGTTTACTCTGGAACCGTTTGAGATATTGACTTGAAATTTGGTACACGTATGTACTTTAACGGGATCTAGAACTAGATTATATTTTTATCTTGTTCCGTCGAAGGGTTGGGGGGGTAAATTGGGGTAAATTTGGGGAAAATAGGTAAATCAAGCAGGTAAGAGTCCATAATATTGGTATTTAGTATATACAGGAGAAGCTAAGGTCTCAAAAAAAAAATTGGCATTAGCCACCCCCATTACCACCCCAACTCCATTATTAAAAGTAATGATTTAGTGTGTGTACAAGAACCAGAAACCTCAAAATGTTTTTTTTTCTTCATCCACCCATCCTTTATCACCTCCCCCACCCCGCTACCGATGTGGGGTATCGTTTTATAGGTTGTTGGGGTAGAGGATTTCAAATATTATATTATTAAAGTTCCATAAACTATTATTTCCACATACAAAATTTTTTCGTTGTGAGTGACTTGAATAAAAATCTGAATGTGGAAGTAGTGATTCCTTGGGCAGCGGTTTTTTTATTTGGATGCGATAACTCGCTATAACTTCAACCAATTTTCTGGTAATAGTTTGGCCAATATGACCGGTTAAATTTGCCATTTGGCGAAAAAAGTTTTTTAGATCCTTTAGTCATATTCTGGCTTATTTCTACATCATTAGCGAAAGCATATGCCAAATGATCACAACTTGCCGCCATGTTTTCTATCAATGAAGAAGAACCCGAACGACGGCCATTACGTTCATTTTCTATACTTTATTAATTATACCTGTAAAATCACGTTTTGATTTACTAATTCGATATTTTAATAAGTTTTAATAATCATACCATCGATTGTGCTTCTTGAAATTACAAAATGTTTATATGTATATATTTCAAATTGATTTAATTATACCTAAAATTTAGAGATTTCTGGAGGTCCCTTTATTTTTATGAGTATTTTATATAAGTTTACAGAAAAAATTCGTGTGTTGATAAAATTTAACCTCTTGATTGACCATATATGCAATTATGATGTTCATATAATTTTAAAGATGAACAAACTATAAGTATGATGGATGTCCATTTTATCTAACAACACCTGCTTAAAGCCAAAAGATGACCATAATAGTGGTCTTGTTTTATTTTAATAACCGTCGATTGAGCTTCTTGAAATTACAAAATGTTTGTATGTATATATTTCAAATTAATTTAATTATACCTAAAATTTAGAAATTTCTGGAGGTCCCTTTGTTTTTATGAGTATTTTATACATCGCCTTCCACACATACCGACGTAACTGAATATTGATAAATTTTACAGGAGATCGAAAAAACAAATACGCTTTGTATTTGAGTGATTATCGAGCGAGTGTCATTAGAGCAATCGCTTTGATTTTTTTTTGCATATATAGTCTAAATCTTTGGCATCACATTCTGATATTTGTTACTGTCAAATATTACGTGTTTGATGATAAGAGAAAAAAGAAATATAGATACGCCGTTTTGTCTGAAACTAAAAGTCAAAAAGAAACTTAAAAAACGTAAATATTTTATTAGTTTTTTTGTGTAAAAGTTAAAGAGAAAAGTTCAGTTCTCATGTAGGAGAGATTTTAAAAAATTTTGATGCTTCGGAAGCCGATTGGGCCTGAACAAATGGACATTAAATCATCAAATTTTCTTTTACTGACTTTCTTCAGACCTTAATTCAAAACGTTTGGAGTAAATTTTGATATCTTTCTGTTAGTTCTATTTTTTAAAACAATACAGTCATAGTTTTTCTCTAAATGACTGTAAAGTTGATATTTCCCTCCTTTCACTTTCACCTCAACAAGTTTGGTCCAATTAACGTTCTTTCCTGCTTCCAAGGTTCTAAACTGTAGAATTTTGAGCTGTTTTCCCAGATTCTTTAAATCGAGAAATTCATTACATTTTCCCCCCGCTTATCAATTATTAAGCACGGGGGCCTGCCAGAGATTTTGGCAACCCCCCCCCCCGCTCATATCAGTTATTAAGCACGGGGGCCCGTTGGTTTTGGAAGGGCCCGCCAGAGATTTTGACAAAAAAAAATTTTCCGGCTCATCAATCCGGCGCGGGGGGTATATTTTAAAGTTTTGCGGAGCCCTTCCTATTCCTATTTACGTTTATGACTAGTCTGAGAAATAATGTTAGAGTATTTTAAAACTAAAATTATTACTTTGGTAGTAAGCTGGTGTCAAATTTCAATGCGTCAAGATTACGCAGTTTCCTTGGTTTTCTTCCACTTGCGATATTTTTAGATCAAAATTAAAAACCGTCTTTTCTCACAACCTTTTAAGGGGATGTAGTTGGACAGAAAAGACCTATTTTAACAAATTTTATATGAAAAATTAGGTAATTTTCTCCAATTTTTTTCTACAAGAAATCAACAGTGCAATTTTTTGCACATTATTACGAGACATCCTCTATAAAACATGACATTTACACGCCTCTGGCAATTAACCTGCATAACAAATATGGCCTAGTTTCAATGCTACTTTACATAGGTATGTATCAAATTTTAAATAAAAATTTTAAGTCTAACAGAAATTATCACGTTTGCGTTTCTACAAATAAAATTTTAAAATTACTCCTTTTATGAAGCGAATGACATATATTCCAGTTCTACTGCGACGCATACATGATATCTATAAATTAATCTCTGTATTGCGATACCCGTATCTGTTCAATTAATGTTGCCATTAAAATATTGAAGGAAGTAACTTATTAAGTATTTGAAATGCCCTCATGCTTCAAAACTCCCTAGCTTAGAGGGGAAGCTTAAATAAATGCATCATGCGATTGTACAATTAAAGAGTCTGATCTAGTTTTTTTTGAATAACTGTTTCAAGTATATTATATAAGGATGATAACATTTTCGATCCATATATGGTACATAATATATAAAGCTAAAGTAATTATAGTCTTCTCTGGTTTATCGAACTTTTTAAATAATTGTTGCACATTTTATAGAGTACTCTTTGCAGTTTTTTGAAAGTCTCAAGTTAAAAAGAAATGTTTTAAAATATAAACTGGAGTACAAAACCGGTACCGACTGTATAATTGTTCAAGTAACAACCCAACTAGCAATTTGGTATTTTATAAAAGCTGCAGAATTGTTTCCGATGCAAATTTTATAAAACAACGTTACTCGCAGACACACTTTAAAAACGTTATTACGACAGCTATAAATATAAAATGTTCACAATCTTATAAAATAATTCAGTCACTGTTGATATTTTGTAAAGCCTATTGGAACCATTACAAAACAACCTGAAAACGTAGGTACTCTTCGCCAATTTACTGAACTTTTTATATAATTGTTACACATTCTATAGGATACTCTTCGCAGTTTTTTTGTAAATAATTGTTAGTTTTTGGACATCCTAAATTTTGTGATACCCACTTTGTTGCGAAAAAAAAATATATGAAAAAAAATTTAAAAAAAAACGTCCAACCTGTCTGGGATTCGAACCCAGGATCTTTGGAATACGAAGCAAAACTTTAGCCACTGGACCACCACAGATTACTAGAAAAATTGAATGTCTGTACTATATATCTTTCGAGAATCATATTTCACCGCATTAGATATATTATAAAATATATATATGTAAAATACATAAACAAAAAAAATTATATTATAAAGATAACATTTCGCAAGATTTCTATTTAAGTACAAGCGACAAAAATTAAGAAAATACATTTTTTTTAAAATTAAATGATTAACAACTTTCTTATTTACTGATAGCGGAGCGGATCTGATTTTGAAATGGAACCAACTTATTTAAAATTTTTTTTTTACAACTCGGTTACACGCGTTCTCTTTTATCATGTTATCAACTTAGTTCAGCTTAATCACACGGGGTGGCGGAGGAATTCGCAAAAACACGTTTTCCGCGATAACTTTGTTATTATTGACCTGACAAAAAAAATGAAGATCTCGCGGAAGCGCATAATCTGGTAAAAATTTTTTCAAATCGGACGGTAACTTTTCGTGAAATTTTTTTTTGAAAATACTCGTTTTTTTGTCCTAACACTAATACACAAAAAAGTAATTCCTTAATTTTTTTACGAAAAAAAGAAGTTAGGGGGATGATTTTTTTGAGGTAGGTGAAATAGATAAGAATTGATGAAGCTGGTGGATTGGGGCGGAGGGCCAATTAGGGGAGGGGAGGGAGGTAGGGAAAGGAAAATTATTCAACCCCCTCGAACTTTTTTCCCTGTCGTGCGATTTTCAAAAACCAAAATGGAATTTGTTCGTTATTACGTCTAATATTACACTAATATTACATTTTTTTTATTTTTTTCAAATAAACAAACTTGTGGGAGGGGAAAAACCTTTTGCATTTTTTTTTAAATGCGTTTTTGAGTACGAAGGAAAAGGCTCAGAAGAGAATTTTTTTACAGGCAAGCGAGATTTTTTTTAACTTTAATTTAAAAAAAAAATTATCGCAATCCAAGCAACAGGAAGGGAGGAAGGGGGCATAATGCGTTTGCGGGAAGAAAGGGTTAAGGAAAAGGAATAGGGACTTCTGAGCTTAATATTCGGATATATAAATCTTTTTTCCATCTTAATATTTTATCAGTCTACCCTCCATCAAATATCAATCTTATTATAAATAATTATTTAACACCGTCACAATGGATTACTCTCAAATTTTTATCGTGTTATTACTATATATTTGTTAACATAATGTGTTAATATTTAGGTCAAATTTTAATAAGTGTAGAAATCATTACTTTTTTTTCTAAGGCTATGTCGAAAATTAGCATTCTCAAATGTAACATGCGGGAAACTTTTTTATCTTTCGAAATAGATACCAAGTGTATCGAGAAGTAACGAAGATAAAAGAGGGACGTAACTTTTTTATTTGAAACTTTTTTTTCTAGAATTAGCTATTTTCGAGAAAATTGCAAATGAGTGATTGTTGGCCAGGTACTGCAAACGTGTGGAAATCTAATAGCAATTAATTGCAGTACCGGGCCAACAATCACTAATTTGCAGTTTTCTCGAAAACTGCTAATTCTAGAAAAAAAAGTTTCAAATAAAAAAGTTAGGTCCATCTTTTATCTTCGTTACTTCTCGATACACTTGGTACACTAGCCTTTAGTGTTTTCCACACTTATTAAAATTTGACCTAAATATTAAAACATTACGTTAACAAATACATAGTAATAACACGAAATTTGAGAGTAATCCATTGTGCCGTTTTTGAGTTAAAGCGAGTTAAGCGGAAAAATAATTCTATATATCCAATACACACCTAAAACTAGAGAAATGCGCCGCGAAAACTCGTGACGGTGTTAAATAATTATTTATAAGTTTGATATTTGATGGAGGGTAGACTGATAAAATATTAAGAAGGAAAAAAGATTTATATATCCGGATATTAAGCTCAGAAGTCCCTATCCCTTTTCCTTAACTCTTTATTCCCGCAAACGCATTATGCCCCCTTCCTATTGCTTGGATTGCGATAGTTTTTTTTTAAAATAAAGTTAAAAAAAATCTTGCTTACCTGTAAAAAAAATTCTCTTCTGAGCCTTTTCCTTCGTACTCAAAAACGCATTTAAAAAAAAATGCAAAAGGTTTTTCCCCTCCCACAAGCTTGTTTATTTGAAAAAAATAAAAATTATTCAGTCAAATATTAGACGTAATAACGAACAAATTCCATTTTGGTTTTTGAAAATCGCACGACAGGGAAAAAAGTTCGAGGGGGTTGAATAATTTTCCTTTCCCTACCTCCCTCCCCTCTCCTAATTGGCCCACCACTCCAATCCTCCGGCTCCATCAGTTCTTATCTACACCTATCTCAAAAAAATTTCATCCCCCTAACTTTTTTTTTTCGTAAAAAAATTAAGGATTTAGTTTTTTGTGTAGTAGTGTTAGGGCAAAAAAAAACGAGTATTTTGAAAAAAAATTTTCACGAAAAGTCACCGTCCGATTTGAAAAAATTTTTACCAAATTATGAGCTTCCCCGAAATCTTCAATTTTTAATTTTACTTTTTTTTCGTCAGGTCAATAATAACAGTTATCGTGGAAACACGTGTTTTTGCGAATTTTAAATGCGAATTCCTCCTCCACCCCGTGTGATTAAGCTAAACTAAGTTGATAACATGATAAAAGAGAACGCGTGTAATCGAATTGTCAAAAAAATTTTTTTAAAAAAGTTGGTTTCAAAACTCCTCTTTTTCTCGCCAGATCCGCTTCAGTAATAAAATAATGTGTGTGTCTTAGAGGTGACAGACTTGTGACAAGGCCGTATCTTAAATGAACCAATATAACATTTTTTTTAAAAAGGGTTATTTTGTATTTTTGTTAGAACTTATAAGTGAAGAAAAATAACTGTAGCCAGAATCACAAACATTTTGATAAAAACTATAATTTATTGTAACTGTTACCGTTAAATTGCATGTTAAGTTTTCGTTTTAACGCCCTTTTATGAAAATTTTCACTAGTAATCTCTCTAGTGCTTTAAAAATGTCCGATAATTAATTAAAGCACGTACGGTAAGAAAATTTCACTCATAAATTAAATGAAAAAATAAATATAAGAATGACAGCTAGATTAGGTTACGCAATAGTTTTCTTGAAAATCTTGCATTGAATTTGAACTTATGGGATATTATGGATAATTTAAGTACTCTATTCCACACCTTGAGGTTGAGTACTTGGCCCCCTTTTTTATGTGGTTTCCCCGGCAGGCCTAATCCACGACTGTTATATTTATTAAAATGTTGTCAAATTAATAATTTCCTTCTTGTCAGTTTTCTCCTTCTATAAATTCATCGATTCGTTCGAGGAAATCCGAGTCAATCTGAGAACTTTCAGTCTCTGCTTCAGTGACGGCTTCTATTTCTGACGAGTTTTCAATCGGTTCAGCATTCAAGAAAGATTTTCCATGGCAGTTGCCGCAAATTGGTGAGCAATTAAGTCTCAACCTTCGACAGCCACACAATGGTCCACAGCTTTTCGTTCAGTTGCAGAAAATCATTTTCAGAAGGCAATCAGGCGCAGGAAGTTGGGATGTGTTTTTGGCTACAATATGGTATCTTTCAACATCCATCCCCACTCTTTAGGATTCAATACATTACCCAACCATTTCTGTACTTGAAAATAAACACGAAATAGATGCTGTTGAGCTACATCATGAGTGGATGGTAATGAATTCAATTTCACTGGTTTGCTTTTGCTCACAGCTTTAATAAAGCAAGAATACCGATAGTTATCGATGGAAACTTCTTTAACTGGAGCGTTATAGATTGCGAGGAAAAATTTTATCCCATTCGAAGTAACTATGTCAGAAGAAGTACCAGTCTTGCTGAAAACTTCAGCTACAAGTTTCAAGTCCTGCCGTTTTTTCATCACTTTCAAAGCTGCAGTCTTGCCTTTATTAAACAGAGCAGATGTAGTGTCACACCCAGAGAATGCGTGCAGAAACAATATGTTATCTCGAATATCTTTATGGTGATCAAAGCTTCGTGAAGAATAAATTTTTCGTTGGACTTTCCCTCTGCCTGGTTTGAGGAGAAAAATTTCTTTATTAATAGGTGTACGAGCAGTTAAAATTATAAGAAGATCCACATCTTCCCCAACCACAACCGTGGTATTTTTACATGATTCCTCAAGCACTGTTTCGACTATCAAAATGTCAGCATCATCTTCAGCATGTCTAACAATATAATAATAATAATTTGCCCCAAACTTTTCTGTCAACATCGAAATCAATCTGGTTTTATTTTTATTATTGGAAAGGAGTTTCTCTTGGCTTACAGTTGAAACCATCAGCCCATCAAAATAAATGTCAACAGATGAACCGTTTGAGGACCGGCGAAGCTGCTCCATAGCCTTCACAGTGTTGCTAATATTTTCATAACCATCAAAAACAATAATATAGTTCGAGCCAAAATGATTGCCATTGCCCGAATATCCTCTTATGCATAGACCTATCCACGTAAAACTTATGGCTGTATCAAGGATACAGCCAACCAGGATTTTTTTTATGTTTTAACCCTCCGTGCAATAAAAACTGCCAGAAATAAATTTTTTGATTTTAGGTATGACTTACTGGAATTTTTCAAGAAAACTATTGCGTATACGAAAAAAAGACCCTCTATCTTTTTAAGAATTTCCATAGCTTTCTTTTTGGCCTGATGTATTTTTGCCGTAGAGGCAATGAAAACCGAGATATCTCGAAAAAATCGTTCCCGAGCACGATTTTAGCCCTTTACAGCGTTGCCAAATTTTATCCTTACACTCCCACTTCGGGGACTTTTGAGACCTTATTAAGGACACCAGTACCTATCTGGAAAACCAACATTTGCTTTTGTATGAATTGGTCTGAAGATGCGGCTCATTTTTCACTAAATGCAGTGGATTAATAGTCTTTTAGAACATTTTGCACTAAAAAGATTTTTTGTTTTAATAAAAATAGCGTAGAAAAAAAAGGTTGGAGAAATGGCGAAGACGTCGGACCTAAAAATAACAAGTGAAAAAATATTTGGTCAAATTGGCTAAAACGTTTTGTACGTATAATTTGTGTCTCCGGTCAAAAAACTCTTTATTTTGCAACTTCTTTGTCGTCGTTGCCATATTGCAGTAGATTGCAACGGTATATAATAAGTAATTATGTAGCAAAATCTGGAACAACAATTTACTTTCAGTAGCACAACTGTCCCAAATAGTGCTTTAATATAACTGTTTTGTAAGGTAATAGGAAACAATTATAAAATAATTTTAACATATATTTTTAACGGTGCTGAAAATGCTGCCGAACTTTACTAAAAAAGCGCTATAAAATTATTTAGTTCTATAAGCTGAAATGTTTTGTAGCTTAGTCACGGAAACGTTTCTAAAACAATTTCTTAACTGCTTTATAAGATATTTTATAATTTAATGTAAAAACGTTTTGATGATAAATTTATAAAACAGTTCAGTTGCAAGCAACCAGATAGTGATTTCTGCAATTCTAATATAATCAATTAGCATTTTAGAAGCATTAATAAAGCAACAATAAAACAAAATAATCGTGTAACATTTAAATTATAAAACTTTGCTGGTTGGGAAGGTACCACGAAAGTTAAGTAAATTGACGACACATCAATTTCAGATGAAAATCGGTAATACTGTTATATTACAATATTAATACACTGAACATTTTAGTATACTCCAATAGGATTAGATTAGATTAAATTATGGGATACGTGACAGTGGCGGCTCGTGATATTGTCTGCAGAGGAGGCTTGATAATTTGAAAGACAATTAGAGAAATTTCTACAAGTAAAAGATATTAATTTGGAAGATTTGAAGATATGCGGCTTCTTCCAAAGGGAGGCTCAGCCTCCCCTGCCTCCTCTGACGAGCCGCTACTGATACGTGAGTACAATACGTTTTCTTTAAGAGAATATATTTTGCGCATGAATCAACCAATCAACGAAATAACTATTTACACGGTAAGAACTATAGTGGTGCCTTTTATCGCTAGGCGTGAAAATTGTCGCCGCCGAATTGGCCAACACGTCGTGCCCCCGACAAAACTTTTTAAATTTGTTTTATCATTTGGCAACTAATAGGTGGTACTGCCTATGGTTCATGCCTAAATCAGATTAATATCTATAGGATCCAAAAGATCCAATATACGCGTATAAAGTTAAATTTTTGCTTAAAACGGCCGAGTCATCAATTAAAACCCTTAAAATTACTTAACATTGACTGAAGAAGAAAACTCAGGGCCGGATTATCCATAAGGCTAAATAGGCTATAGCCTAGGGGCGTCGAAGCGCGAGGGGGCGCTTCGGCAACTCAAAACTAACTAATTTTATCTCACGACGGCCAACGGATGACATTTACTGTTTATCATTGACCTTTGGAAAATAAAATGTATTGTAACGTCGTATAATGCATAAGGGCGGGCGAAAAAAACAGCCACAAAATCGAGTTAGGATAATGAGCGTAAAAAATTGTTTTTTTAAGGAAAGACAAGCTTAAAAAGCTTTTGTACCCGCCGTTTTATCTGGGCTGAAATTAATAAATTTGTATAAGCCTATGTATACCTATTCTATGTAACTATTTTGGTTACATTTTATAATTATATCCATATTAAGACGTATAAATACCAAAATACCTAACTATTCATTTACTTATATTTAATTTTCAGAGATATATCAGGATCTGAGAAAGAAGTATGAAATGAAAAATGAAATAGAAAATGCGATATAATTTTAAGTAGAGTCCTGTTCATACATTTAAAATGATTATCCATATTTGAAGTTTTTATTGCCGTAATCCTTCCAGGTATAGCTTGAGGCCTTCCTTATATACTTGACCGCAAATTTAACAGGCACTCAAATAATGTCGGCGCCTTTGACCTATCAAACACGCTGCTTTGCAAAGCCAAAGATGTCTGTTAAATCTGCGGTTTACTATATCTACGTCGGTACTTTTTTATACAAGAAAATTATTTATTTGTTTTATGTCCATTTAATTAATGTACGTTCATGCACATAAATTGAACGTCTACCGGACTACTATCATCGGATTTACTTTGAAATTGTACAGAATGGACATACTCTGAATGTCCATTTTATATACGGGAAGTGTGTACATTTTATGCCTATCTAGGGACAGGAGATGGACGTCCATTTCGTGACCGTTGAATTAAATTTTATATTTTTGTAATAAATGAAAATATCTCCATACCGCTTTCTCTCCAACACGTTTCCGAGATATGTATACATACCTGCGAATACCACACTGGCACACTGAACGTCCAACATATGTGCCCAACAGACGTCCTTATGTTCGGCAAATACACACATTTTAGGTGTCTATAGGGACAGCAGCAGGACCGTCTA
The DNA here is from genome assembly GCA_936432065.2 of Rutpela maculata. Classification (NCBI taxonomy): domain Eukaryota; kingdom Metazoa; phylum Arthropoda; class Insecta; order Coleoptera; family Cerambycidae; genus Rutpela; species Rutpela maculata. Next base: position 410,598,353 of record OW386285.2, read on the forward strand.
TTTAATATAAAATCAAAAAAACTGGTTTTTCAATTTTACAATGTTTTGTTTATATTTGACCGTTATTTCTGTAAAATTTGTAGTTTATTTTTCATAGTAATTTGTAATTAATAATTTAATTTTAACCTTTTTTGTAAATTATCAGTGATATTATTTGATACTAAACATTTATTAAACATTCAAATACTTTCTACATTTTGAAATATATAGCTATATTAGTATAAAACCTCCTTTCAACTATACGGTCTTTAAGTAAGTACTAGTAAACAAGGTCAGTGATCGAGTGAGTTACAAATCATGGAATCGGCGCGGCGCGGCGCCGGCGGTTCGATCCCTACTCATTCTGGTTTTTTTTTTCTGTTAAAATAATTGGGATGTACAAATATTGTTCAAAGTTGTGACATTTGGACGTCCCTCGGCTGCACGTCCATCGGATGACCTGTATGTCCGTCGAGGACGTCCTTCAGATATTCATAGGACAATGTTGTGCTATTAGGGTAGTACAAAAAAACAACCGACCTGCACTGTACTTCATGAAGGGGTCTACAGACGATCCAACCAACCAACTGACCTCCTAGGTACACTTTGAATATTGCCATGCGAACTAGTAAAAGTGAGCTGGTCTGCTGGAGCCAACATTGTCGGTACGCTTTGAAGACGCTGGAATTCCAGCAGACCAGCTCACTTTTACGAGTTATGGCAATTTTCAAAGTGTACCGAGAAGGTTGGTTGGTTGGTTGGACCGTCTGTACACCTCTTTATTCTGCGCCAGTCTCATTGTCTCACTGAAGCAAAAAATGCGGAAACGAAAAACGCTGCAATTTGACCGGCATGCGCCAGCTCAACTTTTTGTGCCAATTAAGGAAATGTATACGTCTCTTATATCTTCCTTTTCAACTATATCAATGCCGAATTATTTTCGTTTTTGAGAATAATTTCGGCTGGTTGGTTAAAAATTTTTTTTTTAGATTTCTCCCCCCGCTCATCAATTTTGAAGCTGGGACAAGCATTTTTTTTTCACATATCTCCGCCTCCCCGCTCGTCAATTCTGAATCTGGACAAAACATATTTTCTTCAGATTTCACCCTCCCGCTAATTAATGTTCTTCCATTATGAATAAGAGGGCGCAAATACATGATTAGCCTAGGGGCGCGCCAATCCTTAATCCGGCCCTGAGAAAACTACGTCTTACATAAATTCTACACAGTGAATCCCATATATCTAAGAGAACTATTGATTCCCAGATCTCCCATTCATCATCAACATAGCAACTTAAAATGCACGAAATATTTAACAACATTCGATAACTTTTCGGCTCATGCCGGAAACATCACCCTTGCGAGTAATAGCCATCACTATAAGCTCGATGCATAATACTGTTGTACTATTGTATATCTTTATTTTATTTATGTATTATATTCATATTTTTACAATTGAACATTATATTTCTTTTTTTACTAGTGTAATATTTTGTCGACCTCCTCTATACATTTCCTTAAATATATAAGGGAATAAAAAAAACCCAACTGCAACCAACAGCTATTCTTCGGACTAATGCCCTGCCGAACACTGGATTACGAATTACAAAACTGGCCGCGTTAAGTGCAGTAGGTATTGCCACAAAACGCTTAAGTTTCGATTACAACAAAAACGAGCCGAAGACTTATTCCTACTCAAAGGAACTTTGATGCCAGCCACTCCACACCACTTGCGGACTGCCGTTTCGAGCTGTTGGCTCTCGTCAGTGCAAAGTAGGCCTGGTCTGCAATGGATCAATCGCTAGATGGAGCTTACCACTTTTGTTGCATGTAGTGGTTTTATAAATCTCGTCATGTACCAAGAGTGATACGAGGATCTCGTTCCAGACATTCCAGGTCTACCTTACACTGACGAGAGCCAACAGCTCAAAACTGCAATCTGCAAGTGGTGTGAGCAGCAGGCACAAGAGCTCCTTCAAATGTGTTTGTTGCAATCGAAATTTTAACGTTTTCTCCTATTTAGACAACAGGACACAAATTGTAAAAATGGCAGGTGGAGTTGAAGATAATATTTGTGATATTAAATAAGGAGTTCCATAGAGGTGAATTTTGGGACGACTTTTATATATAATATTTGCTAACGATGTGGTTAGTCATCTACAAAACATACTAAATGTTTATGTGATCTGAAACATTCTAGTTACCGGCAACAACATAATTGAAGCAGAAGAAACTGAAAGCGTTTATCAAGAAATCATACATTGGTCTCAAAATAATAACCCAATTATAAATAAGATAGACAGTTTCAATACAATCTTCATTGAATGATAATTCCGAGAGCCTAACACATTTTAATGGTACTGACTAGGAAATAAAAATTTGTGTTGATAGTATATTCTTATAGGTGTTACTTTTGATAAATACTTACAATGGACTCAACATATCGAAAAATTATAAAGCTAAGAACAAGTTGTTATGCTCTAAAATTTACGTCTAAACATTACAACCGGGAAGTACTTTATTATGCCAATTTTCATTCGCATCTTAGGCAGGGAATTGTAAACTGGGGCAATAGTTGTAATGTGACTAGAGTATTTTTATTACAGAAATATGCAATTCGTCAGTGGCGCAGCCAGAAAATTCATTTAGGGAGGGCCAATAGAACCGGTCTCCCCAGTGGATGAGGAAAATTTTTCAGAAAATGGTTGAAAACGGATGTATATGTAGATTCCTCTATTAGATAATATTGGCATTAATTACAAAATATTTATTTCAAGGGATAATTTAGATACTGCTTTGTACTGCTTCTTTATTTTTTGGCTCATGGAAGACGGCTGGGGGGAGGGGGCGTGGCTCCCCCCCTGGCTGCGCCCATGCAATTCGTATTTGATTAAATTTAAATTACAGAGAGTGTTGCCGTAGTGCCTTTAAAAATTTAAAAAATTTGACAGTTGCCGGTCTATACATTCTTGGGGGTATAGAATTTTATGTGAAGATTAATTTATGTTCATAAGGGAGTTCGAATTGTGCTTTCCGAGCGAACGGACGCTTCCGAAAAACGCTGCCATCAAAACGTGAAAACGCCCGCTAAAAGTCCGCTAAATTTGATAAAAATTAGGTGAATTTGTAGATTAAAGAATTCCACGCAAATCGATATATCATAACAAATGAACAAAATGGAAATAGAACTAATATTTCAAAATAACTAATACAAAGTATTTAGTGGCAGAACCGATAGTGCAGTGCTATGCATAAAGAAACAAGCTTAAAGGACCAGGCAATACACAAGAGGAATAGATAAGCTAAGTATCTTCTCCTTTTTAAAGTACCACCCAAGTTTATTTATCCAAGTTTATTTATGTCTTAATGATTAACAAGTGTCTGCCGCATAAAACCATTGCAATGCTTTTTAGGTCCAAGCCCCTAGCTAAACAAAAAGTGTAAAAAATATAACTTTTGAGGTGCCAAGTGAATAATAGGTAATTTCGTACATAATTTATATTTGTATCAAAAAAAAGAATGTGTTTTGTGGTGTTGTATATTTTTTATGCAAATTTTTAAGGTGTCAAAAGTGAGTGGGGAATAACACATACCTGGGACGTGCGATTAGTGATTAATTTCGTACATAATTTGTGTTTGTATTAAAAAGAGTGTGATTTTGTGGTGTTGCATTCTGCATCATAAATGCTGTAATAAACTGGTGAGGGGCTGATTCAAACGACTTTCTTCGAAAATATGAGAAGTGATTATACATCGTCGACCGCTGACACCGTAAATGCATAGTTTTTCTCAGGAAATGGTATCTATACAGAAGAAGAATGAATCAAATACAGAACATAGGACCACAAAATCAAAGAAACGGGGGAATGAGTCAGGGGCAGTAAAGCGGCGGCAGGGGGGCATACAGAAAAAATGATAACACATACACGAGAAGAGGTTTACCACGGCAACAGTGGAGATAAACTGGAGGAAGAAGAGAAAGCAAAAAATGAATGAATCAAATTAATACAAGAAGACCCTTCAATAAGCCACCATTCAAGGAATAAATGCTAGAAATCACGGTAGTGATAATAATTAAAATTAAACTCGAAATAATCAATGAGGTATTGTTAATATACTGCGTCAGAGCTGAGTTCGCACAGCACTTCAGCGGAGGTATGCCTAGTGAAGGTTTCTTTCAGAAAAATGGTGTTCTCTAAGAGAACTCACACATACGTCGATAATCTACTAATCGATGCAGAAGAAGAAGAAGAGTTGGACCAGCGGAGAGGAACACAAAATAGATGAATATTCCCTAAGAACACCGAAAAAATTGAAGTACCTAGGAACAGACCGGTCGAACCAGCTGGACCGGAGAGAAACAGTAAAGGAGAGAATCAAAACGGCACAAGGGTAACATACCGTTCATTGAGAAAAATAAACTATCATGGGACCTTACCAAATGTATGTACATAGTCCTCATATGGACAACGATGATATATGGAGTCAAAAACGCGGCAACAACAAAAGCCAACAGAAGAAGTTTTTGAGAAGAGCAGAAAGGGCATCGTCCAACTAAAACAACAAGACGAAAACGGCGACACAATACATCAACATTATAGAAATATACGCAATGAAGTATTGGGGACATACCCAAGGAAGGAACCCAACAAATTTATTGAAGAAAGCGCTAGCACCGCACAGCAACAAACCAAAAAGAGGGAGACCATGCTACGGTGGAGAAAGACAATTGAAAGGATCAGGATCAACAAATGAACACCACTAACAAATCGCAAGGATATATACTCTACCATAATCGGAAACCGAGGAATCAGAATATTCAGAAAAAAGAAGATTCGAAGAAGCAAAAACGCAAAAAGAGGAGCATATTACGACACAACACGACAACATATTTCACAAGAAGAGTCAGAATAGGCAGAAGTCCAGAACCAAACACACGAAAAAGGGAACTTAAACGCTCCTTCACGACACAATGCGGTAACGCATCTCACAAATACCTACACCTCCCATCCCACATTCCTTTACCATGCGCCACGTGGCTCTCGCTGCTGGCAACAAGCATGACCTTAGTCCAACCCAGCGTGGACGTAGCAAGCCCAGCTGTATACCTGGGAGTGGCAACAATGCCTACCGCACACTGGTAAATCAATCAATCAATTAATCAATCAAGATTAATTTATGTTCATAAATATAAATTAAATATTTTTATGAAATCAAGTGAGTCATTTATGACACTAGAGCAAAGAATTTTCTACTGCCTGATTCTCATAGAACTGCTATGTACCAAGAAAAGTTTTCTTTACCAGGGGTGTAAGCTTTATAATTCATTAGATGAAGATGCCGATGAAGTCTTCGGGTAGTACACATATTTTTAGACATAAATTAAAAAAAATATTACTAGACAAAAATTGCTACACGATAAATGAATTTTTGTAATTTAATATATTTGTTTTATATGACCAACTACAAGATGTCTTGTATGTTCATCTGTTTTATGTATTTTATTGTATTGTTTTTTTTTCTGTTAACTGTTTGTTAATTTTTTTTGTGACGTTTTCTACATTGATTTTATTGTACACTTGTATTTGTATATAATTTTTTGCTATGGAGAAAATAATATTATATTATTATTATTTAAGGAAATAATTAGATGAGTTGGACAAAATATTACGCCAGTAAATATTCCGCCCTCTAAAAACATACCTGCTAATTATATTTCTTTGTCATATGATCCTTCCAAAATTTCTGATTCTCGAATATTTGTATAACATCGGCGTTGCGTCATGATAATTTAAGTTTACTTCTTGTCGTTTGATGTTTGTAGCCGAAATATTCACTTATTTTACAGCACTGATAAAGCGATCAAATAAACATGTTTATTTATAATGAAACTAAATGCAGTTATGCCAGTATAATTATTTACGATAAATATAATAACCAAACTATTGTTGCCCATTAGTCAATATGAAATATGCACCGTGATATTCTGAGAATTGTAGGTGAGTAAAAGTGTAGGGAATTGCTAGACCGCTTCCTGGGAGTCCCGAAAGTTTATTTGTTAATTATCACCGACCACAATAATTGTTATCGTTGTGGCATCATGTGTTTTCTTTTTCTGATTTAATTCTGTTAACAGATAAGGTAATTATATGTTTTTATCGGAAGAATTAAACGAATCACTATCATTAAGAGAAAACGAGTAGAAGTTGCAATCGGACGAATACCGAATTTGATTAACATTTTGCTCGAATACTTATACAATCCACTTTTTCTCGCTGCCACTGACGAGATTGAGTAAACAGCCAGTATCTTTTTATTTTACTTCCACATCTAGTGGAACTATAGTAACGACAAAAAATTTTTAAAAATTTTTATTGTTCAAATAGGCTTAGAATGTCATGAAACGTCGAGATTTTAAGTTTGAGCGAAAAAAAAATGTCTGTCTGTCTGTCGGTCTGTCTGTCGGTCTGTCAGTCTGTCTCTGTCGGTGTGTCTGTCTGTAACTTTTTTGTGCGCACGTTTACTCTGGAACCATTTAAGATATTGACTTGAAATTTTGTAGACATATACACTTTAACGAGATCTGGAATTAGATTATATTTTCATTTTGTTCTGTCGAAGGGTTGGAGGGTAAATTGGGGTAAATTTGGGGTAAGTAGGTAAATCAAGCAGGTAAGAGTCCATAAAATTGGTATTTAGTATATTCAAGAGAAGCTAAGGTATCAAAAAAAAATTTGACATTAGCCATCCCCATTACCATCCCCACCCCATTATTAAAGGGGATGAAAAAAAATGTGACTTAGTGTTTGTACACGAACCAGAAACCTTAACATATTTTTTACTTCATCCACCCCCACTATCACCCCCTATCACCACCCCCACCCCTCTACCGACGTGGGGTATCGTTTTATGGGTTTTTGGGATATAGGATTTCAAATATTATATTATTAAAAATCCATAATCAATTATTTTCACATACATATTTTCGTCGTGAGTGACTTGGATAGAAAATCTGGGTGTGGAAGTAGTGATTCCTTAAGCAGCGGTTTTTACTGTTCAAATAGGTATTTGCAGTCGACAGTGTCTAATTACAACCTTCAATAGCTTCCTAATACTCCTATTATAAATACCCTAATGATATTTTAAAGTAAAATTGACATCACCAAATCTACGCAAAGATCGTTTGAATCTGAGTAACACACTGTATATTGCAGCTTCGATATTTTTTGTCTACTTAGTCAAAAGTTTTGATATCCTCGAACCTTTTGGAAAATCATAAATGAGAAGAGAAAACCTGTTCTATGGTGTACTTGGTGAAAATAATCATAATATACTTTAACTGTTTGCAAGCTTTGTTTTAAATGTGTATTCTGATGTTAAATTCAATCAAATTCCCAATTTCGACTTCGGTACAACTACAGACGTTAGGAATTATTACATCGATGTGAAAGATGTTATTGGCTAAGTCTTTTTGCCATGGAATTTCTTTTGGTCCATATGGCATCCGGCATCTCTACTTATTTATTGAAAAAGTGCATTTAATTTATGCATTAGCAAAATCTCTACACATTTTCTTCAATTTATCTTTAAACTCGGGCACATTTCTTGCTTTCGGAAGCAGAGTTGTCTGAAACCAATTCATAAATCTGGATCAAAAGAAAACATCAAAAACTATAAAACAGTCTGTGTACAGTCAGATATTCCAAAACTAAACCAACATGGTTTTTCTCAGGGTAAATCCGCAGGTACCAACGTATTATTAACTCTTTGGAACATAAAGTTAGCTTTGTCTATACCGACTTTTCTAAAGCGTTTGATAGTCAATCGTGATCTACTTATTGTAAAATTAGAAAGGTCAAGTGTCAGTGGCAATGTATTCAAGTGGATTAGCAGTTTTCTTACTGGTCGGTTACAATGTATAAAATATGGTAGTTTTATGGCACTGTCAATTACTATAACATCGAGAGTTCCTCAAGGATCTCATATTAGTCATCTTTTATTTAATCTCATTATGAACCATATAGCTTCAGTAATAAAAAATAGTAATTTCTTAATAATGTTTGCAAATGACTCAAAACTGTTCAAAGTATTTGAAAATTTTACAGGTGCTGCATTGTGGCAAAGTGATTTTGAATGGTTTGTCCCATTGGTGTGATGTAGATGTTATGCACTTAAATGTGAAGAAATTTTGCAAATTTACGTTTGCAAAAATAAACTCACCTCACGAGATTAATAATAGAGTGTTGTATGTAAAAGATCTGGGACTTTATGTTGACAAAATGAATTGTCCTATAACATACATACCGGGTGGCTCAGCCGATAGGCACACTCTTGTGACTCTTGGACGGGCGAATGGATTTTTTTCAACTTTGGTGTAGTAATATAGGATGAAGTTTGCAATTATACGATGCAAAGAACTAAAATGGCCGACTTCCGGTTTCGATGCAATTGACATGAAAATCAAATTTTTAAATGGGACAACCTGTATATTTTTGCATGCTATCGACCAGAATACATGTTATCTGACCCTCAAATATTATTTTGATTTAAAAAAAAATAGCCAAAATTGTTAAAAATCAGTCTGAAAATACTTTTAAAATATTGTCCCTTCAGATACTAACATTAAACACTATTTATTCTTCATTAAGTTCAACGATAGGTATGGGATTTTCAACTAAAACTATTTTTTTTAAATTGAACTCCTATGGGACAACCTGTTATTTAATTATATCTTTAAATTGTGAAGAAAATGTCTACCTTCTCTTTGAATGAATTTATAATTAAATAATAATAGTATATACAGTGTGTCCCAGGTGTAATGGACCAAAAATTTTGGAATTTTGGAATGGTATTTGGGGATTGAGTCCTGCTTGTTGTAAAACTAAAGTATACCAAAAATGACTTGATTTGGTGTTCTACAGGGTGTTTTATAAGCAAAGTTGTAGAAATCACTACTAATAAAGTACCTTTATTTTTCAAAATATGAAAAAATTCCACTAAGAAAAGTTATTTAGAATGCAATTTTATACCTCTATACCAAAGTTCAGAAATATAAAATTATTTTTTTGAAACTTCCCATTTTTTCAATAAATTAGTATTTTATTTTGAACCATTCAATTAAAACTGTATAGAAATTATTTTTTGTGAATTAATATTTAAAGTTATGTAGAAGCTAAAAGTAGGCTATGAGAAAAGCAGTGGATACACATTTATCATTTATTATTGACATATCTGTCAAACGTAGTCAATATTATCCTTAATTTCTGTTTCAAATTAACGAACCAAGCATAAAAAATTAAGTAAAAATGGTACTCACAGTGCGTGAAAAAATTTATATTGTGCAATGCTACGGAATTGGCGGTGAAAACTCGCTAAGAGAAGTGGTAAGCCAATTTTAATATGAAATTTCCAAACACTGCTTTGTCACGTACTCAGGCTATGAGAATAATTAAAAAGTTTCTGGCTACTGGTAGTGTTCTTAACATGAAAAGAAAAATAAAAGCATATGATGAAGACAATGTTGGAGCTATTATAGCTCATGCCTCTGTTATAGAAAATCCTAAGATGCCACTAAGAGAGAGATCAGCTCTTATTAATATTAGCAAGTCTGAACTCCAAAGAATTTACAAGGCAAAGAAAATTAGGGCATATAAAGCAAATTATAAACATACACTTGAAAAGGGAGATGACGGCCGTAGGTTGGATTTTTGTTTGACCATTGGAGAAAAAATCATGGAAGAGAGATTTTTCATCATTTCATAATTTTCTCAGATGAATCCACATTCACAACCAATGGTGTTATTTCATCTCAGAATTGTCGGTTTTGGGCTTCTGAAAATCCAAATTTTAGAATTTATCAAGTTGGAGTCATTGGACCTTATTTCATTAAGGGAAGGTTAAACCAGCACACTTATTTACAGCTTCTTGAAAGATTTTCTGAAGAACATTTAAATATTTTAAGAGATATGCCTTTAGTTCATTTTCAACATGATGGTTGCCCTGGCCACTCCACAGAAATGGTTAATCGGTGGTTGAATTTAAATTTTGGAGAAAATTGGATTGCCAGGAATGGGCCGATCAAGTGGCCGGCGAGATCCCCAGACCTATCAATATTGGATTTCTTTTTATGGGGTCGTCTCAAGCAGTTGGTTTACGCTGAACCACTTCCTAACGATGTAGCAGTATTAAAGCAGAGAATTACAAATGCCATAAACTCCATACCGTTAGATCATATTCGAAACAGTTTTAAGGATTTCAGGCGAAGGATCTAAATGTGTGTGGATGTGGGTGGTAGCTACGTCGAATAATAAAAAAATTGTAAACATTGTTTTGTATTGGTCAATAATTAATTTGTTTGTGAATCTGTTATGTTTTTGACATTTATTACTTGTTATAATTTTTAAACATCATTAATCTTCTGTTAGTAATTGTTTCTTGTTTTACAATTTGTTCGATTAACATTATACCTTCTTACATCTCGTATATTCAATTTTTGAGATGATTAACATTTGCTCCTACACAACTTTAAATATGAATTCAACTCTTAATTCGCAAAAAATGGGAAGTTTCAAAAAAATAATTTTATATTCCTGAAATTTGGTATAGAGGTAAAAGTTGCATTCTAAATAACTTTTCTTAGTGGAATTTTTTCATATTTTGAAAAATAAAGGTACTTTATTAGTCGTGATTTTTACAACTTTGCTTATAAAACACCCTGTAGAACACCAAATCAAGTCATTTTTGGTATACTTTAGTTTTCCAACAAGCAGGACTCAATCCCCAAATACCATTCCAAAATTCCAAAATTTTTGATCCATTGTTGTTACATCTATCCTGGGACACACTGTATATATTTTTTAATATTTTTTGAAAATTAAAATAATATTTGAGGGTCAGATCATATGTATTTTGGCCAGCAGGATCCAAATATGCAAAAATATACAGGTTGTCCCCTTTAAAAATTTGATTCTCATGTAAATTGCATCGAAACCGAAAGTCGGCCATTTTGGTTCTTTACATCATATAATTGGACATTTCATCCCATATCACTACACTGAATTTGAAAAAATCCACTCGCCCATCCAAAAGTTACGAGTGTGTCCCTTTTGGTTGAGCCACTCCGAATACATGAAATAATATCAAAGTCATTGAAAATGCTGAGATTCATTCAAAGATATGGTTCAGATTTTTCCATCGACAGTCTAAAATTGTTAAACTGCTCATTGGTGCGTTTAATCTTAGCATATTACTAATTATGGACAAAATGAGACACTGACAAGGATTTTAAGAACTGCTAATACAACTCAAAATAATGTGGAATTTTTGAATCTTTAGCTGTCTCTTGAGAAGTCTGTTAAACAATTGCAACCCCTTAGTATTTGTACAATATCTTATGTACTCATGTTGTTTATAGGTTGTATACCTTACTCTAATTAACAAATATTTTATATTTTTGTAAAAAGTGTGTGAAATAATAATAAATTATAATAAAACATGCTTTATAGACAACATAACAGTTTACACGCCTCTGACGATCACCCTGTATGACGGATATGATCCAATTTCAATAGGAAATATTCAACTATGCTACTTAACATATGTTCCCATTTATAAATACAAATTTTAAGTGTTATATAAGTTATCGACTGCAACTTTTATTCGTAATTTTATTAAAAATACTGAATAAAATTTAAAAGTAAAATTGTTATTTTGCTTAATTTGCGTAAAGTTCCTTCGAATTTGAAGGACTTCTGTATATTGCAGCTTCTATAGCTTGAATATCTTCGTATTTTTGTAAATTTAAAACATGATAGTTTACATGTTTCTGGCAATCATTATATATCGCAATAAAGGCACATTTTTTTTAAATTATGAATTTGTAGGTATTAACAAAAGTGTTGTTAGTAAGGAATGTCTCGAGGCCCTCACAAGCTTCAAAGAATGACAACGCTTTGTCATGTATAACTTTGCATATGCTATTGCATATTGCTAAAACCAAAAATTAGTATAAATATGAAATCTAAATAATTAATTATCATAGGAGCCATTCAACAAATACATTGGCTTTAGGGGAGAAGACGGTTACTCAAAATGTGACAAATGAACAATGGTGGGAGAGGGGATTCATAAAATATTGACGTTCTGACAAAAAATAAATTTGACTGAAAAATAGTAGTTATATTTAACATTTTAAATTATTTCTTTCATGTCAAACTAATGTTTAAAAAAAACTGTTATGTTAAAACTTTTTAATTTTATAAAACATTCGCAAAAATTTAAACAAATTGAAAATTGTTAAAATAAATACAACAAAAATTTCATTTATAATCAATCAGAAGTACTTTTAAAAATCTTTAAAAAAAATTGTTCCACAATTTGGTGGCATAAAGCACCCAATTGTTTTTGAACTTTAGGATGCTTAAAATATGTTTACTAAAAATTGGTTTGTTGTTTCACATTGCATAGAATGGATGAAAAATTTTCATTTTATTTTAAATATTTTTTTCCTTTCAAATGGAAAAAATGCGATTTCTAACTTACGAGCTTCTTAAAAACGTTGAAGAACTTAGAATTTGTTTCTACTCATATTGAATTGTTGTTTATTCACATTGTCAAAGAATTGATAATTTAACATTTAAAATAATTTTTATTTATCAAACAAGGTTCGGAGACTGATTTTAGTGAAAGTATCGAAGAAGACGTGATTCTAAAATTTCAAAAAAATTCGAAACTTATTTTCAAATTCTACAGCCATTTAAGGGTGGTTTTCACCCTTAAAGGGGGTTGAGATACACTCTCATAGTCACAATGTACTCTCTTATCCTATTTTGAAGCAAAAACTAAAAAATAACCATTGTAACCATTTTGTCGAAATGGGGATTGTTTCAACCCCTCTGATTAACCCTTAGAGTAAATGTTTACTGAATTATTATTTGAATAACTAAGGTTTTATATTTATCATATAAAAAATACACTTTACTAGACTATTTTACATTTTTAATAAGAATATTTCGAAAAAATCCCTATAAGGGGTGTTTTTCGGTATTTTAAGGATGTTATATCAATTTCTGGTTAATCAGCGACCCAAAAAATATGTAGTAAAGGATATTTTCTGAGTAAAACTTTTAAAAAACAGAAATTCGCATTTTTACTTAAGTAAAATACACGAATATCATATATTTATAGGATTTTTTGAAGTTATGTTGAACGTTTTTAAAATTTGGGCAGTGCTCAAACATCGGGTGATACCTAACAATTATTTAAAAAAATTTTTTTTTTCAAATCCATTAATAATTGCATTGTAGACGGATTTTTGTCCAAAAAAATAGAAAAATTTCCCATTGTGCGCCGGTCTATAAATGCATACATTGTTATTAAAGCTATGTCAAATTGTTTAAAAAAGTTATATATTTGCGCTTTTTATTTATAATACTCTTCGCAAATACAAAAACGAAGAGTATATTGATCGGCACATTCCTTAAACCACAAATGCCACTTGTAGAGAAAAGATTCTGTAACATTGTGTTTGTGAACGAATTCTGAAGTTGCAAGATGTCCGTCTGTCCGTTCCTAAGGACCCCGGAACAAAACCCATGAAAATGTTGATTCGGTGGAATCGGCTGAAATTTTGGTATTTTGTACTTCAAATCATGCTGATCAAAAGTTCTTATTACATCGAGTCAATCCTATGGACAGTTTTTGAGATACAGCTTATCAAAGTTAGGTAATTTGCGTCATTTTAGACATTCAAGAACATTTTACTCTTAAACTATGAACTTTAGCAAAAAATTGCAAGGGTCGAAATATTTTTGTTCAAGACCAATAAAGCTCAAGAATTTTTTTCAGAATTTTTTTATCAACCTGGTTATTAGGGCCTTCAAGCACTCCTGGAGCGAAAACCACTTATAGGATCGACTCAGTGCAATAGGAATTTTTGATCAGCGTGACTGTAACTACAAAATAGCAAAGTTTCAGCCAATCCCACCAAAGCATGCCAAAATATGACATATATATATATATATTTTACCTAACCTAAAAATTGAAAAAATTCTGAAAAAAATTCTTGAACTTTATTGGACTAGAATAAAAATATTTCGACCCTTGCAGTTTTTTGCTAATGTTAATAGTTTAAGAGTAAAAAGTTCCTGAATGTCTAAAATAACGCAAATTACCTAACTTTGACAAGCTGCATCTCAAAAACTGTCCATAGGATTGGCTCGATGTAATAGAACTTTTGATCAGCATGACTTGAACTACAAAATACCAAAATTCCAGCCGATTCCACCGAATCAACGTTTTCATGGGTTTTGTTCCGGGGTCCTTTATTTTTAAGGGTAAGGGCAGGTTCAATGACGATCTTATATATCTTCATTTTTTTGAAATTTTATTGCGATCAATATTAATTTCATTCACCTGAAGTTCAAAACCTACGGCTGTGTACTTTAGATTCCAGCAAAAGATTGTCCCTCCTCAGACACTTTTTTGAAAAAAATTTGCCCCACTACGTTGTTTCTTGCAGTGCTTAATAAAATATTTTTATATAATTATTGCTTGCAACAGTGAGCCTTAAGGATAGGATTTTGCAGAGTGAGAGGGAAATATGTGTTTATTTTCGGTTTATTATAAATATTTAAAAAACCATGAATGTTATAATCTTTAAAATAGTTTCAGGTACTTCCCATTGCTCTAAGGAATACAACCATATACAATGTTTATCATATATTTTGTATAATTTTGTATAGTTAAATGCCATGCTCGAATAATGAAATTAGGAACTATTTTCATTGAGAATCTACGATATTCAACAGAAATTTCCAATAAAAAATATATACAGTTGTATTCGTTAGAAAAATAGCAAGTATCTGAAACAGTTTTAAAGATTATACTCTGGTTTTTTTAATATTTATAATAAATCGAAAATAAACGCATATTTCCCTCTCATTTCGCAAAATCCTATCCTTAAAACACATTAATTTAATTTTCTATTCTGTATGTCTGTTATTAAGAAAGTAAATAAATATGGAACAAAAGAATATTTCTGTCTATTTGACATAACCTCCAAGAAAAGTTGAAGCTTTGGAATACTAGTTCAGTGAATTTTAAATAATTCATTTGATACCAAATATAACTCAATGTACATTCGTTAATTCATAAAATCAACTCATAAAAAACGTTTCTTATCAAACTGGACACGTTGCAGCTCATATTTACCACGTTTTATTCAAATTTCCTTTTTAAACTTTAAAATTACCTGCAAAACATTACGCTTGGATGGTGGCGAAAATTTTTTGATTAAATAACTGTAAGGAAATACATTTTTTTACCTTAGAAACACGAGGATGCAAATACACCATCACTGACTCGAAACAGACTATTTGTATAAGAAAATGTGATTGGGGGGTCATCGTAATCAGACGGTTCGCAGGTCATAGATAACAATTTCTCATTTATTACAAAGTATTTTTATATCTGAAACACCCTTAGCGTATGAATAGAAGATTTTTTTTGTTTATATATTTATACTTGATATGAATATTTGAGATTCATTGATAAATTATAATGATATTTGTTGCCATAGTCTATATATTTAATTACTTATGATGAATTTTTATGTAAATGTTTGTCAATAGATTAGTTGTTGAGGATGTTAAAGAAGCATACGCATTCAAATGATTGTTATTGAAATCACGGAGGTAAACATTTGATATGATAGGAAATATGTACATATTTACAATATTTGTAACAAGACATCAATATAATTATCAGGGCTGGCTCTAGGGGGGGGGGGGGGAAGCGGGCGGCTGCCCGGAGCGGCAAATTCTTCAAATCCACAGTTACCAAAAAATATAAAAAAGCTAGGAAACAATTGTTTCACTAGTAATAGTACTGTTAACTTTATATAAATAATTTGTTATTGTTAGTTTTTTTTGTATATAAAGTAGATTGCATACATACATTCTGTATCTTATATGTGATTTTATTTCTTGTCTAATTTCTGTGGTGTGGTATTTTTTTTAAGTTTCAATACGGTTAACTTTACTTCCACATCCAGTGGAAGGTGGAAGTATAGTAACGACAACAAATTTTTTAAAAATTTTTATTGTTCAAATAGGCTTAGAATGTCATGAAACGTCGAGATTTTAAGTTTGAGCGAAAAAAAAATCTGTCTGTCTGTCTGTAACTTTTTGTGCGCACGTTTACTCTGGAACCGTTTGAGATATTGACTCGAAATTTGGTACACGTATGTACCTTAACGAGATCTTTTCATCTTATACCGTCGAAGGGTTGGGGGGTAAATTGGGGTAAATTTGGAGTAAATAGGTAAATCAAGCAGGTAAGAGTTCATAAAATTGGTATTTAGTATATACAAAAGAGGCTAAGGTCTCAAAAAAAATTTTGGCATTAGCCACCCCCAATACCACCCCCACCCCATTACTAAAGGGGATGACAAAAAATGTGATTTAGTGTGTGTACAAGAACCAGAAACCTCAAAATATTTTTTTACTTTATCCACCCCCATTACCACCCCCACCCCACTACCGATGTGGGGTATCGTTTTATGGGTTTTTGGGGTAGAGGATTTCAAATATTATATTATTAAAGTTCCAACAATTATTTCCACATACAAATTTTTTTCGTTGTGAGTGACTTGAATAGAAAATCTGGATGTGGAAGTAGTGATTCCTTGGGCTGCGGTTTTTTCAATTATTTTATTTTACCGTTTTAAATACAGTAATCATATTGCTGACAATCCAAAAATTGCTGTGAACCTTATAACTAAGAAACAAACTCTCAAGAATGTTCAGTAGGTGACTCTTAAAATGTTATAAAAAATAACGGACTGAAAAGATAAAGTCAGGCGGGGTAAAAATGAGACAGACAAGTAGCGGGGCAAATAAAAGACAGTGGACAAATTGAAATAAATTAAACTTAATTTTTTATTCAAGTTTGTTTTGTACATTCAGAACTGTTTTATGTTATCCAATCAGGTCCTATGTCTACTGTTAATGCGGGAAAAAATATTATTCAGTAAACTCTTTAATTCACTTTTAAAAAATGTTTGAACGCACCTTAATACTTTTTTGGGGATTTTATAGTTTCTCCATTTGCATTGTCCGTATTTGGCAGACGTCAACTAGAAGTGTCATACTTCACATTTTGTGATCAAGTTTATTAATCTGCTAGTTTTAAATCAACAAAAATTTGATTTTAACGAAATAATTAAAAGCGGGGTAAAAAGAGACTAAAGAGACCAAATAGGCAGACTGAAGCAGGAACATTTCAGCTTCCTAATTTAGGAGATGCTAGCCCTTCTGCAAGCCCCTTCTTGTTTAGTAAAAAATCTGAACAAATTACATATAAAAGAAAAAACCCTCCTCTGTCTTATTTTTGCACTTCCATTTGTACAACGTCAATAAGAATGGGAATAAATCACGTGTCTTTCATTTGCCTTCCACTGTCTTTTTTTTACCCCACTTGGAGGGAAAAAATGAGACACTGTTTATTTTTGTTTATCAGTTAACGATACTTTTTAGTAAAAAAAATACATAGAAATATATTTTACATATGATACCAATCTTTCATTAAATATGATTCGATTCTGAGCAACCTAAAAATTGAAAGATGTCATTTTGTCTCATTTTTACCCCGCCTGACCCTAATGTTATTTATATAAGAGAGGGGCGGCAAAATGAAACTGTGCCCGGGGCGGCAAAATACCTGGAGCCAGCCCTGATAATTATTAAACAAAAGACTACAAAAAAAAAAAACTACAAAACAAAACACACAACAAAACATGTTTTTACATAATTTTTAACCCCAACGGAAAAATATGTGTTATAAGTTAGACGTGTATGTCTGTCTGTCGCCTCATATCTCTTCAACGAGTGATACGATTTTGATAAGGTTTTCTCTGTTTGAAAGAATAACTTTATATCATAAAAATTATAGAAGTCGCTATATTTTTACTAATTTTGAGATTATGTCAAAAGTAACAAAATGAAACACTTTAGTAATGAGTTTTGATCTGAGTTTATTTACAAATTTAAAAAATA